>JBAJHX010000115.1:18762648-18792406 GCA_037176925.1 Amniataba percoides
CCCCCCCCCCCCCCCCCCCCCCCCCCCCCCCCCCCCCCCCCCCCCCCCCCCCCCCCCCCCCCCCCCCCCCCCCCGCAACCAACCCCAGCTGGCTTTGAACAAGAGGCGGGGCACAGCCTGAAAATGCGCCAGTCAATCACAGGGCCGACAAAAAGGGACAAACAACCAATCACATTCACACCTACAAGTCATTTAGAGTCAGCAGCTAACCTAACCCATCATATACAAACTCTGCACAAGGTCCCAGCCGGCTGGGGGGGTGAACCCTCTCACAGTGAAGTGTCAGTGCCAGCCACCCTGCCACCCACACTGAATCCTACATTTCCCATAATGCAAACTTGATATTGTCCTCTGTTGAACCCTTCCTGTCAAGCCAAAACTCACAACAAGAAGACTCTCCATAAACCTGAAGGCTTTTAAATTCTCCGAAAAGGTTCACGATAAAGGTGAAATGAGTGGAGTGGCTATTTATGGCTGGGTTTGTTTTTTTTTTTTTGTTGTTTTATCCATCACTTTTTAGAGACAAAAACTTAAACTCAACCTTCTCTCACATTGCCCTGGCAGACACAGTTGGACGGCTGCGATGAGTGACTGCTGCTCGGCTGATTCGAAGTCAAGACTTCATCAAACTTTTCCTTGGTGCCCTCCTCTCTGCTTCAGCTGAGAAGATAAGCCGTCTCGAGGCACTGGCGGGTTCAAAACAGCAGCGGCACAGCCCGGTGTTCGCTTTCTGGCGATCTCAGCAGCTGAACGAGTTGCACTTCCATCCCCTGAGCCGGTCAAGACCACTGAGCATGCTGGGGCTCGTGCTCCGATAAGCCGCAAACAGAGTCTCTGATGACACCGCTGCTTTGCCTCTTCTCAGCCTGTGCAGCCCCTCCCCAACACACACATGCACACACACACACACACACACACACACACACACTAAAGACACGCCACAGCAGTGGTAGGGGTGATACAGTGCAGAATGACGTGCCAGCCTCCATTTGGAAAGGTGAACCGAGGGGGGGGGGGGTGCGTGCGGGGGTATGGAGGTTTTCAAGGGATAAGCGGGTTCAGTGAGAAACTGCTCTTCCTCACCCTTTCCTGGCGAATCATATCCCATTAAATGGGTTTTGTCCTGTGATGAGGATGCTGCTGGCGCTCCTCAACAATCCCATTACAGATCATAAAGGGAGCTGGGGATGAGGCCTGAGAGCACTCAGGCTGCTCCTCAAAGGCAGCCCCGGCTTTGTGTGTATGGCGACTGTGCCACATATCTTAATGTCTTTTTAACTCCAGGTGAATGTCGGGAGCTTTTCTTCAGACTCTCCACGTTCCCGTCTGATGCTTTGTGCTCAGTGGTTAGCGTCACAGGGAGCGGTTTGATTTAGCTCAAATGTGAGCCGAGCCTATGTGCGAAGCCACGAAGAGTCTGACAACGGAGAAAAGCTTAGTGGTAGAGCTTCAGTGGACTGGAAAGACAATGGGTGTGTTACACTGTCCATAAAAAAAAGGAAAAAAATGCTTTCTTCTCTCCATCTTTATTCATCCTGCCTTCCTTTGATATTTGTCCTGTCATCTTGTCAGCTGTCTGAAAATCATCAGAAATGAAATAAGAAGTTTGAAAGTCTCCTTCAAGGACCTTTGAGAAAATGCTCCACTGTCCTATCTGGATGTATATCTTTAATGCCATGCCCATTAAAGCTGCACTAATCAATATTTTTACACCGTACTCCATTAAATTATGAAATGGGCCACTTACGGCAGTTAACCCAGACAAAAATTATCACCCAACTCTGCTGTTCCCAATCAGCTCTGTGGAGCCTTTTAGTCCAGTTTTGACTTATTGTTTTGATTTTCTGGCCCACGAGCGCTGCTTTCATCAACCCTGTTTCAAGCTGCAATGGGAAGTTCTTTTCAGCAAAAAACTCCAATAAACCCACTCTATGCTTCGTATCCAGCACCAAGAGGGAGACAGACAGCTAGCTGGTGAACACAGCGGAGCATCTCGCAGCAAAAGAGACAGACATTTTCCTCAGGGGCTAAAGGGATCAAACAGCAGCATTAAAATCAATTAATGCAGCTTTAAAGTCCAAAGAAACGCTGCTCCACACTGGTGTTCTTTAAAGTTCAATATTTAAGCCAACGAATAAAGAAGAGATAAGTTGTGCGTGTGTACGAAAGGTTGAAGAGTTTGCAGTTTTACAGCCTACGTGCTGTATATGCCCATAGTGTCACATATTTGTGTTTACTTTACTAACTCGGCCTTATGTTATGCTAATTACCCTTCAGATAAATCTCCAGGATGAGAACTTTGGAGACCCGAGGAAAATTACTGCTACAAGTGTGTTTACTTCAGTCTCCGGCTCTCATTCACTTCCCTCCTGACTTTTTCCGTGTTTCTTCCAAGTTAGTTACTGGCAGGAAATGAGCGAGGGAAGAGAGGACACGAGCAGCAGGGACCACAGATGGCTACATACACCTATCAGCAGGACCTCATGTAGAAAGGACCTTATGATGAATGACAATGATCAGACATTATGTTTTTCTTTGCTTTCTGGGATATATAAAATCATACAGAAGATCACTGAAATTAAAAAGTTTTCTGACAGTAAGATGACAGTGAACTCCTCTTTTCCTTATGTATTAAATCTTTATTGAATATAATGTTTCGGGGTTTTTTTTGTTTTTTGTTTTTTTTGCTTCCTTGTTTGTTGTAGAAGAAGAATAGACAGCTTTACGGGCAGTGAGTATCATGTGTGCCTCTTAGACAGTCCTGGTTATTTTTAATCTGTTCTGCAAATGAGCAAATCAATAGTGAGCTTACAGAAAACAAACAAAAATGATTTTGAGAGAGTTCATTGTGCGTGAAAATTTTGTAAATCATCTGAGCTTTTCTTTTTAGACTTAACACATGTGGGTGGACATAATATCCTCTAGACCTCCAGGGAGGATTTCATTTAACTTTTTAAGTGATTTGGCACAAATTATCTTATTATAAGGGTATCTTATATTTGTCACCTTTATTAACATAGGTTTTAAAAAGTATACATATTATTTGCATGCTTACAAAGGCAGAAAGAGATAAATTGATGTCATAGCATTTAGAGTGACAAACAGATACAAAACTAGTTATCCACTTAGTGAACGGTAACTTCCAAAAAAGTGTGACCACTCATTTATGCACATCATTTACTTCTCTCACTATGGAAGTGGAGCATCTCAGGGTGCGAGCTTCACATTCGGCTCCTGTACAGCGTTCCCCTCCACACTTAGCTCTGAGCTAAACTCCTGCACCGAGGTCCCCTGTAAGCATCACCATTAATCAAACAGGCAGCTTGAAGTTTTTTTTTTTAAGAACGAGCAAGTGGCATAAATAACTAAAACATCGGGGGGAAAAAAGGTGTGAAGGGAACAAAATAAAAAAAAGACAGTGCTGAATAAGAAGTGAAAAAGCAAATCACAGCCAAAGTCACCTTGAGTCCGGCTAATTTACAAAACAGTGACACGGGCATTAACTACAATGGGGGTGATTAATATCGTAAAAGGCATTAGCCGCTGTTTACATTGTCAAGGTGTTTATCCGTAGCTCCCAATTTGGCAAGCTTCACGTTTTCATATTTTATTTTAAGTATGGCCGGCTGCAGAATACTAACAGCTTGTCTTTTGGGGCAACAGTTGCGCTCCCCGAGCTCCTGAGACAGAGCCAGCTAATGTGAGGGCCGGCACTCAGGCCGCACATTTCACCAGCGCAGGCAGACAAATAAATGATTTCTTCACTTCCTCTAAGTCAAGAAGAATTAGCCGCCTCATTACGCTGACAGCGCCCTGTTGAATGTGACTGTCACGAATGAATTTGAGCAGGTTCAGGGGGCACCTCATTAAAAGGCGATCATCTTCGACCGTCCACCCTGGACATGGTGAAACCGAGAGACGGCGTTTCTTAACTCTGCGCCGTCAAAATAGAAGGTGCCCTGCTTGCAGTACTTCATGAATGAATACTGCATGTGGATGTGTATGTGGTGAGTGTGCAGGGCGGTAATGATATCACTGCACTGTATTCAGTTAGCTCAGTCGACCAGCATTGATTTCTGAGCACTGAAAATAACAAAAAGCTTCAAGGTGTTTGCATTTTAGATGGTGCCAGTGTGCCATTATTCAGATTCATGGAGAAGAATCAATCGAGCAACTCCTGATGAAAACTGAGGCCCGCTCTCACCACTGCTTCACAACAGCAGCAATTATCGTAGATTGACGGACACACACAAGACTTGTGAGAGCCGCGGCGGTGCAGGTTCTTCCTTTCATTCTGAATTCCTCGCCCTCTCTCTCCAGCGACCGCTCTGTCACGAAATCGAGCCTAGTTAGCAGCTAACACTCAGACACGTGCACTTGATCATGCTCAGGGCAACTCGAGCCATCGATCAGCTGGGCAAGGCCTCACGGGTCCACCGGGGTGTCACGACATGCCGCCGACTCCTCGAGTGGATTGATCATAGAAATGCATAAATAATAAAGTGGCACGTCTTTCTGACTTCTCATTGATTTTCCCATTAGCAACTGATTGATACAAGCTTTAAATGTCAGGAGTCTCATTGATTGCCACGAGTCCACGCACTCACTTGCAATGTCATGTCACCTTACCGAGGCTCAGCAGCCTTCCACCTGGATGGACTAAATTAAAGGTCAACAGGTGCACTCTGTCATCGAGCTGTATTTAGCCTTGTTCCCACCAAATTGTTTGTACACACTCTGCCATGTTTACCCCCCTAGTTAAATGCATTTGGGACTGATACCGCGGAGCCACAAATGACAGCACTGAAATGCAAGGCATTGTGGGTATATAAAGGCAGATACTGACATCTAATAAGGCTGAAGGGTGTATTGTGTCACAGTAGAAGAAGAGATCAAAGTGTAGCCTGGACTGACATTGACATAGCACCAAAGCAATTGATTATTTAATCGGTCGATCGCAAAAGATTAATCAGTCACAATTATGATAATGAACAGTTTGTCATTTTTACAGCAAGGTCTTCAAGCTTTCCTAAACAATTAACTAACAGGTCAATAGGTTAGTCAGGTTAGTAGAGAACGCCACTTTCAAATCAGAGGTTTTCACATCATATCCAGTGTAATCAGGCCGGGTGGGGTTCTGTACTGCCAGGGGTCTCGGTACAGCAAGATGACTTCTCCTTTAATCCTCAAGATGAGACCGAAGCTAGTGAAGATGGATCTGGAGCTGTAAGATGTCAGTGGCACTCTTGGCGTGGATGCATGACAAGTCTGATCTAAGCACAGTTGGAGAACCCGATGACGTTAGAGAGATCATGTTAACAGCAGCCTGGATGCAGAGGTTGTTCCAATGCGTGACTGTAAGGAGGAAGGAAATCATCCTCAAGTCTTTTCAGATTAGGCCTGGTGCTATTATATAAATTATTATATATAAATCATCTGACATGCACTAACATGCCACATACATTATTTTACCATGTCCCAGATTAAGTGGATCGAGAGGCAGAGAGCAATCAGTCCATGTCTCCAGTGTGCCACACCCATGTTGATGGTCAGTACAGTACTAAGTAAGCATAATTCCTCTCCCAACAGTATTTTTTAAACCAAAGAACTAGCTCTTTTCATGACAAAGATTCTTTTCTTGATTATTGAATTATTTAGTCTATAAAATGTCAGAAACAACAATAACAATAATAATAATCTTGATATAATAATTATGATCAGGTCTAATAGTCAACCCATTATGTTACACATATTGTATATACATATATAATGTGTGTGTTCTTGTTTACGGGTTCATAAAAGTATGTAGTGTGTGCACTGACAATATAAATACAAGAAAGCAACTAGGTAAACTTTTATGCTATAATTTGGTTAAAAGTAACAAAACCAGGCAAAAAACTTTCACACCCTGACTGAAATTACAGGAACTTCTCTTGAGGCTAATATGCCAGCTAGTTTGTCAGAAAAAAAGGGAGGGGGGAGCATTTGGGATGTGGAAAATTAAAAGTGCATTCATCTTTCAAGGAGAAACCTCTTCCAAAAGGGCCACAAGCAACATAGGGTAAACAAAGTACCAAGCGTGTAATCTAACTTTATAAATTTGCTGTTGACTTTCTTTATGATTCAGAAGAAATTGCTATATTTGCCTGACGGCTAAAGCATCCACACACAAGGATTCTGTTTTAAGCCTCTCAAAGGAAACGGCAGACTGGGGATGCTCAATAGAAAAATCACGAGTGTGTGTGTGTGTGTTTGCATTTGGGGCAGAGCTGAGGGGCAAACATGGGGAGAAAAGCCCCAGTACACACAGTCTCGAGCACAATGGTGACAGACGTTTTACTCTGGGGCGACAGTCAGATCCCGTTAGCACCCCGCGCTAATGGTGCGCCGAGGCACACGAACACCTTAAAGAGCTTGGCGGCAGGTATGCGCAGGTTAATGAAGCAGGAGTCCTCACTCCCTCCCACTTCCGATGCTGAGATCATTTAATGATTCTCTTGCAACCTATTTATGGCATCGCTTGGTGAACATAACAGAGGTTAATAAAGTAGAGGTCAACTTTTTATCACACCTGCCCAGCACTGTTTTCCTCCTCTCCCACACTATGGCTCATTGAAGAATTCCTCATTAATGATCTCCCCCAAAGGGCGAGTGAGTATAAATGTACTGCACAGAGTTTAATGCCTTGATTCCCATAGGCATGTTTGCCTGATCGTCAAATTATTCCGGGTGCCATAGTCGGTATTTATTTCATGCTAATAGCCAGCATCTTACCGGAGGCTGGAAAAACAAGTGTAGAATGCACATTACACAGAAAAATGCCAAACACTATCCAATCAGAGATGTAGAAAAGCTGATAGAGCGAGACGATACACACGGAGCCTTGACTTGAGTCATTTTCTACGGAGGAGGGAGTTTGTGACACCAGTAGAGGGGATGGAGGGACGACCGATGTGTGTGGCTCTGTGTGTGTGTGTGTGTGTGAGAGGTGTTTGGGGCTTGTGTCTGTCCGTGCATCAGCAGTGTGTAAACACAGTTGCGCGTTGTAGAAACTCAGAATGTAATAACCACTTATGATAATAACTGCAACTCTGCAAATATGCAGCAGAGTAATCTTGGGGAAAGCAGCAATACAGCGAGAGCTTTATGAAGTCCACCTGTGGTGTGTGTAGGCTTCTGCCCATCTGTGTTACTCATTCTAGCTCTCTGCATATGGAATTAAATGAGGGAAAAAAAGGGCAATCCTTTATCTGTCCATGGCCAGAAAAGTCACTCAACTTAAACTGAAGGCAGTGATCTGGTTCTGCTTGAATGACAGTTTAAATCATTAACATTCATCAGAAACATGTGGAAAGAAGACATGACACCAGGCGATCATGATAATATGCCGTTAACAGTTTTGACGCTATAATATTAAATAATTCTGTCGCGTTGGGGAATCAAACAATTACACAGGCGCCTCTTCACCTGACCTGCATACTGATGCCATCACCATGACAACGTTCACACGTTGTCTTTGCAAACAAACAAACAAAGCAAGACAACAACACTGAGTATTAATATCAATGGAAAGTTTTATGATGGGGAAACAGTCAGGAACAGTGAAGGTCCCATAAGGCAACTTTTTCACAATAAGAGCCCAACAGCAGTGTGCCTTTATCTGCGAGTACCCATATAGTCTCGTGGGATTACTAGTGTAGGCTAGTTAGGATTGGTCGAAATCTACATTTGAGTATTTTAACCACCAGTAAATAATAATCACAATGCAGCTTAAGTAGAAAATGTTTTTTACCACAATTAAAAAAAGCGTTGTCACTTGATTGTGGAACTAGTAATTAGCACATCTTAATTTGTGACTACAGACAGATAAAAATAGGCCGGTCTCGTTTTTACAGGCATGTTTGTCACATTTCTGAATGATTCTTACGGAGCACACCTCCGCCACACAGAGACGTCAAGAGCAGGCACATGTTTGAACTTGTGCAGTTTTATCGAAACGCTGCCCCATCGTAGCAGGTTTTAAATGAGTGGATGTCTTTGTACAGTATTTCCTTGCTGAACCTTCCTCCTGAACGTCTCTGCACCTCTGAGCAGCATGCTTTATTGATGAGTAAATGATTAAAGACTTAATCAATTTTAGTTATGTGAGGACGAAGGACTGAGGGGATGTAAAATAAGAGAAATGATCAGGGATGTAATAAACAATGGATGGCAGCCTGTTCGTTCCAATGAGAGCTGCGCAATGTGTACTCGCCTATCTTTAAAACACGCTTATTAATAAATGCTTCATAAATGAGGCTGAAATACTTTCTCATCTTGTCTCTTTAAAATATACCTCATCTCATGTTTCAAAGTTCAATCATTTAAAAGGTTTGAAATTGTCTTATATTTTACAGCCATTTCTGTTTTGATGTTAGCATTTGGACAAAAAAAAAAGTGTTTCTCAGCCCAGTAACATCTTCCTCCTCCTGGCTTCTTTATCAAAATTGCTGCACAACACGACTCCCCCTGGATCTGCTGTGGCATGTCAGTGCTGAATATCATCCCCTGCCTAACCAATGACAGTGCCCTCACGAATGACACGTAGAAGCGATTCCTGCTCAGAGGCGACATCTGTGTCACATGGAACAGGAGTGCAAAAATAAAACTGCTCTGATCTCACACCACACTGTGGTTTGGTTAAGTGCCCGTGTAGAATGAGAGCATCCCGGTGGTTTTCATGAGTAAAGGTATATTTTCCAGCTGAGGTTCCTTCTGGAAAAAAAAAACACCCTCTGCTGGTTTCCCACCTACAAACACCACCTGCTGTTTTGGTTGGAAAGCATGCTGGGGGCTGCACTGGATGTTGTCTCCAGGTAGAATAAAAGAACTCAGAGCGAGACAGCGGTGCACAGTTGCTGGTATTTCTTTGCCTGTTTTGGTTAGCTTTGGCGCACAAACACAACTTGGCTATGCTGAGGGGAAAGATTTAGCTGAAGTGACTGATGATGTGTGTTTTTCATGGGAGGACGGTCTTGCAGAAAGACGCCACAGGTGGATGAGATTTTGGAGCTGTGCACGTTTCAGCCTCAGCCCAGGCCCGAGCTTTCTGCACCGCCAAACTTCTGCATATAAAAGAGCAAATCTGCTGAACACACATGCCTTTTTTTCCCCCAACAATCACACTGTTACACACACTCCCGGCTGTGTTCCACCCAGTGCAAGCAGTCGGCTCTACTGGAAGCACTTTACGGTTCAGCGCTTTGCTAAATAGCACCTCCGTGGTTATGATGAGGAGGGGTGCCTTAAAAAAAAAGTTGCTACTGTAAAAAATAAATAAATAAATACAACATGACATCATCCCCTGCTGGCTTCCCACCTGCGAACACCATCAGCTATGCTGCTGGAGTGCCTGCTGGGAGCTGCAGGGGTGGTTCGCTCAGATGCTTTTCTAACACAGTTTCAGCTGTATAAAACCTGCCTGAGTGCACCTTTGCATTAACACTCACAATTCAAATGGGCTTCTTTAACCTGTGATCTCAGCATAAGTCATGTCATTGTATATCAAGTCATTATATTTTTTTTTGAAAATGCAGCCAAAATCCTAACACTTTTCTATGCTACATGCATCAACTGCATTCTGTCCGGTTCCTGTGTGTTTGCCCATGCTCATGACCCTGCAGGAGGCTTTCTTCTTCACTCTCTAAGCCTCCAGCTCAGACAGACCCTGCTTTGCTGTTTTCTGATAGGTTCCCTTGCATTTTTTTTCTGGGCCAGCCTCCCTCATCAAAGTGATTAAGCAATTACACTGATTGTGCCGATGCTCAGAAGAACAGGGAAGGACCCTCGAGTATTGAGTGCTAAAGCTTTCTTGGAGATAACGGCTTAATTTGTGCCTAATCAAAATAAAGCCCACTCTCTTAAATCTCCAACCTTCCTTCAGCACCGGGGGATTGAGAAGGTATCTTTAAGGAGAAACTAATGGAGGAAGAGGGGGCCCAGATGGAGGCCTTCTCCAACTTAAATATCATTTCATGCAGCCTTTGTGGTGCGTTATGTATGGCATGCATGATATTATCAGGCAAATGAAATAATAATTAACATCTCAGAGCCAATAAGGAGAGACGCCTGTGAAGATGCTGCGTACCCAGCGTGGATCCCAACTGGAAATAATCAAAGACTTTGGGAGTTAAATCAACATGCGGCGCTGCTGTGGGCATCAATAATGAAAAGGGAGTCTGGAGAGCCCCTGGATCACACTGAGAGACCTTAATGTGAGTGAATCCCTACGTGTGGGTTTCATCTCACACACACACACACACACACACACACACACAGAGACATACACACCAGTCATCATTTTCCCATTAGGCCATCGCAAATATCAGGTCTTTCTCCGTTTGCTGACATTTCGTTGCCCGCTCGTTTCACCACCAGAGCGCACATCTGGATTCAACATGAAAAATTCATCACAGCACAACTCGAACCACAGCCGTGACGGAGTGTATGTGTGTGTGTGCGTGTGTGTGTGTGGAGTGCAGGCAGGGACCGACACTAGTGGAAGCAGCGGGAGAGAGGGAAAGAGGGAGGGAAGAGAGGAACTCACCCCGGGAGGAGATGTGGAGGAAGAGGCGGGGGTCCGCAGCGCGTATGGCCGCGGTGTAGCGGTCCTCTATCCCGGGCACCTGCGCCTTTTTCTCGGGCATGAGCCGGACCCTGAGCCGGCCCCCCTCCGCGCCCAGCCACCACTCCAGAATCGTTGTGAGGTCCATCTCCAGGGTGAAGACCGGGGCCTCTTCGTGCACCGACAGCCCCCCGCACCCCGTCCTCACTATATCCTCTCCCACCTCCACCACCACCTGGTTGGACTTCCTGCTGGCTTTGGTCAGGCCCAGTTTCAGAACTTTGGACAGCGGCCGCTTGTAGAAGAAGGGGAGCTGTCCGTCTGCGGAGCCGTTCCTCTGCGCGGGGTCCGCGGCGGACTTCGGCTCCACGAAAGTCGCGATGGTTTTCTGCAGAGGGATGCAGTGCATCTTCAAGTTTGCGCGCACCGCGTAGCAGCCGCCGGAGGTCCGGCAGTCCCCGTCCAGAGGTCTCTTGATGAACTCCGCCAGGTAGTAGCGCAGCAGAGAGGGCACGGCGAAATCCACGGCCAGAGTCTTCCTCTTCAGCCTGGAGTTTATGGTCTGGTTCAAGTCTCTTTTGCCGCCGGTCTCCCCGCTGCTGCCTCCTCCATCTCCCCCGTCTCCTCCTCCTCCTGCGCCGCCGCTGCTGGTGTTGCTGAAGCCGGCTGCGGGCAGCTCCATCCTCTGCGCGGCGCACTGCAGCCCGCCGAGAAATGCCGCAGAACAGAGCAGCGAGAGCAGCACCGCGGCGTGCATGTTGTCAGAGAAACGAGTCCGAGTGTGTCGTTCAGGAGAGGCAGCCCCTCTCGATCCCGCCGTCCGCCGCGTCCCCTCCGCTCCCGTCGCACATACGCGGCGCAAAAGTGCGAATCGATGATCCTGCGCCGCTCCGCCGGTGCGCACCGGAGGCAAGGCGAGGCGAGCAGGGACGGAGCTTTACATGTGTCTGCCGCTCACTGTGGCTGCGCTCCCGTCTCCAAAAAGTCCCATCTCCACCTCCGCCTCCAGCTCCAGCTCCAGCTCCAGCTCCAGCTCCCCTCTGCTCCCACCGACAGCACCCACCGACAGCACACACCGCGCGCAGACACGCGCTCCTCTCACTGTCTCCGCTCCGGGACGCTGCTTGATATGCCGGTCCGGTCCGCTGCGGGGCCTCTCAAAGACTCCCTGTCTGTTGGCACAGTTGTGGCGGCGGTACAAGTGGTCTCTCTGTCAGCAGCGGGGCGCAGCGACGCTCTCTCCTCCTCCTCCTCCTCCTCCTCCTCCTCCTGTTTCTCCTGCTCGCCACTAAATCACAGATTCACACCGAGTTTTTTTGGTTTTTTTGGAGCCGAGCCGTCAGTTAAAGTTTAAAGACACAAAGCGGAACCCTCCCGGTCCGGGTCTCGGCTGATTGGAGAGCTCTGCGGGGTTAATTGCCTGCTGAGGATTTGGGGCTCCTCGCTTTGGTTGGAGAACTGGTGGCAGCTCCGGCCCCCCCACTCCTCCCCCTTCATCCGCACCTCCCCTCCTCCTCCCGTGTCATGCCAGCACACGCGCCAAAGTCGTCCACACATCCATGTTTTTACGTCAGTCTGGCGTTTTGCTCGGAACACGACTCCCCCCGCGAAGATCAGGATCCCGCCGGGAGCCTCGTTCCGGACCGGACGCGTCTGGAGAAGTCTTCAGAAACGCCTGTTTGGTTCCGGCTGCACACTTTGTCTCTCGTGATTTTTTGATTCCAGTGAATCACCGAGCCCTCTGTGCGTCCGGAAATTGGATTGGATTAGTCGCACTCCTCCAGCTGTGTGTGTGTGTGTGTGTGTGTGTGTGTGTGTGTGTGTGCGTGTGTGCAAATCAGATAGTTTCAGAGGGAGACCATTCTGCTCTGGAGCTTGGGCTAAGAGGCCGATATGTCCTTTAAACATTGTGTGTGTGTGTGTGTGTGTGTGTGTGTGTGTGGTTGGGGGGGGGGGGGTCTTTTTTCCATCCTGTTAGTTCATTTGTTAATTTGCCACATAGACTCCCTCCTTAATTGGGAATCAAGAGGTCAGTGCTTGGGGCAGGAGGGGAAAAATGCCAGAAAATGTTCCTGTATACCCCCCCCAACACACACACACACCTCCTAAACACATACTTCACCCTTCTCTCTCTCTCTCTCTCTCTCTTCCAAAATTGGGATCAGACGCCCCCGCTAGATGGCGTCAGCCCCCACTCATGGTAATTCACACACTCCTCACTTTCACTGACAAATCCATTAATGCTCTAATTGCTCTGGAATTTTTCACACTGTCTCATTACAGCCTTATCTACAGAGCGGGATAAGGGCCCAGTGTGAATTTCATATGCGTTGAGGAAGCTGTACAGTAAAGACAGAACTCATTAGCACATGGCTTTCACTTTTGCTTGAACTCAGGTGTGGAAATGTAAAGGTCAGTGACTTAATCAGCTCCAATATGGTTCTTCCGTTCCAGCATGCTTTGATTCTTAGAGGCTGTACAGAGGACACGGTTACCATAGATGCTCCATTTGATTCATAGAACAGATATTAACATTGAATAATAGAGTATATGTAACCAGGGATGCGCCAATCTGATTCGCTGGATCAGTATATGGAGTGAGATGCTTATCTTATTAATCAGATTGGGTGTCTTCAGTGATGTGACCAATTCACAGTGACTACTTCTTTGTTAAGGTAATTATAAAATGTTGTGCGTTCAATCAGAAAAAAAAGATTACAGGGATTCTCTTATATGGGGTTTCAGAATCAGAGGAGATCACTGCAACCTTACGTCACCATCAACTCCTTTGAAAGGCGCTGTTTGTATAAAATGTATGAAATATTCAAACAGTCAATAATCAGAATGCCAGTCTATGCATCTATATAACCAAAGCGGGCTCTGCTGGAGACTTTTTAATGAAGGCTGCATTTGAAGGTGATGATCTTGAAGGTAAATGGTAATATTTTAAAGTTCACATTTGCTGAATCTTTTACTTTCACCAAAAAAAAAAGTTCTGGCTGATGCTCTCTTTAGTGTACAGTCTTGTCACAGCGGTGGCAGGTGCACATAATGAAATCAAATCAAGCTCTGCCATGGGAGTGGAGGAAAAAAGAGCAAATTACAAGAAAAAAAACAAGAAATCACAAGGAATATTTGATAGGACTAATTTTATTGTCCACCTCAGAAGGATTCTGACAGTGGTTGCATGTGAATGTGTAAACTAATAGATAAAAATGTAGGATGATCTTTAAGATAGTAATAAAAATGTTGAAAAAGACAAAAAAAAAGACTATTATTCCAGCGGCCGCCCCCTGCTGATTGGACAATGTTGGTTCTCGTTTAAAACACAGGAAATGCTGCGACTTGTTATTAACCCACCTCAATCCTCGTGGCTCTGCACAAAACCCCCTCATTCTCTCTCACTGATAAAGCATTAATTGCTGTTTTGTAACAAATGTGTAACTGATGTCGACTTTCTTCTCTCTTGATTGAGAAACAACGTGTTCTCTGTCGTAGGTGAGCTATCAATAGATTTCTTATTGATTGATCACTGCCTTGTGCCTGCATAATTACTTCCCAATAATGGCACTGTCCTTCACAGAGGCCACTCTTTGTCTCTCTCCTCTTCTTTTTGGTTCGTGTTCTTAATTTGCACTCCATTGCCGCGGTTGGACAAGGCAGTATTGGTTTATTTGCGATGGGGTTGTATATACACACGGGTGCATTTCTGTCGGGCAGCGCTACTTGAAATTCAGAGTTTGTGAGCCAAACCTGAAGCTACGACTACATTATCATCTGTTCTTTTCTTGTTTTCTGTATTTTCATTTTCCCTCACCACACACACAATTTCCCCCCATGCAAATTCACAGTCCCATAAGTGTAAGAAAAAAAAAACTGTAGTACGATCATCAGGCAGTTTGCATCTTCTGCCCCAACTTGTGTAGGAGCAGCATCGAGCAGAAGAATCAGACCCAGAAGCACACCAATGTAAGACTTTTTTTTCTTAATTCATCATGCATTCTATCCAATATCTGAACACATTATTCAAGACAAGTTGTTTTATTCATAGTAGGACAAGGTGAGGAGTCATAAATGGTGTGGGAGGGACTGACTAAGGAGAGGTAGAAGCAGGGAGAAACAGCGAAACAGACGCTCTGAACTCCATTCAGTATGTAATCTGCAGCTCCGGACTCGAGAGCACCAAGCTGCTGGCACAATGTTACAGCGCTCGCTCCACGACTGTACGCCACACTGTACATCAGTGCCAGAGACTCCACAAGCTAACAGTGTGAGTCGAGCGTTTTTGGTTAGAATGGGGCTAAATGCAAGTTTGATTGTTTGGGTGCAGAGGCAAATGGACTGTGGAAGTGGTAGAACCATCTCCTGAAATAACACAATATCCCCTAGTATTTAATAATAGATTAAACACATCAGTAATTGATTTTTAACTAGCAAAACCCCAATTCGGTCATTATGGTCTGAGCTCTATTTTTCACAGTTAATTGATTTTGGTGAACAGATATTTATGTGCATAATTATGATGCAGATGAATTCATTTGGAGCACTGTGGGCTAAAGAGGGAGAGAGAGATGGCTGAAGTATGTGCGGGCTCAGATGAACTGCACCTTTTTAACAGTTATTGCTGTATTCTTGGTAATAGGCATAGTCTTTGAAAGCCATTATAACAGACGGCCAAGGCAAACTTAATTACGTTGTGACTGATCACTTATCACCACTTTTCGGTCCTTATGGGCTAAAATGAACCAATACCTAGACATCCATTACCCACAATGGAGCTAGCCTCGAGTACACTTGCCCACTCTAGTGTCCGTTTCATCTGAACTGTGTTTGGTATCCAGCTCACAGGTCAGTGTGCTGCAAAAAGGTCAGCGGGGGAGTGGTAGTGTGATAAATTACAGACAGATAACTTCTTACAAAGACCCTCCCCCCCCTCGAGCACCACTTTTCATGGTGCGTGGTAAACCTCATAAATCAGCAGCCGAGTCCCCACAACTAGCAGCCCTTTCAGCCCGCGTCATCATACCTCATGCTCCCAGTCCATCCACTTTCTGCATGTCTCATCTGTGTTACAAAGTTGGGCGCTGCTGAAGCAGAGATGGATGTTTGATCACACACACACAAAAGAAATCCCAATGCTTTCCTCCAGAGTTGTCAATCTGCCTCTCCTCCTCCTTTCTCACGGCTTCACTGCCATTTTTATCTTTTGTCTGTTTTTGCTTTCGTGCATGCACAACACGCGTCTGCAGTGATTGAGGAAGGAGCTACTGAGTCTTACGCACCCAAGCCCTGCATTTTACAACACCGAGGCGACAGTCCCACTTCCTTTAGCATTCCCACCTCATGACATTTTTCTCTTAGTTCCATAAATCAAACTCCCAGGCCTGCCGAGTTGAAGAAAAGAAATAAGGCTTTTGAAGAAAATAAGAAAAAAAAGGGAGGCTTTTGCACAGAAAGTTTTCAAGATTTGGAGAGTTTCCTGTTGACAGCTGTAATAAGAGTTTGGGGCGGTCATCTCTTATGGTGCACGCTCACAGGTGCAGGGGGTAAACTTTTGATAAGTGGCAATTCCCTGGGTGGAGGACTTGAAAAATGTCAGCCTTTTAGCTGCGGTCCACTGAGCCCTGTGCATGACCAGCAGTCACATTAATCACTGCACAGCAACGGTCGAGTCAGACTTTAGCCAGGTAGTTAGCATGCCACCAGCAACGCTGATTCATAGAAGTGCTTCCTCTATCCCAAAAGCGCGACACTTCAGTGTAAAAGACACTGAATCAGAAAAACCCATCTACAACGTTTTGAGACAACAGTGTTAATTGGAGTGAAGGCACAGGTGGAGCATGGCCTTTGCACCCCCACAGTGTGAACAGTCTGACCTGCCAAATGTCAGATTATAATAGGGAATTTGATTCAGACAGCTTTGAGAAGTGGCTACAGTTAGTCAGACTAATGGCACACATTAGTCTTTATAAAGGTTGTGTTCGTATGCCAGCTTCTCCTCAGCAAGGTGTGAAAAACTGCAGTGATTTTATTTATTTATTTATTTAGTTATGCAAAGTGGAAAATCCATAAAAAAAAAGGTTGCAGGAGCACTTACGGTGCAAGGTGGGCGAAGTTATGTTTTCATCGAGGCTGTTTGACCTGACAAGTTCTGCTCCAAGACTTTTCTGAACCAAGTCAACCATTTCAATTTTTTTTTGTTTTGTTTTGTTTTGCACAGTGCGCTCAGGTTTGCCAAAAACCCATTCTCTAACCCACACATGAGACAGGCTGCTCCTCTGCCTGCCTCTAAACATATGGTAATGTATACCTTCTGCTCCCCCGGTTATTTCTAATTAGGTTTTATAAGATGTAAATACAAACCTGAATTGTGTTTGTGGAAATAGGCATTCACAGAGGCCTTCCACTTTTAAATGTCAAAGCGAATATTACCAAGCACATGTAAACATTTGATTCATGTCCTCAGTGTCTCCGGATTTGAAACAAAAACTTCACCATGACTTATGTATGTACACTGTAAATAAATATACTAATGTAGAATAAATCCTGCCCTCGTGAAGGTCGTATTATTCAGTTTGTGTTGAAAGTGTTCAAGGTTTGTCGATGATCATTTTGGAGGCTGTTTGTGTTGCTGTTGAATTGTACTGCATATCTCATTTATATGAAAGAGGGAAGGTTAAAATGTGCATCGTCTTTCTATGTGCATTTCTTATTGTTACATGTTTATTTTAGCGAGATTCAATCTCCAACTCTACCAACTCCTGTGGTATTATCTTCTTTAGCTGCTTAATGTTAAATAAAACTCACAAATGATGCTGTTGACCTTCGTGTTAGAAAATGATATTTATAGAAAGTGTAAGTAAGATCATTTCTAAAATAAATATAACTTGAATGAAATATGAAATATCAATAGAACAAAAAATAAAGAAAAATGTGGACACCTTATACTTGGCTGGTAGGGGGTGCATTAGAAGCACTATCCAGTTGCATTGTGGGTGGAGTAGTCCTTATTTTTCTTGGAGCCTGACCTATTGTAGGGGCAAAAAATTGGGTAATCTGAAACTCTGCTGCATCATTATTGACCTTTTCTTTTCCTAATCGCAATGTAGCCACCCAGCTTTATAGAAGTGCAATACTTAGCTGCTGGTGCACCATGATACTTTCATTTCTTACGCTGCTGTAGAGTGGCTATTGAATCGAGCTCACTGAAATATATTTAATCAAATGTATTACGCTTCTCAGAAAGGATCATTTCATTTAAACATCTAAAATTTTTAATCAGAAGTTTGGTGCAGTTCCTTTACCTCTGCAGCGATGCAATTTCATTAATCTCCATCACTGCAAATGACTAGATTATTCACTAAATAGATTGGGAATGATATGGTTGAGCTTTTCATCATTTCAGCCTCATTCCCCATTTCTTTCCACAAACCGTCTTCTCCCTTAAAGCTCAGAGGGAGGGTGAGAAGCTGGACTACGTTTGTGTTTGCCTTATCACTTCATCCTGTTGGCTGGGCACCTCATAATGAATTCATTGCCTCGGTTCGTTCCACTACTTTCGGGCTTTATCGAAAAATGTTTAAAAATTGACAAGCTGACCACTTCCAAAGAAATCCATCTTTCCCTGAAAATGAATTTCTACAACCACAGGCCAGCAAAATAATGAAAGGGATGTAGGTTAAAATGGGAAGCAGTCAGGGCACTCGGAGGTTCTTTTCGAAAGCGAACTCAAACAAACATATGGACGCGCGCGCACACACACACACACAAACAATACCTTGGGTGCTTATCGTCAGGCGTGGGATTAGATCTCTACGGTTTTATATGCTTAAAGCTTCCAAATGCAGCTTTCTTCATGTCAAGACTTATCACTCCATCTATGAAAGCACATTTTTCAAAGGCCTGCTGGCGTTTCCTATATTCCTATATCAATAAGTACAGTCCTGCCTTTGTACGCTGCAATGCGTTTAGCTCAGGGATCATTCATCACCCGTGTGGAAGTGGGCCGTGCACTCCTGGATCTCACCTGAGCTCCTCGGAACTATCAGAAGACAAGTGTTTCCTTTGCTCACCCTTATCCTGCATAAATGGATGTGCAAGAGGATGATTTATCCTAATGATTCATTACCTCGATATCGGATTCAGTCAATGCATCAGTCATCCAGACTAATCAAGGTTGCTCTAGTAGACTCTGGGATTTTGACCAACGATTCAATCGCAGTTATGGATCGGACTGATGGGCAAAGAAGCCACCGTTGGAGCTCTCCTCAATTAGTTAACCATCGACCTGCCGGAGCCTAATGGGCCATCGGCGGTCGACTTCAGTGCCACATCTGATGAATTCCCCCACTCCGAAATCAGAGATGGGGGAAATTGGGCGGCTGGATGGCGAGCGCCAATTCAATCTCCTTCACGGATCAAGCTTCTCAGAAAAAGGATGGGAGAGGGAGAGGGTTCCAGTGGGGCTGCGGGGCGATTTTTCACTGGCCCCTTGTCAATACGAGCCGGAGCTGTGCTGCAGGACGTCAGGGTTGAAAATGATGTATTGGCTGAGTGGAGCATGATACAGGGCACGCCCGGCATTTGACTCGATGACATACATCACAGGGGAGAGGTTAGAGGTGAATTAATAGTGAATTATCTGGTGTCATGGAAGCGGTGGGAGGGTCAGCGGTGGGGGGGGATAAGGAGGAGGTGAGCGTGAGAAAAAATCTGCACATTTGTTATGGCTTTGGAAAGAGTAAACCTTATATCAATGACTCAAGTTGTAAAAAAATCTCTGAAGAGGGTGGCATTTGGGGTGAAGCGTGGTGGGGGGGTACCAAAAATAGACTGCAGCAACACTACTCGACTGTGCATCTTCAATGCACAGTCTCCTTTTCTCTTCTTGGGAGAAGCATCAGTTTGTTTTTGCTCTCTCCTCTTCTTTCCATATTTGCATCCAACCGCCGTTTCCTGGTAACAGACGCATCAGTATGTGTGTATGTGTGTATGTGTGTGTGTGTGTGTGTGATGCGTGCTGTGCGTCTATAGGAATATAAATGACAGCGTTTGTTTAGCATGCAGATCTGAGAGTTTCCATTACTCCCTCCTTCCAAAAAAAAAAACAACTGCAGAGGCACAGCTGCAGGAATATATCGCCAATAAGTGGCATATTCCAAATGCGGTTACAGTTACTGCGGAGAAGGGGACAGACCAGCCGGTGTGGGAGTTACAACATGTGTTGACCATCAAGTGCTGGCAGAAAAGAAATTGCCCTCATTTCAGTATCTTGTTTTCTCCAAATTGCTACTAGTAAAAGCAGATGCGGCCCCCAAATCAACTGGCCTTCTGTCCCAATGTTTCAATTTCTTTTGGGTTTGTTTATTGCCATCTTGCCTCCTCAGACTAGTTCTCCTCTCTCCTCTCACTGTACCTGTGTACTCTGAGTGTGTGAGTCCTGCTCTGCACGGTGCGTTCACCTTACTGTTCAAACTCTGACCTACATGCAGGAGCTGCTCCCAGATGAGCCAAAATGTTGACAGTATTACTTTCCCTCTCATGCATTTGCAAGTCTTTTGTGCAAATATCAAAAAGACATTCACATCCCCCGATGTCTCAAAACAATGTGGGAGCCATCAGCCGTCTCGTTTTCACATTTTTCACGCAGAATCTGCCCGCCATATTCACCATGCCTGCTCAGACGGCTGTGTATTAAAGGAGCATCAGCACTCCTAAACGAGTCACAAGTTGCCAGCCAGCGCTCCATAGATTCTCCTCTGACAATAAACAGTTGCAGCCAGGCACAGCTGCAAGAATTCTAAATGAAAAGTGTCTAAATGTGCCTCTGCCTGAAGTCTGGACGAGGGATTGTTCTGACAGGGAAAACCTTTTCCTCGGCTTTGCCTGAAGCTGACCACCTGGCTGGCATTTAGCAATACTTGTCAGTCCTTTCACTTATGTGTGCATGTGTGTGTGTGCGCATGTGCACTCTTGCAAAAAAAAACAACAAAAAAATGAATGTTTCACATAATGCACCACATATTCTATATATGAATTTGTTCTGAAGAAAGAATAAAATGAAAATAGGATTATCTCGTACATTTACAAATTTCAGGAAAAGAAAAAGCATCAGTGATCCTCAGTCATCATTATTGAGCCGCTGTATTACATGTATACGACAACCAGTTTTTTCTTTGGGCCCTCTGAAGTTTTTGCAGCAGTTTGATTGAATAGGTTCAAACTGCAACGTGTCAGTCCACCAAATATTTAGTGCCACTAGTGCTCAGACTAGACTAACTTTGTGTTTCTGTTTGTTAAGAAAAGCTTTGCTGGAGTGCAGGTGGCTCAGTGGGTAGAGTGCATGCCCATGTACTCAGCAGGCCTGGGTTTGATTCCCACCTGGGGCCATTTACTGCATGTTGTCCCCTGACTCTCTCTCTCTTCCACCTTCCTGTCTCTCTCAGCTGTCTTGTCAAATAATAATAATAAAGGGGGAAAAAAACTAAAAATACTTGAAAAGAATAGCTTTGCTGAGACTCCAGTTTCTTTTACCACTGACAGGTGATTTCTCATATTCCCCTTTAACTGCTGCCCAGAGGTGTCTTTGTGCCCTTCCTGCCCTGTCAGTCTGGTTGAACCACCGTACAGTATTTTGTTCTCCATGTACAGTACATGACTCTGCTGCCAACCCTTCCTACAAAATAACATCCATTTGTAAAGAGGACTTTCTGTAACATTAAAGCATGACAGAAAAAGTGAAAGAAATTCAGCCCTGTACAAAGTAGGTGATTCCAAACTTATGAATGGTTGTGTAATTTATATTTTATTATATAATCTGATAAGTTAAGTCCATCCATCCATCTTCTAACCCGCTTTATCATGCACTCAGGGTCACGGGGGTGCTCGCACTCCCATTCACCCTTCTTGCTGTGAGGCGACAGTGCTAACCACTACACCGCTGTGCCGCACTAGTTAAGTCAATGTGAATTTAACCACTACTGACAGTCTAGATGAAAAAATATTGCATTTATACATTTGAACAAACATGACAGTAAACTTTAATTATGATGTTCTAAATACACAATACAACTCAAATACCAACACATTCTGACCATAAATATCATAACAGTAATATAACCTGCTGGGCCCAGCGCTGTGCAGGTAAGTTGAGCTAATCATCTGCGCTATGTAACATATATGTTTGTCAGATTGCTTGTTTTCAGAGTTAGATAAACTGCTTCCACCCACTGCATAGTTTGCTAACGCATTTGTCATCATCTTACAGGGTGATAATAGCATGTCATTTGTATTTTTTCACTGGTTGTCTCCACTCATTCAGAGGAAAAATCTGTTCTTCGGACTTGTCATCCATGTTGACTTGGAAGCTGAGTTTACAGTGTTCATCCTTGACTCTGAATGCCCAAACTTAACCAGTGGGGGCAAATCAGAAGACTGTCAGAGGTAATATTTGCATAATTTGTAACTACTTTAAAGGGCACTGACTGGTCTGATCGGGTTTTAGAAGGCAATGACAGACAAATTGGTTTTATTAGCAAACCACAGAGCATGACAAAGGATTCACATAAATGAAGTAAGAAGGCAAGACCCCTAGGAGATAGAGGCTGGGATATGATACCTTCAATGTACAACACAAAATAAAAAAATCAGCTTTTTCTGGCTTGGCTCCATATTTTTTTACTTTTCCATATTGAGATTATACATGCAAAATATATATACAGTCCCAACTAACAAGTTTTTCCGAGATATGAGCTGTGTCTTGGCCGATTTTTTGATTTGAGTTGCAAGCTAAAATTTGGGTTACAAGCCAGCTTCAGATATCCCACCGCTATTTGGTGCAGCGAACACCACAGTGAATGTGGCAACTTCCGCCCACTTTAAGTGGTTAGCTCGCAGTGGAAGATCACTGTGCTCACATTTGTGCTTGCAGTTGTTTTGCAAAAAAGGTAGAATGGCAACCAAATAAGCTATAATTCTTTTTGCATATAAAACTGGAGGAGTTGCTCTTTGATATCACGTATTCAGCATGTCCCGGAGCGCTTTTTCGGTCCGCTAATGTGTTTGCATAAATACTGTAAAAACGCTCACAACAAAATAACATCATAACTCAGACGGCGGTGTTTTATACTGCTTCCTACGCCGGTAGACACGTCACTACGCTGTAGTGATGACATCACGTCACCTTCTTGTTTGCCACTGAAGTTTCAATACAGTAATAACGATTTTTTTTTTTTTGTGGACTTTTTTTAGCAATTATTTTTTTAGTCTGGACATAAATCTATAAATATTATTAAAATATGAGATCTAATGGTTGTATAGTAAATCTAAATGCTCTAAAAAATGGCACTACAGCATGTAAATGTAAAAATATGCACTGTTCTGTTCTATTTAGGTCTTAAAGAGTTAATTGCATTTCAATTCATTTCAAAGGGGAAAACTGATTTGGCATTCGAGTAATTTGAGTTACAAGCTCCATCAATGACAACAACTTAAACTCGTAAGTCAAGACACCATTGTATTATTATATATTAACAGAGTTTTTCTACTTTATAAATGAAACTACAGTGACAATAAACTTCATCATTACCAACTACAACATTACAGTGCTGGTTACATAACAGGAATGAACCAAGGATATAATAATACAAGACTGACAGAAGCCATCATGCATAAACAGAACCTTTACTTTTGACACTATACTCTCATCTATACTTTTACTTGTGTAAAATTTTAAATGCAGGACTTTGCCTTGTAATGGTGTTTTTATGGTGTGGTGCTGTTATTAAAAGTTGCCAAAAACTAAAAGTTTTCTTGCAAACAAACAAAAGTTCATCTTACCTCAAGTTTTTCACCCTAGTCTTGTAAGTACAACGTTGACTCCATTTATTTCCTCATGAAAATCAATTCTTTTGACTTCACAGGTGCAAATCCTGCATTAAAGCGGCTCAGTAGAACTTTTCATTTTGTGCAGAGTTTGGCATTCCCTGTGGACGGAGGTGGTAGTGTTTCCAAGTTTCCGTGCTCCCTTCGCTTCACTCACTCCACTTTCATAACCACTTAAAAACTCCACGGGCTGCTTTTAATTACAGCCATGTTTACCTGCTAGCGGTCCCCTTCCTCACTGCCTTTGCAGACATATTGGTTTTTTATTTCTCCATGCACCTTACCACTCCCAGTGTCAATCAGTGGAATGGTGTGAAACATGTCACAAATCAAACAGGGACAACCTTATAAAAGTGGTGCTCTTTGGAGCTGCTGGGGTCAAAAACTTCACAGGGTAAAGTTGTCTAAGTAAAGAATTTGTAAGTCCTTCGATTTCTTTCACCACTGAATGGCTTTTGAACTCAATGAAAAACTAAATGAGAAAAGATTATAGTCTTTGTGAAAACACACAAAAAAGAAATTCACCTGCTGATGAATAAGACGATAAAGACAATGAAATCTAATTAATGTCACTATTCAGAAAAGCAAGAGAATGAGAAGCTGTGACTCAGACATTCTTGCGTCTTCCTTCCAGTCTGAGTCCAGAAAAAAAAAGTGTGGACTGCAGCCGCTCCACTTTTGGAATTAGTTTTGCTGTTATTTGATCTCTTGACAGTGAAGCGAGAGGGATGAAATGCAACAGGGGTCCAAGGCCAGATTCAAGGGCATTGTGCTTACATGGTGTGTATATCTACCGTGGACACAATGCTCCCATCACACCACCACTCCACCCACCCTCACACCCACACACGCACACACATCCTGAGAAAAAATTGCCTCATAAAACTGCCACAACACGTACTGCAACAAAACTACAGCATAAATACTAGCGCAGGAATTTCTAGAAGTACACAGGAACATGTAGTTGTAGCTCTGCAGAGCCACTGGGTTGTGTGTGAGTTTACAACAAACACCCCCACCACCCTCCCGCCCCCTTTGCAGGGTTACTAATTGCCCTCTTCTCCTTGCCTGCCCTTCCAATCCTTTTTCCCCCCTGTCCTGTCCTCACCCGGTCAACCCAATAAAGCTTTCCAGTCAGGAGATAAAGCAGTTAAAGCGTCCTGCGCTCCTTGTTAGCTCCTGTGAGGTAAACACTCACACATCAGGAGGGGGAGTAAATGGCAGGGAAACGCTGCCCTCTTTCACAGACCTCCCCCCGCTGCCTCCTTGCCTTTGTGCACTTGGAAGTCGCCTACAGAAGTAAATCACAAGGGGGCCGGTGTGAGATACAAATGAGCAGATTAATCCCCGTGCTAATAATCACTGTATTAAGAACAGTGGAGCGATGATTAAAGCTCAAGCGGGCGCCCGGCTCTGTGTTTTTATCATGCTGGGTTTTAGCACAGATGAAGCACCCATGAGAGCACGCTGTGAAATATACATTGAAGGAGTGACTCTTTTTTTTCATGAGAAATCTAATAAGTTTATTCCTCAGAACCAAAAGAGAAGCTGCAGAAAATATGATGGCCGTTTTTTTTGGGGGTTTTTTTCCCCGACATGAAAAAGTAAGTAAGGAGATTTTTGTTCCTTGTTTTTCTTGGTTGTGGGACAACTTTTTCACCCAGAGGGAGTTGATTCATCTTTGTTTGCAGTGATATACCTCTCAATGATATTCATTTGCCTGAGGGTTTGTTTCATAATCCTGTTTACTTGTGTTCCCCTCTCAGCACCCCATCTTTCTCCCACTAATGTGACTCATGGTTGTGTTTGTTCCGTGTTACTCTCAGTCTGCCTCTCTCTGTGCGCCTGTTCCCACCACTGTCACACTCGCTTTGTCTAGCCCGGCACGAAAAATCAGCTCATTCATACAGTCAGGTTTTGTTCCTTTAATGCTCCCTTAAACCAAGTCGAGGAAGGTCAGAGCTTTGCCGAAATATTACATTTCTTCCTGCTCCCTCCCCATTAATTCTGCCGTTCAGTTGTGGTCCGCTTCTTCTAAAGCTGTCTGACACAACAATGTTCATGTGGAGAGCTGAAAGAGGTTGCAGACTACATTAGGGGCTCTTACGTAATTTGGTTATGTCATCATTTAATTATATTTACATGCTACTTTGGAAAGTGACAGCAGCGCAGCATTTGGCAGGCATCTCGGCCCGTGTCGTTCATGATAAATAGCAGACGTGGAAAGTTGCCACCAAGAGCCGCACTCGGCTGTACTCCGCCGCGCTGCCGCTGTTAGTCGCTTTATAATTGGTCTAGATTGAATCACACGCAGAAGTGGAGCAGACTGGGTGGTGGGTGTTGGGTGCCACTCGCCGTATGTTGTAGATTTATTGGGGCTTTAAATCTCTAACGGTGACTTAGAGCATGTCCTTGGACGTGCATTAAATTCCGGAGAATTATTAATGGCTGGCTAATAAATATTTTCACCTCTTCTTTAAGAAATGGTCTCTTGCATCGGGCTTGAGCAAGAGGAGTAAACAGTGAGCTAGCACAAAGGGAGTCTATTCAGCAGTAGTTAGGAGGTCGCAGAGGTCAAATGGACCATGTTAAATGGAGCATCGAGGCTCTGACACCGTTTGTAATTTACAAGGGAAGCATTTAGATTCCTGACTTAAAGGGGCACTCCACAGATTTGACATGCACAGTAGTTTACTTACAATTCTGACTGTTTGACTTCAGAGGCAGCAGCGTTAATTGGTCAGTCAATCAGTCGTTCCACCATGTCAGTCAAGGATCTCAAAAACCATCATCATGGATTGCCATTTTTTTTTCCATTATTTTCAAAGTTTCGACATTTGTGGCCCAGAGGAAATGAATCTGAACGACTTTGGTGATCCTCTGAGATCTTTCTTTTACATCACCTAGAGGTTAAGGTTTTGTTGGCTCAGAGTGAACAATTTCCCAGCAATTGTTGGATGAGCTGCCATGATATTTGGGTTTTGACCTCCATACAGGACTAAATGTAATGGAATCTAATCCTCTGACTTTGAATTTGGCACCATTGTGATGTTAAAAATATGACTTTATCCAATACTTTCGACAAAAACTAATGGCATTAGTAAATGTTATTAAGCTAACACACAAAACTAAGATGGTAAACATAATAAATGCCACACATCAGTATGCCATCACTATAGCTATTAGCTCAATGCCAACTACAAGCACATGATCTAATGGTTGTGCTTGTAGTTAGTATGTAGTAGTTAGTTTGTATTTTGGCATGTGCATATTTGTAATATTTGGAGCAACAGGCTTGCAGAGCAGCAGCTTCAGTCATGTGTCTAAACAGGATGCAGGAGCAAAGTACTGAGTGTATGTAACCCATACTTAAAGCACAGCACAGACTGTCACTCCAAATGATGTGGAATGAAAATGACAACATTTCCCTTTGAAGTGGAGAGTAAAAGTAGCTTATAATGGAGAGTACAAATGATACTTCACCCTGTGCTGAAATACAGAGCTTGAGTAAATACTCTCCACCACTGGCAAATTACCATCTCGATGTAAAAATGGGAGGCTTTCATTTTATGTCCAGACACGACGCACGCATCTCCCAACTTCCTGTCATGAGTAATTGTTCTGTCCACAAATATCAGCGCACTATTCTCTTGTGCACCGAGATGCAGAAATAATGTGGCCACATTTATGCAGCTTCTGTAGCAATTACCAAATACCCCAGCTAATGTAAATGGGTTTAATATTTAGGAGAGCAATGTTTTTAACAGCCACCATTACAGAATACCATTTGTCGGTTTGATTAATTGCTTAAAGAAAGCCAAAGCAGAAGCTCCCACGCCAGAGGAGCTGCACATCCTGAGTGCCTTTCGGCACGCAGCACACAAATTCATGTCATATATACTTTTCCCACTGACAGTGGGCGTCAAACATTTTGACCGTTAAGCTGTCCTCTGTATTGCATCACAGCTGAAGAAAAGTGGCCGTAAAAACGTAGAGATGTGTAAAATCATCAAAAACAAAGGATCACCAGTTAAATCAAAATGCTCCATGAAACTATCACATCCACTTCCTTCACACACAAAGACACTGTATACTTTGAGTTTAAACACATCCTCGTCCCTGATGTATGCTGCGTTGCTGTCACTTGTTTTTGTGATCAGGTTGCATTTACTTCAACTCTTCTCTTGCTTTTAGTATCTCCCTGTCTCTACCTGCATCTACCTGTCTCGTATTCTTCTGAAGGACATCTTTAAAGTAATTTGTGGCCATCATGGAAAAAAGTGTCCTTTGTATGTATGTCTACCTCAGGAGATTAATTCATATGAAAAGAATGAATGAATACTCAGTGTCTAGACTTAATTTGACCCTTTCTCCTGTTGTCCTCTGACTTAAGTGGCTGCATTCCAAGGCTAAAGAGGTTTTATGGCGGGACAGACCGGAGATCCTTTCACGGTAGCTGACGCCGATGGAGGTCGACAGCAACAATTTCATTAATACACAATGAAGTCAGGCGGCAGGCAGGCCATTTTCGCCGGGTACAGTAACTCACTTGGCTGTAAACCTTTAGTTGTTCCCTCAGGAGCTTCCACTTAAGCTTCACCAGGGGTTGCATTACGCAGCCGTGTTCCTACAAGCAGACTTTGCATTGCGAGAGCGGGACCTGCAGACTTTACATGGCCGCGGCGCTGACTCTGCACTTCTCCCCCCTGGGGTTTGAAGGTTTTAAACTATAGCGCAGTCACATTCGAGCGTGATCCCTCCTTAGCCCCTCTAACAGCTCAGCCGGCTCTTATTTCACATCACGTTCCCCCCACGGGGCGACTGTAAGCAAGCCTTCGGCGTCACTCCACCCAAACATGAGCTTCCTGACAGAGAGGAAGACAGCCAGCAGACAGACGGCGTTCTCCACTGGGGGAAAAGGAAAACAGCAGAGACCTGAGGAGTATACCACCACCAGCATCCCTTCAGAAGCAGCTTTTTGTACAACAGTGATAAGAGGTTTTTCATGCACTGGGTTGACACACGCAGGGAATCTACACGGAGGCAATGAAGGCATGCCTCTTGCGGTTTAAAGATGCAACACAAGAAAGACGACATGTTTGATCCCATTTACTGAACATCCGTCTTTTGAAGAAAGTCTCTCAAATGCAGAGGAATCTGTTGAAAGTGCCACGTCTTGTAATTCCCACAGAATATGTGTAAAAAGTAAAATAACAAACGTCACTGGCCGTACCAGAGTTCCTTCAAATGTGCCTTTTTGTTTTTTTTTTCTTCTTCTTCTTCTTCCAAAGTTTACTCTTTGAACTCTAAAGAATTTCAGTTCTTGAGAGATGATGAGTACGTTTGGGAGTATTTTGATTTGATCCGTGTAATATCAGTCTCTCTCTCACTCAGACAATCTCCTGCCTTTCACCTCTAATCACACCAGTCCACTCAGGCCGCTCTTCCCAACTTCCCTCCATCACTTGCTCTAAATCTTGTACTTTATAAAGTGTAACAGACTCTAAAAGCTCATAGAAGTACAAAAAGCCTTTTTGGCACATTTTCAGTCTATCTTGTTTGTCTGTGTTTTTCTCAATCACACCTCTGGGATATTTGTCTTTTAGATATTTTTGTCACGGTTTCAATGTTGCTTTATTTTCACAGCGGCAAAGTCCAAATTTACCACATGAAAATGGGACAAAAGCTTCACATCCTGACAACATTTAGAGGCCAAGAAGGATGCAGGTGTGCACAGTTGATCACTTAGCTTCATATTCAGCTCTTCAGACTTTTTTTCTTACAGTGATATAATTACACTTGCTTGTGATGCAGTTTCCCCTGTTTTGGGATTGTTTTTAGACATGACTATCAATAAAAGGTTGAAACACAGCAGAATATGTGAGATCACTATGCTGGAATGAAGAAAATGACACTTGATTAAACCAAAGTAATGAAACCAATTTCTCCACATATTGTATCGTACTTATACAAAGGATTCACTAATAGATAAAGTTAGAGATTTTTTTAAAAGTGAAAGTTGTAATCTTGTTATATTGGATCGCATTTTGTGTACGTTTCTGTTATATGGAAAAAAACAGAGCTGCAGACATATAACCATGAATGACACTTAACTCTAATTAGTACCATATTTTCCGAACTATAAGCTGCTACTTTTTCCCCACGCTTTGAGCCATGCAGCTTATTCAAAGGTGCGTCTTTTCTGTGGATTTTTCTTTACCCGCCAGGGGGTGCTTTCGCAGGAAGTGCAAAAACGAGACAAGTGGTAAGTCA
>JBAJHX010000115.1:18792506-18803456 GCA_037176925.1 Amniataba percoides
GTTGAAGGCTGTCGATCTGGCTGTACAGGAAGGGAATAGAGCTGCTGCACGTAAGCTTGGCGTGAATGAATCCATGAGCTGCTGTTACAGGCACCATTCGGAAACTACTGTAATCACTTCAGTTATAGAAATAAACAAGTAAGAAATCTTTCTGTGTATCGGTAAATCTATCTATCCATCCAATATGTCACAACTTAGATATCAGTGGCTTATAGCCCGGTGCAGCTTATATATGTATATTTACTTTTTTTTTAAAACTTAGTGGGTGCACCTTATATTGAGGTGCCTCTATAGTCTGCAAAATACGGTAATTTTAAATTATTTAGATTACGCTGTAAGATGTTTAGCAGAGAAACACTTATAAAAGTACACTTTAAGGTGAGTGCTAACCACACACACTGTTTTCCATGTCATCAGTTTACAGTGCTGCCCTGAGTTTATTTCTGCTAAAGCACATGCAGCCATATCAGTATGTGATTCAGGTGGTTAAAGTTACTGGAACATTGTCACAGGAGATTCAGGCCTCGGGGCGACACTCTGCTCTCGATCCTTCACCTGTTGACGTCTGCACATATCTGATTAGGCCACTTGCTAAACCTTCTGCATCGTATCTAATACTTTGCTACACAGCTGAAGTGCAACATGTAATTTTAGCATGGAAAAATAACCTGGAAGGGGTAGTGAGGTTTGGAGAAGGAACCTAAAAACACAGAGGCACAAGCACAAACATCATGCAATCTTGCACGTACAATTTTGAAAAACTAACATTTCCAGGACTTAACTCCACTCATGCCTGCAACTTTATAAGAAATGGAAATAAAAGCTTCTCTTGTGGAACTGATGAATATTTCCTTGCTTTTCAAGCTGACACATCTGAAACTTGAGGTGGGTAAACAGTAAATGCTGGTGAAGTTTATTTGTGATGCAAATCTTTGTAAAGTGAAGATCTCTTTAACTTTTTTAACTTTAATTAATGACTGGAGAAACTTAACAGATCCTCCCATAGGCTTACAAGCGTAATACACGATGACTTAATTTCCACCAAGATGGCACGGGAAATGGCCAATGAATAATGTAAGCTGTAGGTATGACAGCTAAGCGAGTCATGTGCTGCTTTGGTCCTTCCAGTCACCGGATCCAAACCCACTTATGAGAGAATTCAGTGCCTCGCTGGGAGACAGATATGAGTGTCTGCGGGACGAGATCTGAGAACACGCAGCAACATCAACACTGCTGTCCTGTGCAAGCTCTATAAAACAGCAGCTGCTCTGTCTTGTTTGACAGGCAGAGCGCCGACTAGCAATTACGTCGGCCGTTTATTGCGAAAGCGGCTAGATGATAGCTATTTTACTCTGATCTGTTTCTCTTCCTTTGTAGTGCCACAGCTGCTGGAGTTCACAGGCTGAAATAGGCTGAAATAGAATGTATGGTTGGACTTTTAGTCCCATACCCTTATAACTTTAGATGACTATTACTTTTACAAATAGCACACTCCTAGCTCAACTTTCTTGTTCCTATTTGAAAACTCTTGACAGTGATGGTATTTTTATAAGAAATGCACAAGCCTTTGGAAGTGTCACTTTCTGACAGCGTGATTTACCGAATTTTCCGGACCATAAGGCGCGCCAGATTATAAGGCGCACTGTCAATGCAATGTCAGTAAACGGTCTTTTCATACATAAAGCGCACCGGACTATAAGGCGCATTACACACAGTACGTATCACTCTGTGAGGCTCCTGACTACGGTGGCCGTAATGCTCCAACAATCCATCAAGCAGCGCAGCTTCATAGCTTACCAAAGTCGTACTAAAACATTTTGACAGATTTTTGAGCGCCGTGTACCACATAAAATCTGTTCGATGTCAGTAAGCACAACCAGAATTCATACATAAGGGGCACCTGATTGTATGGCACACTGTCGATTTTTGAGAAACTTTAAGGATTTTAAGCCTTATAGTCCGAAAAATACAGTAGTCCGATTTTTTTAATTATGAAATGGTTTTAAAGAGACGTTAACATGGTGTTGCCCTTTCCACATCCTATCAAGGCCAAGATCCTAACTATAAATTTCCCACCATGGACAATGAAGTATAACTAGGAGTCCATGTCTGTCTATGGATAGGCCAGACAACCATTCATACAACTAACTTCACACTTGGCAGCCGTGTTAATGAGGACCCAAGGAAGAGCAGTATTGAGTCTGGAGTTGTCTGGATGAGCGGAGAAAGCTGGAAGCTGCAACACAGAAGTAATCAGCTCATTCCCAACGCTGCACTACTTTCTAGAATTAGTCTTTGAGAGAATACGAGATGAGTGGCCACAATCAATACAAGCCAGCCACTACTTAGCAAAGAAGCTACAGTCTGCTGTTTCGAGTGTGGCTGTCAAGTGCGCACATATGGTATATATGGCATGAAATAACCCTGGATTTTACAGCTTCTACCCCATATGCATCACCAATGTATTCAAAGCTGCCTAACTGTTCTTCCCAGTCACGGTTTCATGAACATGCAAAACGAAGAGTATGTTTGGGGTTGAATGTTCATTGGGAAAACCTCAGAAAGACTAAACATCCATCTCACAATGTGTCTGAGGAATATCCACATGAATAATTGGAAGTACATTCTTGTCATACAGAAACTTCCGTGCCATTCTAATTTGATCTTCTCTCCATGTACAGCAAAATTCTTAACTGTTTGATGATGGTTAGACATGGGGATATGCAATGGCACCAAATTTTACCATGGTTTCATTCTATAATGTGGAGCTTTATCTGGGCAAATAAAAGATACAAAGGATTTTTGAGACATAACTGGACTTCATTATTTTGTCTCACTGATGTTCGACATGAGTGCCTACACACAGTTGCATCAGCTTGGAGTTTTGAAATGCAACAAGCACAAGAGCACAGAGAGGGAAAAAAAAACTGTTGGTCTTTTCCCCACAGAGTTACAGTGAGGACAGTCAGTGGCTATTTGCTGCAGATTCCACTGACTCGCTGCAGTAACTCCAGAATAGCCATTCAAGTCCATTCTTTTTAATTACATGTGTCCTTCCTGGCAGGATATCTTTTTAAAATCATTTTGTTTGACTTTTAAATTAAATGTATGCTGATTTTTATCACCGACTTTGCAAGCATGATTGCAGATCTATTGTGTGCGTTTTGGAGTGTTACATCACTTACTTTTATTTTTTTTAACATCTTGGTCATTTCTTTGTGACATATAATTTAAAACTCATGCATGTCTTCATCACACCAGGTTGTCATTAGGACCTGTTTGAACATATATTAAGTTGTTTATCTGGATATACAGGGTCTAGAAAGCTGCAGAATGTGCACCATAAACATTTGCACAATAGCTAAAAGTCCTGTGGAGGGATCTGCTCATATAGAGACAGCTCCTTAGCACTACTACAGGCCAAACTCTCTACAGGAAACTTTTATGATAGTAATGTCATGTTTTCGACATGACAATGTAGTTCCTCTCTGGTACTATTCTCATACCCTTATCAGAAAATGGTGATACAATGGTGCAGTGTGTGCTGCATAATTACTGAATCACAAAAAGATTTTTTAAAGTTTTTGACCCATTCATAATGAGTGCTGGTTTAAATGTTGTACCGTGCTGAGCCTCATCTCCTCCCCCTTCTTACCTCTGCACAGTAAGAGTGGCAGGAAAGAGTTATAAGAGCACTTGAATGGTGCCTCTCAGGGTTTTCTATCGCAAAGACACTTTAACCCCTTCACACCCACTTCACTCCCCCCTCTGCTTGTCAAGAGGAAAAGGTAGAAGAGGGAGTCAGGCTATCTCACTGTCGCAAATGTTGTTTTATCTTCTCACAGTGAGCCAAACAAAGTGAGGTTAAATGTTTGTGTTAAATATCATTTCATAACTGAACACACCAGTCATACATTTTTTGCTTTTTTGCCATCTGCAGAAGGGGAAAAGATTCCTAGGGTACATCTGACTATACACCCAGCTGCTGCATATAAATGTCATACCTAAGCACTGGGTTCTATTATGCATCTTGACTATGTCTTTTATTTGAGCTTGAGTATCGTAGCTGAGATATTCTCGTCATTAACGGGAGCAGGCTAACAATCTGTATCCCCCACTGTAATTCCCGCAGGCTGCTACTTGGGATTGCAGGTTGAAACCCCCCTCTTTCACTCTTCCTCTTGTCGAGGTGTTCAGAGTTCAGCAGTGCCCTGTGCGCACAACCCAGACTGTAATTGTTTGCACTTCCTACTTCCATTAATCGATGCCTCCATCGCCACAGACTGACATGCCCACCCACAAGAACTTCACTGTCAGGATTTCACCACTCCTCTGTAGTACCATACACTGGATATGAAAAATTCATTAGCCGCCTGGCAACAGCAAGGTGAGCCTATAGTGCGAGTTGTTACCAGGAGACAAAAGAGTGGGAGTAAAAGATGAGAAAGAGGAGATTTAGATGACTGGAGATATGCAACAGGCACAAATTCATAGTTAACCATTTTATTATGTTTCTCCCTGTCCACTCTAGTTGAACTAAACGGGCAGAGTTTGCCAACATTGGAGATTGATAATGACTGTCAGAGACGTAAACTTACAGGACCACAGGGGCAATGCTTTCTCCGTTTCCATAAATAGTGAACATGGTGGGCCTTGGAGGCTGTGTGCAGCTATAAATCACTGTAAACTGGACAAATGCACACTTTCAAAAAAAAAAGAAAAAAAACACACACACACAACCTGCCTGGCCTGTACAATGTATATTGGGTTTGTTATAATTCATTTGTAAAGCTGTAGACTGTGTATTGAATTACATCATTGTTACTATCATTGTTGCTTCTGTTAATTACAAATTTACCTTAACAGGCCAGGATTGTCTGGAAAGAAGGCAGATTCACAGATGACTTAGCTATGTTTAACTAGATACAGTAGGTATGCAAATTTCAGTTTGAGAACTACAGTTTATGTATTGTGTCCTTTAAATGTTTTGTTTGGATGGAGCAAAAGTCATCATGACAATTCAAATGAATACTGCAGAGCTGTAGCACTGCTCAAGATCATCTCTTATTATGAAACCAGTATGAATGAGTCTGCAGTCGTCCATTCCACTTCCGAAAGTAGCATATTTCATATCTTGTTTATGTCAAAGTAGCATTAGATTCATGTGGGTGAATTACGAACTTTGTGCTTATCAATGCTCGCAGTCATTATTTTTCCAAATTCCTTCTATCACACATTTAAATCATAAGCAGCCTCACACCTATTCAAGGCCATCAAAATGTCCAAAGCAGACTTTGTATCAAAGAAAGTGAAGGAATTGACAAATTACTTAAACTTTACAGAACCATTATCAAATCCCCAGTCAACCACTCGGGCTGCATCATTGAAGATATTTTTGAGATATCAAATTTGTTCCTTCCTTCATCTGAACTCCAAGCTGTCATTAAAGGCCTCCAGGAAGTGTGCGGCACCACCCAGGCAAATTTGCTCAGTAAACAAAATGAAAAATTTGTCTTATTGGGAGTTTCATATAGTGATAGATAAGCTTAAAATGGATGATCTTTTTCAGACTGCCGTGTTTAAACAAAGTTTCAGCTACAGATTTCAGCTATTGAGCCACTTCCCATCTGCTTAGGGAACAATGAAGCAGGAAAGGAGTGTTTACCCCAATACAGTCTCATCAAACAATCAATTGCTTGCTGGCTCTTCTAGTGTGGGTCTATGACGGAGCAGCTCCAAGCACCCTACTGCCAGTCCTTGACACCGACATAATTAATTTGGGAGGGCTAAACAATAGCAGAGACCACTTTGTTTAAGTCAGACTCCTTGTCCCAGGGCTCAATTTTCTATCAGTACTCATTTGGGATATGGGATATGCATTTAACAACGTATCCTATGCAATATCCTGTCCTTTGCAGATCCTGATTTTGGTCCAGACTTGGTAATATGACAACTAGTCAAGATCTCAAAGACCTTGAGTTCAGTGTTCAGTTCTGTTGCCTGATGGTCAAGTGTTACTGGGGTTCAATGGAGACTCTCCAACAGTGTATTGTTATGCATATTCTGGCTCATTACAGACCCACATTTTCCACTTTCAGGGAGTTCCAGCAGGACCGAGCAGTCATACAAAGGTAATATCCAGGAAAATGAAGAAGAAATATCTGACTGTTCAATGAGCTTTCGGACTGCACATGCCAGCCTGGTTTTGTAAATGACTTGTGTAATTGCAAATGTTCCTAAAGTTAAAATCCTGTTCCCTCCATGCTTTATTTTTGTTGTTGTATTTTTAATGTTTCATGCTTTTATTTTGGTGGTCTTCCAGCGGAAGTGCTCAGCCACAAAAAAGGTGTCTTGATGTCGGAAAGAAGCTTCTTAAAAAGGGAAAAAAAGTCTGTGAGTTGAAGTCATATATGTAAATGAACCATTCGGAAAGGATGGCAACGGACTCACATTACTTGTAGGCACCTAGCTGTAATGGGGACAAGGTATTTAAGGTGTTTCATTTATTTCATTATGATTTCTTATGTGGTTAGTCATCTGTGTTACTGTGTTTTGTGCATTATTTTCGTTGCTAATAATAGCATCTTCTGTGGTGCAGCTAGCATTTTGTGTGGTTTTAACGTCTCTCATGTATGTCTATTTGTTTGTTTTATGTGCTTTTTGTGCGTAGCTCTTACGGTGTTTCCATAAAAGGAAAGACAAAGGCCATCTGTATAGAATAAAAAGCTTTAAACATCAGTACGTTTCACCATTGTCTGGCTGGGTTCGCTACAGGTTTGGCTTCATGTGCCAGGCAAGATCTCTTTGAAGGTACTGTGTCCTATGAGTTGGTTTTAGACATAAAACAAAGTGACAGTTGAGAAACAACTCACGTGTGGAACCAAAAAAAAAGGATAAGTCAATTCAAGTAACTTGGCTGTGATGAAAATGATACACCATGTGGGCTAAGTCCTGCGAGTGACAAACTTGGAGGGCACGCCGCACAGAACTGGTGTTTCCTCAGATTGCTGCCAGTGTTAATTGCAAGCAAGATTAGGAACCCAGCTGATAATGATGTGTGGCAAGTTTTCTTGCAGCATCGACAGATGGTGGAGTTAATTTGTGCACCTGTCATTTCTTCTGGCCTGATTGCCTACTTAAAGGTAATGATAGAGGACTACTAGGATCTTTGATCATCCTCGGAGGCCAAAACACCATCACATCAGTCATTACACAAAGCTAACAGTCCAGTTTGGGCCTCATTGGCCTGTGGACACTCTGCTTTGAGCGCAAACACACATATTTTAAATAGCGTTTATGGAAGCCTCACAACCTTAAGAACTTGTGCTCCTCTGTTGCTAAATGGCATCAGCTACTTCAGGTTTACTGAAGTGCTGACATCCTGTGCCCACAACATGCTGTAAAGCAGATTTTACTGAATATATAAGCGAAACCATTGCCTACCTGAACTGTTACTCACAAATATCAAGCAAAAGTGAAATGGACTGAATACAAAATATGTTTTTTGCCTTTGATGAGAGGATCATACCTATAAATCAAGGCCATTTGAATTCAAGGGGATTCTCTCCACTTCATAAAAAGTCATAATTTTCATCATAAATGTTCAGGTTTACTTTGTGCACACTGCTCATTGCTTTGTTCCTACTCCCTCCTGTCAACCCTCGTTAAAATCAGGTCACTCATTTATTGATACTAAAGGATCATTTTCAATAAAAAGCCCAGATATTAAAAACGGGTAAAAATCCCTGGTGTCATGTGTTTTATGAATTTTTCAGGAGACACCTTCACCTCAAATGGGCACCTGATGGCAAGCATTGAAGGAAAGATGTGTGTAAGGCCACTCAACCCACCTTCCTCCCTGGACTACTACATATTCAACCTTGACTACAGGGAGGAGGTGGAGTGTGCACTGGAGTCCATTCAAAGGTGAGAGTGTGAACTCTCACTTTCATGCCCTGCTTCCTTTGATGGCCTGCCTTTATAATTTATAAAAGTCATAAGAACACCTTCAATCCAAACACTGTTATCTGCATTATAAAGCTGAAAAAAATGCTCTCGTTAGCTAATTGTCATTAGTTACATGATAATGGTATGATATTGAATGGTGTGTGTGTGTGTGTGTGTGTGTGTGTGTGTGTGTTTCCTGACACAGCCACCTTTCTCTTTAGGATTAACTAGAAAAAATCCAACCAACCAGTAAAAAGTGATGGAATTAGGCTACATACATAAATCAAATAACCTGCCACTTCTTACAGAATTAGCAACAAAATAAAACACGCACAAACAATATAAACTTCACACCAGTTCCAGCTACAAACACACAGATTACAGCAAAAAGATGCTGCACAAATTTTTGCACGTGTGCACACACACAGACAGAATGCCACGTTGCCTAGCAACATTCCCCTATGGGTAGAGAGTTATAACCACGGCATCACAGTGAGTGTGTTGCGCTCGTCTGTCTGAACAGCATTCTGTGAGCCTTAAGCACTGCAAAGTCCTCCAAAATGCATAATATTAACAGTCCACTCAGCCCCTCCATCTCAAAGTTGTCAAACATTTTTGGCTCGAAGTCACAGTTGACAGGGATTATTGTCAAAAACAGCAGAAAGAGCTCACTCACTGCTCTGAAAGACAGAAGTCCCCATGGGAGGGCAGAAGTCACAGCTGGAGGATCCAGCACCATGAGCATTTTAGCGTTAAGCATGTCAGAAAGACCCAGCATGCACCTGTTGGTCACAAAACACTGAGGGTGTGTTTGATTTGGGTCACTTAGTTCTGAGGTAGACAGTATAGATTTCACCATCTTCTGATAACCTTAACCAGTAATGAGGTACTGTTCTGTATTGTTGTACTTTCTTCTCTTCACTAACTGCTGACCCCCGCTTGCTGCTGCAGCTGCTTATTTGACTCCTTCCTTCTCTTCCTTTCTCACATTTTGACATAACCTTTTTGCATTGCTTTCATTTTAATCTGTGATGGCAGTGAAATTTAACATACTCAAAAGTACAAATATGCCAAAGACAATTTTGTTACAGAAATAGACTCCCAACCCTGGTGATGGATGACAAATGGACTGTAAGAAATACACACACAGTAGACAGATATCTGATCAATTTCTCTCTATCTCAATCTGTATCTATCTATAATCTCTCCCTAAGGAAACTTTTAATGACTCATTTTCTCTAATTCTCTCAATGCAATTTTATGCATTCGACACCATAAATCAGTTAGTACAAAGGATATTTAAAAATAAAGCCAGTAATTAAAAGGTTAATCAACTAAGTTATTTATTCAATTTTATCTAAATTTATTACAAAGATATATGATAAACTGAATCAACAATAAAAAATTGGTGAAATAATATTTGTCATATTGATGTATGTGTTCTCATTACTGTTGAATATGAACTAGCCAACAGATAAGTCACATTTAAATGTAACCAAACCACACTCAGTCACACAAGAGCCAGAGGTAACTGCAACCAGATACTGCTGTTACAAACATAAAGGTGTAATTTACAATGCATCATATGAAGGAGACTGTTCTCCTTTGATTAAATTACATAGAGCTGTGTAGTAGCTGTGATCCGTCAAACCAAAACACTGAAAGACAATAAAACTGCCGATGGATTTGATTTTACAAGCTTGTCCTGTCACATCTATCTCGTCATTTGATTGTAAATAGAAAAGTGTAGTACAGCAGCTTTCAGTTTGGATGGCAGAGTACACTGTAAACAGAGGACAGTATCCGAGCGGTTAATCTCTGAAAAATGTTGAAAATAATGCTGAGGTAATCCATCACCCTACACAGAAACAGCATAGTAAACGGCTCATATCATTACCAGTTGGTGCTTCAGACAAAACAATCATTCTTAAGTGAAGTGCGCCAAGTGTAGCTTGTTTTTTAGTCCCTGTGAAGGCCAAAGATGTCATCATCCCTTATACCCTCTGCCTACTTTGGACAGAAATGAAGAGGATATTGTAAAGGATTCTCAGCCAGGCAACTCACAGATCTGTAATACAAATAATTTCATCCACTTTTTGTAACAGCGTCAGGTGTTGACTTTGTTGAGCTGGAACAAGTTGGTGCCAGGGGTGTCATAAGCAGCAAGGTTGTTATATCAGCAAGACAAATCTCAAGACCACGATTTAACTTTAAAATTATGTTGAGAGTATTGCTCACAATAAGGGACCAGAGTTGGTATGGCAACCAGATATCACTTAAGGCTGGAATTACACCACGCAACTTTTGTGCAATCAGCTGCAAGTCCCCGAGTGAAATCTTTCATTTGTCTCTCATACTAAACTCATCCTGATCATGGCAAAGTTGAAAAACATGTCCCCAACACTTTTAGTCTTCCGGCTTCTACCAGGAAATGTTAACTAACAAATGAAGATATTTTGCACAATTAAAAAAACATACAATGAGATGTAAATATACAAATGATACAGATGATACAAATATACACTATTCAAAAAAAGAAACATAAGTTGAAAAAAAGATTCCCTCCTAGCCTGTTGATTGAATTGATCAACAGGCTAGATTTTAGGACAGTGGTGTTGGATATTATTATTTAGGACTGACATGTACTGGTGCAGCAGATGTGATTTATTGGCATTCATCTATTGACATGATGTTATATGGCTGCAGCTGTGGATACGATACATATGAATATGGATATGTTTTTACTTTTGTTTTATTCTGAGTATTTTGATATTTTAACTCTGTGGTAGTCTCGGCTTTTAATGCACCTTTATGTAATTGTTTCCTGGCCCACTGTAAATATCTACCTTATTTTCCGGACTATAAGGCGCACTTAAAATCCTTAAATTTTCTCAAAAATCAACAGTGCGCCTTATAATCTGGTGCACCTTATGTATGAATTCTGGTTGTGCTTACTGACCTCGAACAGATTTTCTGTGGTACACGGTGCTCAAAAATCTGTCA
>JBAJHX010000115.1:18803556-18818970 GCA_037176925.1 Amniataba percoides
AGCATTACGGCCACCGTAGTCAGGAGCCTCGCGGAGTGATACGTACTGTGTGTAATGCGCCTTATAGTCCGGTGCGTATTATATATGAAAAAAGATCGAAAATAGACCATTTATTGGCAGTGCGCCTTATAATCCAGTGCGCCCTATGGTGCAGAAAATACAGTACTCTTTCATGAGTCATTACAATGCCCCCAATTACATTTCCTAAAAGCACATGTGTTTTTTTTTCATCTGAGCCTTTTGTCCCCCAGCAAAGTGACACCCTTGATCCTGAGCACTGATTTATGATACATGCTCATGTCAAGATGCTTAAATCCATGTCTGCAAGTCTTTGTGGTGTTACATTGCCCGTGTTCGTGCTGCAGCTTTATTCTATCAAAAATATAGAGCTCGGGTCAGGGCACCAACCTCTGACCCCCTCCATATCTGATCTCAGTCAGAGCCTTTTCAGACCTGTCATTTAATGTGCCATACCATGAGTGGATGGGCACCGAAACAATCACTGTACCAGCAGCATATGAATCAGCCAGGTCGAGATCCTTTCCCCCAGTGAAACATGAACAACTGAAGTTGATCTCTAGTGTAGCATATAGCATGAACAACCTATTACGTGGCAGGTCAACCTGCTGAACATGAATCCTTTGAACACTGAGCCATGTGAGCTATAAGTAAGCTGGGATTGTTTTCGGTTCACAGTGATGATGCAGATCTAAGCCAAAGGCCAATTGTGGTAGCAACTGGATGGGGATGGCCTTGTGCTGTCATTGCCATCTCTAAATGTGCATTACTATTGTTGTTTATTCGTTCATTTAAGCCGTACTACTTGTGAAGAGTTGTGATAGTGGAGTCTTATCAAGGCTATCTAATCTATTGGATGTTTTTCTCAAGGGTATTTTTAGCACAGTACAGTACCTATGACGCAAGGTTCACTTTTTGAGGAGTGATAGTGTTTGAGGGTCAGGGGCATAGTCATAGAAACTCTAATTTCTTACCAACCAGAGGCTTCAAATGGAACAATAATGTGTAACTAACTGTACTAATAATACTGATGACAGAAAACAGGACAAAGAATGAATTATCATATATCATATCATATCACACATCACTTTGTTGTCATTTCCACATATATATATATATATATATAAAAAATATAACTGAATATATTAAATTAAACATGAGAATGTTGATTGAAAGTCTGAAAATAAATTAAGTGAAACATGACATCATCAAGGCGCAGGCGCCATTCTGTGTTTTAGACAAAATGTAATGTAAATGTAATGAAATGAAAACTGCATTTGAATTACAGATGGGAGACGTTTAAAAGGTAATGATTGTCGTGATTTAGCCGAATAGTAACCCAGAAATATCCTTGAGATGCAGACCTACGTGACTTTAGTATAGCCTGGATGGCATGAACTGTTTTACAAAGTGAAGGAACTCCAGTTAAAATATTGTATTATTCTTCTGAGATGATGGACTTTATGAGCTCATATAGTACAGAGAGTTGGACATATGTGAAGCAGTTTTAACTGCTGGTAAAGTACCTACGATGACGTGACACAGACATGTAAAACGCACTCCTGCACACACACATATACACCATGCTACCCACTCCAGCCACTAAATCCCACCTTGATTATTTTAAATCCACCACACCTAAATTACACTCCTCACTCTTTACTACACTGCTCAATGACTGAATGACCAGTTTAGCTGAGCAGGTGTGTCTGTACAGTTCAACAGACCAATAATGCCAACAATGCACGCAACAATACACAATCACAACAGTAAACACTGCTCAGTACACAGACATATTATGAAATTATTCTTACCTTTAGAAGTAGTTTTCATCCTTTCATTTTCGCTCTGTGTTGTCATTTTCCTCATTTTGTTCACCGAGCTGAGCTGCTGGAGCTTGATGTTTTATCCTAACTAGCTAGCTGAGGCTGTGCTAACACTAGCTAACATCTTCCGCCTCTTCCTCACTTAGCTTAAATGTTTTGAAAAAGCTACTTATCGGCGGTATGTGTTTTGTTGTGGCCGCTTCTTTCTCTTCATTTTTCCTTTTACCCTTCTTGAGACAGACAGCCCACCTGAGCTTTTGGCTGTTGCCGTCCATTTTTCACTGCAATTTCGCTGGTTTTCGCCTAACTGACAGGAGGTCAGGTACAAATGAACCCCTCTGTTTTTGACTTTGACTTTACTGAAGAAAAACTGATTCAGGATCGGCGCCATGAAAACCACCTGTTCTCTGGGCCCGCCCACCCTGACTACTAGCCAATCAAAACAGAGCATTGCCGCTTGCTTGCCAATCACTGCTTTCATTCATTTGATTGGATAATTACTTTTTTTACGTGTAGAAGGCACGTTGCCCGTGTGACAGATCCGGGTGTGCGTGTTACCATGGTAATCCTTATAGCGTCTTATACACAGATAGATGGCTTTACAGTGTTCCCTCGCTATACCGTGGTTCACCTTTCGCGGCCTCGCCGTTTCTCGGATTTTTTAGAGCAATTTTGAATACTTTTTTTACAGTTTATGAATGCACATTGTGTTCTGTGTCCTGATTGGCTACGGTTGAACCCGCCCATTGTGTTCTGCGCCCTGATTGGCTAAGTGACGATAGATTATTGTCAATCAATCTCCTCCGTGCCGTGTCTCCTGTACAGTACAGAATGCGTTCAGCTTGCCATGTTTACATATTATAAATCTAAGAAGGTTTGAGCTTTGAAAGTGTTTAAACAAGAGAGAAATGTGAGAAAATATTAATACCTGTCTGAGAAAAGTGTGTGGTGAGGGGTTTTACAGCCTTAAAACATATCATAATTGTGTACACACACATATATATCCCAAGATGTCAGGACTCTGACCTTCCTGTAGGCCGTCTCAGTGTCGCCGGTGATCAGGCTGGTGAGGGTTGATGATGTTGGAGTCGTGGGTGGTGAACAGGGAGTCCAGCAGAGAGCTGAGCAGTGTTCAGAGCCAGGGTGGCCCAGCAGCTGAACTGAGGCATTATAGTTCCTCAAGTGATCTCTACTTTAAGTTTTTTTTAAGCAGACGCCAACGTTTCAGTTTTGCAAATATAAAAGTAGTAAAGCACATAACAGAGCACCTCAAAAGGTAGTTAGCTTGTTTTTCTTTTTTCTCTTTCTCTCTCTTTCTCTTTTTTTTACTTATTGACTAAAATCATCTTAAAACAATGGGACAGTTGCCCGTTTCCAACATCAGCACCTTTTTCTCCCCTGCCAGCTTTGCTTTTGTCTTCACAACTTGCTGGCAAATGTCTCAGGTAGTGTGTACAGATAAATGCTTTCTATATGCTGAAAAATAGACTAGCTTAAGAGAAGTCTGAGGCTGTGGTCAGTAAAATGTTATACTAGCCTGTACTTTTGCTGCAGTATATGGAATAAACACTTGGAAATGGGGACTTCATTGCTGAGCGCAGCTTCCCCCAGTGGCACTGTAGAGCTGAGGGGGCCTGTACAGAGGGTTGATATTTGTCTGCAGGCTCAGCACCACGACCTGCCTCGTTCACATTACACATCAGACTGTGATTGTTATGAAATAATAAAATTATATATAAAATCATTAATGAAAATTCAGTGTGGTGTAAACCTGTTTTCGCCACCTGTAGCCTCAGTGTCTGCTGTTTAGGAAAAGTCACAAGGTCTCACTTTAAAGAGCTTCTGATGACTTACAAAGCAATACCTCTGCAGGCAGGAGGTGCTGCACATTATTGATCTAGCCTCGCCTCTCATAACCTCGTTCTCCTAGATCACACTGTGCTGCATTACACCTTTGTCTTGAGCCCAAAGAAAGAAATCAGCAAGAGGTGGAGTTTTTCCTCTCAACATCTATGGAATCTCTCTCCCCAGCAGTCAGAGAGGCAAACTCCATTGTAGTCTTCAAATCAACACTGACGGCCTCTCAGTTTCAGGACTGTCTTGCTTGTGAACTTTTTGGTTTCTTTTCCTGGCTCCGGTGTAGAAGTTGGGAGCGCAGCTGGGGCTCCGATGCAAACTCGCTCTCTGTTTGCTGTGAGATCACACTAATCCAAAGTCTGCCGTTTCTGTCAGTGTGAGTCGTGATTTACGCAATTACCTGTCCGATTGTCTCTCCCCCGCCCAGGCCCAGGACACCAGCGCTCGTGTACGGCTGTGTGTGGGTGCTGCCTCCTACTTAGCAGTTGATATGAGTGCTGCCTGTGATTGTGTGTGTGTGTGTGTGTGTGTGTGCTGAATCCCATCTCCAACGCAGTGCCTCTTCTTGACAGTTACATTCACAGGAGCTGGCACTGGCCAATGTCCCATCTGTCTTATTTGAAGCATATGAATGTGAAAAAATCTGGGGATGTATTTAGTTGTTTTTTCTGTCACATAACTTTTTTTTTCTTGGTTGTTCATTTGTTTGTCTTTTACCTTTCCACTTGCTTGATTATAATATTGCTATGTCATATTAGGTACTTATAGGTAGGTATTATATTCCAGAAGTTCTTTAAATTCTTTAAATCTCAGGCTCCCTAAACAATACTAAAAATATTAACAAGAATAGAAACACAAACAAAACACAAGACAAAAAAATAGATTTAAGTAATAAAAATGTAAAATAAATAATATTGGAAAGGTAATAAAAATAAATATAAGATATATATCTTATACAATCAAAATATGAATTTTACAACAAAGAAAATATCCAACTGAACAGAGATGTACAATAAAATATACCATAGAAAGTGATGGTGTGAAGTTTTTTTCCATTACTTTATATTCCAATAAATGATTTCACGTCTTTTTTTTTCTTACTTTAAGCGTTCATGTTGTTTGAGCTGTAGATTCTTCTTATGGTTTATGTTGTTCAGCTTCTGGCTCATTTTGTTCTCTCTTTGTACTCTTTGATTTTCTTGAATTTCTGCAGAAAGTTCAAAATCCATTTTTCACAGCTCCGCCTCCATCTTAAACTGGAGGTGGTCCTTGAGAAACTTGAGCTAACTCCCTCAGAGAGAACCAAGACGCTGACAGCCAAGAAAAAGTTTGGTTTATTAGACCAGATTGAATTACCAAGGCGCAATATCAATGCAATATCAATGAACGGGTCTATTTTCATACAGTAAGCACACCAGACTATAAGGCGCATTACACACAGTACGTATCACTCTGCGAGGCTCCTGACTACAGTGGCCGTAAAGTGATTTTTGAGAAAATTAAATGATTTTAAGTGCGCCTTATAGTCTGGAAAATACGGTAGTTGAATTTGTCAATTTATGTAGCATGTGAGCTTGAACACATGGACGTGGACCTCAGATGGTAACTGCTGGATGTTTCTTGTGGTGTCAGTGAAGTTTGCTCTGCGTTGTGTTGGACTCCAGTGTCCCCACCTGATCCTTCCTCTTGTATGCGAGTTAATGATGACTTGCTCCTTGCAGCTCTGCTCTGCATGCAGACTGTGCTCCTTAGCCCTGTTGCAGATAATTGCATAGGTGCTTGTTAGCTGCAGAGCTACTCATTCAACCTGACCTAATTTAACATGTTGTTGTTATTTGTCAGCTGTAGCTTGTGTTTAATTATGGTTCTTTGTTCCTTAACCACAATAGAAGGTAACAGTTTTAACCATTGAACAGTGAGGGTCAGGATAGAATTTAATCCTGCTGGTTTGTCTCAGTTTACTAATGACTGCAGCTTGTTAGATGGAATTACAGCAACTAACTGACAAGGTTTCTGGCAGCAATTGGCAGAAATGGGTCAAGGAAGGATTAATTTTTGACTCTCAGCCATCATTAAGCAGAGATAGTATATCAACCATGAACATCACATGCTGTTTCTTCACTCACAGTTTCAGCCATGCCGGCAGCCCAGCAGTGAGAACTGTCTGATGGTTGGTCCACCTCTTTGGTTTATCCTCAGATATCTCAACTGCTGTTCAATGAATTGGCATGAAACTGACCAGAGACCTTATTAATCCCCTGAGGATGAATTCAAGTAACTCTGGAGATCCCCTGACATTTCATCTAGCGCCACCGTCAGCTTGGCACTTTTTAAAAATGGATTCCACTTTTGTTCAGCCATTCAGATCCTGCTGGGGAAGAACTGTAACAACCTTCAACTTTTTGTTCGTGCCATCACCACCAAATTCAGTTAATCACATGTCTGCTGAAACAAAAGTGTGACCATGATTAATAACCTCTGCTTTCCTACAGTACAGTTGCTGGCTGGCTCCTGGGCTCCTTGTCTTGATTGAGAAAACCTTTCCAATGCATTTATACTGTTATATTAAATTGGTCAGTATGGTTCACAATGTAACAATGCAGACCCTTGTGTTGCTCCTGAGCCCTTCTTCTGAATGATAAACTTGTAACATACTAGGGTGTCATTTCGTATTAAACTAAATGAGGTTATCATCTGTGGGGGCAGTTTAGTCATAAGATAATGAGACAGTCTTGATTAATGCTTTAAAAACAGGCCCTTGTAAACCCATGCTCTATTTAAACACCCTCGCATCAATGTGAGAAGGAGTCTGGAAATATTATAATGAACAGACAGGAATAAAAAACTGGTGATCACTCAGCCCTGATGGATTTTAAGCACTGTAACAAAACCAGAGCAGCACATCCACGTGTGTTATGATTAAATCCCAACCTGGTGTGAACTACTTCATTGTGTTTCATGCGAGGCCTGAGTGCTGATAAACTATGCAAGCACTGTCTATTGTCCTTTTGCAAAAGATTTATTAACTCTGACTCTATATATAGCCTACAATAGTTGCATAAGAAATACTGAACCTATGTATTTTTTCCTCCAGATCTGCCCTTTTCTTTTCCCAGCACCACTGTGAGCAGTCCTTTGCATTATTAAAACTTACTGCATACGACAAAAGGATTGGCACAAATGGATAATCACAACTAAAGCTCTGTGTTGTAAATGGCCTATAATTTGAGTGGGCAGCAGTCTGTCCCTGGAATCTGTATTAGTGTGTTTCTGAAAACAATGGGAGCTTGAGATTCACAGGAGGGAGGGCAATCCTGCAGGAAAACGCACAGTCGGAACGTCTGAGTGTGAGATTCGATTTTTCAAGGATAACAATTGTGAGAAAAATCAAGTAAAATTAAACCGCTGCAGTTCTTTAACTTAGATGGCTGTGTTCTGGGGAGGACCAGAGGGGCCGGAGATAACACGCTTTCCCGTGTCTACTAACTTAAAATGGAAACCAACCTACCTTATCACGCCTTTCCTTCTTTTTTTCCCTCAGCGGGCCTGAAGCCACACAACAACACTCTTTATTCAGGTGGCTCTCCTCCTTTGGCCCACTTGTTATATATTTAGACATTATTTGCAAATCTCCAGCGGACCTCCATGATGACACCAGCAGACACGACCGGGAGACTTGCAGTGCGAACGCCGCGCCTCTATTAGTGATGAATGTGGCAGGAGACGCTGCAGTGTGTTTCCCAGGCCGTCTCTGGCTCTCTGGCGAAATAAACGCTTGAAAGATGATGGATACATCTTTGTATTTGGTGATTTACTGAGCAGTTACTGCTGGGATTCTTTTTTTACGACATAGTTTAGTCTAAAATAAAAACTCTGAATGGTTATATCACACCTCTAAAATGGCTGTCGATCAGGCAATATTGCAGTTCGACGTGTTATATTTCTTCATTTATCACGCTGAGCACCCCTCTCTACGGACAAATCAATGAGGACCTCGCTGTATGCTGATCATCTTTTATTTTTGATAATAATGTTCCCCAGGAAGTCCTTACATGACAGAGGGATGCTATTCTATTGACAGCATGACCCAAATACCTCAATTATCCCAGAGGAGTGAAATCGGAGGAGAGAGAGACGGAGACGGGAGTTAAAATAGAAACAATATTCAGAAATGTGGAGTCGATTTGACACATTTGTTAAGTCTGGCAAATAACAGCCATGGCACCAGATCAGAGAATTTCTCAGATGAATCGAGCATTAGATAGTCGATCACATTACACTGTACAGCCGTGACATATTTCAGCCTATAATCTATATGCAAATACGCTACATCTTTTTTCATGCTGCCCTTTATGGGTCAGTGTGGATGCTAGCGGAGGACACTTCTAACATTTTTCACAGAGGTGGTTATGTTGACCTTCATGCCTCCTTTCCGTTTTATTTTTTATTTTTTGACAGTGTTGGCCAAGTTTCTGTGTGCTGAATCATCACTGCTGCACTGAAGTATTTTCATCAAATATATGCAATTTTCGCTCTGCCTCGTGGTGATAAAGTGGCTTTCTTTTTCTGAAAAGTTGCTGCATGAAATTTTAATCCCGGGACGACAAAGAGGACTAAATCAATGTGTCAAATAAAGTTGCCCTGTTGCGGTGTCGGGGACGACGCTATCTGTCACATCAGGAGACTCACTGTCGCTAATCCTCTCTTGGAAAACGTAAATGTTTGATGAGAGACGCTCTCGGGGGGGAGGTGGCGTTCATTTTCACAGCAATCGCACATTAAACTGTTTCTCAGGGTGTTCAGAGTCTCTCTGTGTGTGGCTGTGGGTGTATGGAGAGCCAGCCTGAGTGAGTGCTCAAACTGGCAAGACCCTTGGCTTTTGTACATAAATTCGGCAGTGTTAATGATTCATGGTTTACAAGTTAGGCTCTTCACTGACTCTCTAATCCACAATGAGAATTTTGTATAATAAGTGCAGCCATAAAACAAGTCAACATGTGTGACAAAAACATGTTGCTCAAAAAAACTGTTACTATGCCTATAGTGGGGGGTTCTTCTTCCTGTAGAGGAGGGTGAGTCTCGCCTTTCAGTGTAGAGACAGTATATGTTCTGTGAAGATCCAGAGCTATTGGTATCAATTTTTTAAAATCTATTTTGGTATACTATTGGAACATCAAGGATGTGACATCTGAGCCCACAGCTTTCTTAAGGAAATTATTACTACTTACCACTGTAGATAAATACAGTATACACATTGTCATAGTATAATGTTTAATGGCAACCATTTGTACTCTGAAGAAATGACACAGTAATTTACGCTAATCCAAGGCAACAAGACCTTTTTCCCCTGAGGACCACAAAGGTGTTCAGTGTCTTGCTTTAGGACTTTTCAATACATACCCAGAGTGAGCCTGTGATTAAGCCACAGTTAATGGCAATGCCGATAAAACAAAAATGGTGCAAAAACTTTCCTCCCAAAAGTTTAATACTTTGCTTTCACCGTGTCAGCCTCTGAGGTGTTTTCATGTTCTCTGAGTAGCGCCTCTATTTCCTTGGTATTGATAGGGACATTGGATTTAGATTTACCACTGGCTACCTTAATGTAAGTTAGTGGGTCTGTCCCGGTTCCTACACATGCAGGTTTGAGCACAGCAGTAAAAGGTGTGAAACACATCAGCACACGGCCCACTTAACCTTCTCTTGATGGAGATGTTTTCTAATACGAGCGGCACTCAGAGCTAACACAGTTTACTGAAGCACACCAGTCTTATTTTGAGCAGTGGTTAACCTGTGAACTGCTTTTAGAACAACAACAATTAACAGACATGAAGAAGTTGAAGTCTGGGACAGGCAGAGTTCACTCATATGCAAATGTGATGCGTTTAAGGCAGAACCTCCACAGATGGTTGTCACGCCGCAGCTCAGATGTATTCCCCTTGTTTTTGTATGGCACATCTGACACCATAAAAGTCAGTTCATCAATTCTGAGAAACTTTCCACGCCTAAAAATGTTAGCAAATTGTCTGCTCATCTGCCTGCAGTGTATCTACCCTGTCCCTTCACTCGTTAACCCCCAGATTATTGTCCCTGTAACAGCAGTTTCACATCTCCTGTCTGCTCCTGCTCTCCCTCTCTCCTCTCTCTGCCTCGCTCAGTATTCACAGACCAATCCTTCTGCACCTTACTAATACCTAGTACCTTAATAATCAAACGTGTCCCAGTGAGCTCTGATAAAACCACCACACACTCCTTGACGGACACTTGAACCCAGCGGCGGTTAACAGGAATACACCTCACAAGTAGGCGCTCGACTCCTTGCAGATACCACGAGAGTGTGTAGAGCCGAAGTGAGCTGAGCAAATGGCAACTGACACAGCAGGGTGCGATGGCCTGATACACCTGCGATCAATCAACCCTCTCTCAGGCCTTAATATGTTCTCAATGAGACCATCTTTTTATGACACATCAGACGAAGCGAAGCGAGCCTCGCTCAGTATCGTTAGTGGGGTCATCGACTTTGTGTATCAAATTCAATATAGGCCGGATCCAGCGTCTAGTAATCATGCAGCTTGAGGCATTTTCATATTGTGAAATATCAGTGTTACCTTTTTTTTATTTCCTGTTAAATCAAATGCAAATAACAATCACTTTATGTAACTTGCTAACAGATTGCCTCGCCAGAATGGAAATGCGTAATTTCATTGCAACTCCAGGCAAGGTAATGATAACAATAAGTGGAAATACAGTGTAATTTCCTCTTCTGCATTGAAGACGGTGACTCGCCGCGCCCATCTAATTACTTTGAGTACAATTAAGCCTGAACACATACAAATACCCCTCTCTTTTTTTATCTTTTAGTTTCTGTAATTGTGTCCTGTGTTTGCTCCTGACGTCATTTATTCGTCTTATGCTTGCCGTGTCTGTGGCCATGGGAAATGTGAATGAAACCTAACTGAAGATTAATTGTCACGTTGTGTTCATTAGTTCCTTAATTATTTTCCAGTCGCCGCTATGGTGCAGCATTTACGACACTCTGGGCAATCGTGGCAGGATATTAACATGGCGATGACTCAAATCGGAAAAAGTTGAGCTATTCTTTTATGAGACGGGAGCCAAGTTGAGTTGCGTAGAGAAAGAGGGAGAAAAGCAAGTGCAGAAGCCATTTGTTTATCTTAAAACTCCGAGATACACATCTGGAGTTTTCACACCTTGCCTAGAAGATTGTTTGAAATAAGATCTCTCTCACAGGTAGCGGCAACCTGTCACCCCCGCCTGGATCTGACACGGCGTCGGTCGCAAACTGCATCGTCCTTGACTGGAGACGAGTCCATCACGCGGTACGTGACGAGAGCGACATATCTTGCATTAGTCCCCCTATCCTCTCTGTGTCTCCACGGCGCCGACTCCCTTCCTTCATCGAGCCTCCACTTTGAGCTGTCACTCTCTCACTAAGAGCAGAAATGGGGGAGCAAAGTTGGACCAATCATGGCAGATAATGCGCTTAACTCAGCCAGTGGGTGTGAAAGCCGACCACTTGGGTTTCAGCGCCTCACTTCAAAGCCTCCAAATTTGCCCGACTCTCCTCATTAGCTCTGAAGTATATACTACAAATACTGCTTTCAGTGGTTAATCAATCGCATAATGAAAGTCTTAATGCCTTCTTGTGCCTTTGGGCGGTCTGGCTACTTGTTTGTTGTAGGTGCTGGGGAAAAAAAGTGGACCAAAACTTTGGTCTTTGTGCAAAACGAGCTGGTGCTTCTCCATCCTGTCTGAAATCAGATAACATGAAGCAGGCTGGTGCTGGCAGTGCTGCAACAGCTGCTGTATCTCATCTTCACCAAATGAAGCACATCATTGTAAAATCATATATTTGTTAATATAACAGTTTTTATGACTCCGTCTCCTTTGTTTCTGGATATTACAGGCAGCAACAAGAGACGTAACTACGTACCAAACTGTAATGAGGAATTATTTAAAATGTGAGAACTGTGTTCCCTTTTCATGTTTGACAAGTCAGAATAATCTTGTTCAGGTTTCTTTTAAGCAATCTCAAAGATTTTCATTTAAATGTCTCTAAAGTCACAATCATTGACCTTAGCTGGTAATTGCCTGCAGCCTGCTGATGAAAGCTTCTCAATTTGCAGTATGACAAACGGGTGCCTCTGGTGACTTTCCACTGTAAAAAGAAACTACTTATTTTAACTATCAAAAGTCAGTGTCATGTTTTTAACACATATGAGTGAGAAATAAGGATTCTTCCTAAGTAACCTCTTCCACTGTTCTCAGTACAGTGTGTGAGTGTAGCATATCACAGTGCAGTACTTTAATATTTTATGTTTCAAACTGTGATCTCAAATTAAGTCAGTTCTGACAACAATTAACTGTGTAAAAGAGAAACTATTTTTTAAATCATTCATCATCTGTGTGACTTGGCATTTGGATGTGAAATCATTTCATTTTTCAAGTCAGATAGGTCAAGCTAATTTGAAAGACATCAGTGATCAAATGACCTAAATGTTATAAATCTATTTTTGTCTATGTCAATACAACACTCACATGCCTTATCGAGGTGTGTGTAATCATACTTCCTGCCCATACTGCCTATAAAGAGTTTTTTTTCTAATATGACTTCAGTTTATGTACGAGATGGGAGACAAAATCCAAAGTCCTCCTTCTGTGTAAAAACACATTGTGAAGTTCAAAAAAATACTTTGTGTGTGTGTATATATATATTCTTCAGTGGTCTGGGTATCTTCATCTCGACAGTCATCTGTAGGCGTGTTGTCAGTGTTCTGTCCCGCCAACGAGCCCACATGTGAACACCGGGATGAATCTATTCACCTTGGTTCAGCAAGGCAACGCTGTCAAAAAGATGAGATTTGGCACTAAAATAACTGTAACTTTGGAAGAAACCCACATGACTTTCTAACTCCGACTCCTGGAGCCTCACAGCGTCTTCATCCTAACTTTCGACGACTGGTCTGTGGGTTTTGAATTTCTAGTGTAGTGGTGTTACAAAGAGATCACGACACACACACACACACACACACACACACACACACACACACACACACACACACATATACACACACACACACACTCCAACAACTCTAAACATGCATATGACGTGAGTGTGTTTCATCCGCTTTGTCACCTTATGACTGAATGTGCACAAATTGTATCTAATTTATCAACTATGTGTATTTTATTTGATGTCATCCTGTTTTATTTAGTGAAAGTGGTTCAACAAGTTACAGAACACTCCAGAAGGTCATGGATCAGCACCAAACACTATCTTTATGTTGTTGTGTCGTGTATACAGCACATGAATATATGCAGTCTACAGTACTTGAATGCAATTAAAGAACTTTCAGTTGGCATTAAAAAGTCATGTTGGTTTAACCAATGAGAAGTCAGTATATTGGACCTGAATAAATCATTCAGAGTAAACCATCATTATTTCAACATGTGACATTGATGTATATGCTTTTTCACATCATTTCAGCATTTTCTGTGTTTTGGCGCTATTGAAAATCTTTCTTTGACAGATTTAAAAGACGTTTTTCACTAAGGTTGGTCTCCAACGTAACCAAATTATGTGACGGAGCCAAACTAATTTACTTGATCTTTTAGTTCTTACTGTTGGGATTTATGTTAAACTAGTGCAGCCTTATTATATATTTTGTCTTTCATTTTTCATAGAACTGTTGTGAACTGCTTCAATCACCTAATCCAGTTTTCACCGATGTCCTCTCACCCTGGCTGAATGGGACTGTGCCTCATTCTCAGCTCCTTATTATGAAATTGAGCAACAGCCTATTTAAGATCTGTAGCCCCTAATGAATTCAAGTTATATTTATATTTTGAAGAGCAGGGTACTCAGGGGCATAATATGAAAAATACGTATTGACACAAAAAATGGCCCGAATGTTCTGTGTGTATCTTTAGATCAGGCCGGGAAACTACAGTGGGATGGAAAATTGTGCCCAAGAGCATATTTCTCACCACTTTTTCTTCTGTGACCACTTCTCTTTGCACCACTTCAACACTGCTGCCAGGGAAACTTCTTCCATCCCTTTAGTGCACACACACACACACACAGACTGCTGCATGCAGACAAAAGTTCTCGAGGCACAGTCTCCGAGATGTGCCAATCTGAGGAGTGAATCTGATGCCACTGAAGATATCAGCGCTGTGTGGGATGTTACATAAAAATCAGAAGGCGCGAGTGTTTTGACACACATCACACGCTCGCCATATAAGAGAAGTAAATCACTCTCCTCCCATGGGAAATAAATATAAGGTGAGCCGTGCTCGCACCTCACCGTGCTCAGTGGCTCTCCACTTTGAGCGAACCCAGCTGTTGCTGTGCCAAACAACGCTGAAGCTATCTCACATCAGCGTCAATTTGACATGGACAAGGTGACGTGACTGTAGCTTTGTTAGAAAGCAACATCTCAGGAGGCAAGAAACTGAAAACAAAATGGTTCATATCTTTTTCAGCTATAATAAGTAGCTTGGTATCGAATTCTGCAAACTGAAAATTGATGGTATGACTAAATTTCATACAACAAAACTCCAAATCTACAGTGTGCGATAAATTATGAGGCATATTTCTGATGCTATAAAACAATTCTTTTTGAAAATACACAGCTTTGGCAGATGCTAATTTCTCCTTGTGTCTTCCCAGAGTCGTTCAGATTCCTTTAAACAATGATGAGAAAAGAACTTGTTAAACTGGGTGAGTGTGTCTTAAGAGTGTGTCTTTGTGCATATTTCACTCGGTAACAAGGCTCAGTGTGACCTTAGGTGCAAAATAAAGAGCAAGATGGTGCAGCTGCTCTCCTCTCTTCACGAGAGCTGCTGTTGTTTGTCTTTTTATGCGCGGCACCAAGGGGATCCCCCACTGTTATACAGTAGCCTAATTTGTTAGCATTAAGGATTGTCATTTAAAATGTAAATTGGGATCACAGCTAAGGTTATGCTGCTGTAGAGAATGAATTAAAGATGAGTTTGCATGTTAAAGACGAGTCTCTGAGCTTCTGCTGCAGAATGAACAGTGGGAGGCTGTGATAGTTTATTACTATAACAACTGTTTCTTTTGAAAGCCATATCAGTGAAAGGGAGCTTTACCTTTTGTTTTTTTTTCCTTTTTCTTTTTTTTCTTTTTTTTTTTTTTTGGTCTTTTACTTGATGAAATTTTCATGGACAGCAACAAAACTGAGCTCCTTGCCAAAGGAGGAAACATTTTGGCCCAGAATCAAAAGGTGCCATCTGCCCGAGAGCCTTGTGTCAGCAGTTTAGCCATATCACACTATCTGCCACATCTCTGTGATCAAGACATGGCTGCAGCTCAAACGCTCGCCCTGAATGACGGCTGGGGACAGAAACAGTGGGTGGAGAGAGATGCAATCTCGGTTTGGCGAGTGCTTTGATGTGAGCCAAGGCGTCCACTGATTCCAGCAGCCCTGTCCTTTGTGGCTGGGGCTGCTTTGTCCCTGCGGGGATACACCCTGCAGAAACCAGCTGCTGAGGAAAAATGCGTCTTTTTTGTGGAGCAGTGCGGCTGGAAGCCTCGTCGCAGATGCATTTGATGGGATGTTTGTGGAGGGGGGGGGGGGGGGGGGGGTCAAAAAACTAAAGGCAAAAGATTTAAACCCTTGGCTTTCAGTTCCAACACAACCTGCTCCTGGGAGTCTTCTTTGAGCCTCCT
>JBAJHX010000115.1:18828225-18873993 GCA_037176925.1 Amniataba percoides
GAAACAAAACCAAACAGGGCAGGAAGGCAAGACAGGGAGACAAGGTACAAGAAACAACAAAATGCAAACCATGACAGAGTATGCCTTTAAAATCCATGGCAATGCATTTTCAAGAGACAGCCAATGGTTTTATTAAAGGACGAATTAAAGTGAATCTCCATTTTGAGTCCTCTGCCATCATTTTCCTTCTCCATTCATTTATTCAGCTTTTTTAAAATTTTTACTTTATCATCAGAGTTTCACTGGACGGAGACATGAAAAGAGGAGATATCTGCACTTTACCTCACACTCATGTCACAACTAGAATTTTCACACCATTTTTTACAGTACCCTCAGTATCTCTCCCAGTGTAGACTTCTCCTGACTTTCATCGCTCATCAGGGACATCCACACTGAAAGTTGGCTTATGTTTGCTTTGAGCCTATTATGAAAAAAATCATAATTATGTCAAACCAGGAGGTTACTATATTTATGCAATTCATTCATTCACCCTCCTCCCCCACAATGCACGCCGAGCATGATAGCTGCAAGCAGCTCTCCTCAGAAGTAATTTCGTTTGAACTAATGAGCGGAGAGAGGAGTCGGCTCGCCGTTTGCTTTTAAACGCCTTTGATGAATGACTCCTGTCCCAGTGGCTCGTGCTGTCATTAGCTTGACACCAGATAGAAGTGAACTCCTAAAAGAAAATGGAAAATTGATTTACCTCAATTTTCATCCGGAGCAAATAGTTCATCCCCGTAATCCCACGCGACGGTGCACAGAGCGATTAGAAAACTGCCAGCGTGTGCTTCCTGTCGCACTCATGTGGAAAGACACCATTCTAATCAGCAGTTATGCCGTCATTTCACCGCGCTGCACAACTATTAATGCGATATGAAAGACAGTCACCAGTGCCGGAGTCTAATTCAGGAAATGTTTCAATGGGACTTATTTGGAAAGCTACTTCTATTATAATTGTATTAGATTTGAGCATATGTTCTGGGCCTAAGTGAAAGAAAGTGCTGGGGATTAATGAAAAAGCAGAGGATCTGATTTCCTGAGCCTCCACAAAGGGCTTGTATGATCACATGGGTGTATTCATCATTAATGGAAAGTCTTAGGAAAGGCCAGTGTTATCCCGAGCTACTCTCACTACTTCCTGACAGATTTAGAATAAGACTGACGTGACGACATTTGTTCTCATTTGTAAAAGTAAGAATCAGTGACATGCAGTGTCAAGACTTGGACTGGACATGGAAAGTGACCAGCAGAAGCAGGAGCTACGCATTTTCCATACTTTGGAAAAGTGCAATTGTTACGTCCCGATGAGTGCCAGGGATGTAATGTGAGATTTGAAGGAAAAGATCCAAGTGATCCAAGTTTATTGGTTAAACAAAGAAAAACAGCAACAAACTGAACACAAGCTTGCCATAAACAAAGGCAGAGGCCGCAGTATAAGAACGCAAACTAAAGACAAGCAACACCAAAGAAAAACCACCTTCTAACTAAACTGAAGGGGGTCCAAACTTCCACCCTCCTTTTTTAGGCCCAAAAGGAGAAAACCTCACACACAGGTACCCCAAACACTCACACAGTACACACACACCACACGGTCGGCTGTCCAAAATGCAGAGAGAGCAAGCAAGCTTCCTCTCTGCCCTTTTATTCTGGAGGAGGAGCTGAGCAGAGTGAGAACACCTGTGCTCTCAATCACGGGTGTCAGCAGCCCTGAGGAGAGAGGGGAAAAAAGGGAGGAGGGGACAACACACTTGTACAAAAGGAAACGTACTTTATGTGACACGTAACAGCAATGATAAGCTAATACAACAAAGTCTGCATGGCCACTTTAACTCATTTAACTCCAGTTGTTTTTTTACTAATATCATGCTAAAGAGCAAAAATCTCTATGTCCACAGCAGAGGGACTTATATAAGCTGAGACACACTTTTGTCCTGCACATTTCTGTTTCTTGGAGCCTTGAAGTGTTGCATGTGATGCTGACACGTCACCTCTGGAGGCCCGTTGTTGGACTCAGAAGGCGGCTCTGGGGGCAGACACGACTGTGGCCCTTATTTTACAACGCTCATGACTCACTTGTGAATCACACTTATTTTAGCCGCTTTGCAGGAAGATTCTTTAGCCTGCTGACGCGAAGGAGTGTTTTAACTCCTGTGTCAAAGTTTCCCTTTCTCAAGAGCATTTTTGTACATACTAGTCCTGATCTTTAATTGCTCTGGAAAAGCTCTTAAAAGCATCCATCCACCCGTCTGTCTGTGACTGAGTGTTTTTGCAGCAGAATGTTTCAGACAGGCAGAGCCAAACAGCCTCAGCCATTATGAACAAATCTATATGAAATTGTACAATAGGTATAAGTTGCATATAGATTTGAAGTATGTGTATGTCTCAGGTTTGTCCTTGACCGGCCCCTTTGACGTGGGAGTTCTTAGTGGTGAAGTGGATTGTATGAGGACAACAACAACAATAAAGGAAAACAGCATGCAACAAAAAGAGGAGTGAAGCTGAACGATCATAACATAACATCTACCCAGAATACTGCAAACACCATCATTATGTTGTTTTTTTTATTGCACATTGGCTGCGTTCACCATCTGTTTCTCCTTCTCTGTTTTGACTTTATGGATTCTGGTTATCTCAGCCCGAGGCGGGATGCCATTTCAATGCGGACAGCTCATCAAGCCGAGTTGACAAGTGTTAAGGTGTGAATGTGACCAGCAGTGGGAGAGGAAGGCGGGACTAAAAATACACATCGGTGTTACGGTGAGGAGTTGTGGTGTTGCTTCCAGGAGCAAACCGGATCCTAAATACTCTTTGTCGCCCTGAAACTGCGGGAATGTGTGACTCCTATTGCCTCGTAGATCTACAAATTTCAACATTTTGTGAATGTTCAGGGCCCCTCCGCCTGCCTACAGCGGCGGAAAATCATTTTTGCTGGCTTCTCTTTACACCAAATCCACCACCTGTGTTGCTACCTCAATCAGAGATGTCAAGACAGGAGATGAGGCCAGCTTGAAAGGCTTTCAGGGAAAATGTTTCCACCATCAAGAAGAAATGTCTGATCCATTAGCTGTGATGCAAACATCCAGTTTTACTCCCCACCCCTCTGTTGCACATCTTCTCGACTGTGTACAAAGCAGAGCGCAGGCTGGAAAACAGTGTGTGTGTGCTCAAATGAAGCCTGTCATAATATAGATGTAGAAATACACTGCAGCCGTGATGCGTTCTGTAATTGAGATGAGTTAAAGTTCAACACAAGGGCGGCTTAATTTACCCTCTCACCTTCTGCTTTTGTATTCATTATTACCTAAGCCTCAAGGTCTTTTTCTCCTCTCTGTTTTCTCGTATTATCCAATTAGTAAAATCCACGTTGGATTGAATCGTTCAACTAATAAGCTGAAACTTTTCTCTCATGTATGAGGGATCCAATAACTAAACCATATTATCTTTATTATAATACACCTAATCAGTCGCTCCCATATCCTGCTGCCTGCAGCTCATGTTGTTGTTGCATTGCAACAGAATAGCACCTAACTTACAAAACCCTTTACAATGTTACCTCTCATGCATCCATTCATACACACACACACACACACACACACACACAACAAGAGTTGCCCATTGGGAGCAACTTATGGTTCAGTGTTTTGCTCGAGGACACTTCGACACCTGGACGCGGGGAGCCAGGGGATCAGTGGAGGAGCTGCTCCACCTTCCGAGCCACAGCACTTCAATCGGTTATTGTTTTTAAGGGATGCCACTGTCAGTCAATCAGTGAGTGAAATACGTTACAAAATGACTTAAATAAACCACTTACATCACTGTTAAATGGACACATGTGAAATTAAGGACACATAAATCCATATTCTGAGATGATGGGCAGAGTGTTCATATTGACATCTGATTTGACTTTTAATACGACACACAGCTGAGAGTTTTGAATTAGCCACAACTTGATAAACTAGTGGTCTTATTATTGTGAATTGTCACAAAAAGATACCAAGCAAACAGGCAAACATTGTGTCGACAAAATATTTAATCGTTTAAAACACTATTTCAACAATATCTATATCTAATAGCATTAAATAACATCTGGTTTAAAGTCAGTTCAAAAGAACACGCGTGGAACATGACAGGTGGCGTCGATGAGGACGCAGTCCAGCTAAATGTGCAGGTACATCTGGCAAAACAGGTTGGGAGCCACCAAGCTAGCTGACTGATTAATACTGGGACGACTGTGGATGAATGAAAACAAAAGAAGTCACAGGTAGTCATATCATTTTTGTCTTAGCATCGTTTTTTTTTCTTTGACGTCCTAACTGGCAGACATAAAAACCAGTTCTCTGCCTGTTCAAGTCTAACCGAACCAATTTCTGACACCCGACAGCTCTCCCTCTGAGAAATGTTTGTATAAGTAAAAATCCAATTTTCTGTTTTCCTGGATGACAACGTCTGCCCATCCTGTCTGTCTGCGAGAGAATTGAGATGACAGTTCTAAATGGTATTTTCATAACCTGAGTTCAGCAGAGAAAACATACCGGCGTCCACCTAAAATCTAATAACACTCCAAATAATCTACAAATATACAGTATAGTTTGTATATGCACACAGCGACGAAATTCAGTGAGTCTGAGTGTGAGTTATTATTCTCCACCTCCTCCCTCGTCTGTCTTTAGCTTCTGTGGGAGGGCGAAGGGAAAATGAAGCAGACCAGACTGAAATGATCCATCTCAGAGGACGTCAGAGTTCTTCAGGCAAACAACCTCTCATCGTGACCCCTGACCTCCCATCTGCTTCCTCATTCTTTAAAAAGTGATCAGAGTCATTTCCTCTGAAGGCTCGGTTTGAGCTCATGCATTTGACACATTCCCAGTTGTTTACTGGTGCATGCTGCTCCTACTGAGAGTAAATTCTTTCTGACGGTCACATAATGAAAAAAGACTTTGCCTTTGGTGTTGCAACTGGCTGTCCTCCTCATGCCGACCTTACGCCAAATGACTTTTCAGGCCGTTTCACTGTGGTAGACAAATTTCCAGTATTGGAATAACATCACAGGAGTCTCGCTGGAGGCTCCCGTCATCTCAGTCATTGGTGTAAGGTCACAAACACCATCGATGACAATAAGTGCGCTCTCTCCAGCACCAAACAGGAAGCAGCAAACCGGGCAGAGAGTAAACATGGACGAGTCCCAGATTTTAATATTACAAGCTGACTAGTTTTAAAACAACCCCGAAAGAAAAGGTTTTTGAATATGCACTTGTTGGCGATGTGATTCCCATAAAGAGTCTGAAGCTGCACATTTTCAGCGCCCACCATCAGTTTATGATCCATAGAAACACAGAAACAACGTTGTTCTCGTACAGCAGTGTGTTAGTTATTCAAGCATGATGACCAAGAAAAGATCAGATTCTTATGAAAAGATCACGTTATTATTCAATTTATCATTCAGCCTTGATTTACTGCTTTCAGACAATTCACGTGTTTTTAACACTACAAAAGAAAAGAGCCCACTAGAGGTCAACCGATACGCTTTTTCAGGGCTGATACCAAAACCAATTATCACTCTAAGGAGACCAGTAACTTATATTTGGAACCAATATGCTTTGCCTTTGACAGACTACTAGTCCCTGTAAGAAATAACTTCATCCAGTTGTTTTTGATGGTCAAAGTATGAACTTGTTGACACTGGCTATGGTGCAGAAGATCGTTTAAGTCAGTAGATTATTTTAATGGCAATTAAAAAAATAAAATACATATTTCAGTAAAATGAAAATGCTTAATATTGTAAATGATAATTGGTTAAACTTTCGAGCCAATGGATGTATTTATGTGATAGCAGCTTCCATAAAATCCTTTAAATGTAGATAATTGCTCTCGATCTCCAGTCTGCTGTACCTGGTTGCTAAGCTATAATTTGGCAATGTGTGAAAAGTGAAACACAGGAAATAAATATTGGTAAATATTGGTATCGAGGCATACACATTACATACAAGTTAAATAAATACATAAGAGGAAATACAAATAAAAAGCATGATGTCGAGTCACTTCAGCCCTCTTTGCTCATCCATCAGCTGCAATTATTTTTTCATCAGACTGACACGGCGATGGAAGTGAAATCTGTGCTCCCCTCAACAAGGAGCACAGATTTATCACCTCCATCTGCCCTGATTGGAAGAGTCTGATGCACACAGAGCACCGCATGAAAAACAGTAAACACGTCCTCTCTGGTGACCCTGTGACCTTGAATCGAGCACCATCATCTGACCAGATGACTGTACTTCCTTACACCTGTTCCACCTTGATGCTCTGGTTGCAAATGAAGATGCTTCCGTGCACGTTCCTGGTCCCAACAAGAGGAAACTTGATTTTGTTGACTCCTGTGCCACCGTCAGCCCAAACTCCAGCTCTCCTTGTGTAAATATTGTCCTGCCCACCATAATGTTTTCTGTGAGAGTAACAGCTAACCGAGGAGATGATTAGGCCTTGGCGGAGGTCTGCAGTCTATTGAGTGCTTTCTTGCTTCGCTTGTAAATTTGTATCACGCTTCAGCGGTTTATGCTAAAAATGGAGGCAATTGAGGCTGGGTAAAAGTGGTTTCAATCAGCATTACTGCAAGGCACTGATGATCAGAATCAAATTCAGCATGCAGTGATAACCATTGTCCTTGTCTCGAGGCGATGAGCGCGGCCAATAGGAAGCCACGGCAAGAACTTGCAAGGTTACTGAACCCCCCCAAACACACACACACACACACACACACACACAGACTGACAGACACACTCACTCCCACATGCACATCAGAGGAGCAACACGTTGCAGGAGCTGTCCTCGGGCAGCTCGAGGAGAGAATCTTTTCATTCTGGTCACTGTGTAACTTGACCTTCTGCATTGTGGCAGCTGGTCTTGTTTGGAGGCCTTGGGTATTGTGGTGTGACCATCGCAAAATGCTGCACACGACTCGAAATAATCGTAAAATATTATTCATTTAAACTCTGCAGGGTTTTAAATCCAGAGGAAAATTGGCACATTTAAAAACCTGAACAATATTGACATCTAGTGGTTTGAAATTAATTAATCTACTGTTGAATACAATTTGGAGATGCAATTTTGACTCGAATGCAATTACCTCCAGAGAAACAACAGCATGGCAAACAATACGATTCAATAACAGCACATAAAAGCTTCTCTTCAGACCAGAGATGCATAACCTGAGGCTTCTTTTTTTTTTTTTTTTACACCTCTATGACAATACATATTCAAGTCAAGGACAATATGGATGTATAATATTACCATCCTATCATGTTACAGTGTGCCATTCTTAACAGACGTTTTTATATTTCTTCATTAAATCAATTATTAACATTATTTTTATCTGTAGCATTGTGTTCAAAACTGCAGTAAATTCACCCTCTAACTGAGATATAATGACTTTTTTACCCTTTGTTTCTCAAACATCTATATCCCTCTCAAGTTTTATTGATTTGTTTTATTTCAAACAACTTTTTGATTTGTTTTCTTGACTTTATGCATTATTTGTAGCATATGTAGCATCATCAAACTTACCTATGAGGTCTCTGAACTTGTCTGCGTCATGGTCTCTCCCAAATGAGCACCAAGAGTTCATGTTCATGGTCTGACATTAAACTCTCAGCCTGAAACAAACTGGACTAAACGATGAGTTGGAGCCCCGGCCTGAAAATGTTGCAGTAAGATGGAGGCCTCGCTCCTAAAAGAGCAGTCAGCTCTTAAGAAAAATACGGTCCAACACCTCACACGCGGTGATAGATGGTGAGCACATTTGAGACTCTGAAATAACTTTAATTGAATGGTGGCCAGAGTGACGGATATCAGCGAAACGTTTCTATTTTGACTGTACATAAAACTTTTCACACCTTCTCTCTGTGCTCGCAGGCAGACGCGGCAGCAGAAAACGCTGGAAAAGGAGAGTGGGCTGTCACAGAGTGGGCCGGACTGTAAAATCAAAGTCATTTTTGTGTCACTGAGGTGGTCCAACTTAAAATGTCAATTTTAACATGGACGAACCTGCTCTCTCCTCCTGAGTGTGTGTGTGTGTGTGTGTGTGTGTGTGTGCCCCTGAATGCTTTTGAAAGCTCCTGAGAAACTTTTTGACCGTGGCAGGAAATGATTTTTGGCAACAGTTTAGCAGTTAGAGAAAAAAGGAAACAAATTGGCCATGGTATTGGACAGTTTGGTGGTGGTGGGTTGGTGAAACTGTAAATAGCTGCAAAAGCATGTGCAGGCATTTCAGACCATGATGTGAAATCAGAAAAAAAAATGACTCGCTTCCACACTGATGCACTGTGACATAAATAATGAGTCGGTGTTCAGCTTTCAGACCAAAGTAAATAATGTCAGAGCTCTCCTATTTATGACTCTTGATGTCTGCACTCGCTGCACTACCTGAGGAGCGCGATGAAATATGCACGATACTCTTGTCAAAACGTCTTCAAGCACTAGATGAGATAAATTTCCGGGGGAGCGTGGAGCCTGTTCTTTCTCGTGTCATGCATAATTCTCGGTGGACGGCGGCTGAAGTAAGTTTGCTGCAGCCGCCTTCGCTTGTCAAGACACTCAAGAGGCTATTTGTTATTCCTCGTCTGTGAGGGGGGACTGACATTTCCCATTGGCAGTTGAGGCACATCCAGCGGTGCCCTCTGCCCCCTTCATCTCCTGTGGTTTGCTTGGCTGAAATGGGACAAAGCTCGTGGGGGTTTGTAGGAATTCATTGGGGTGGGGGGTGGGGGGGATTCACTGGAGGAGCCACATCCAGAGGTTTTCTGACAGATGTGCTATGGTATTGTGGGACAGCAATCGCCTCCGGAGACAGCTGGATCACCTTATTCCATACATTTACAGTGGAAATAGGAGCGTGGAGATAATAATATTTGAAGCCGGCAGGCGAGTCCAAACTTTCCTGTGCTTCCATTCCACACACGGACAGAAGCTGAAGGAATCAAATCTTATTTGGTGACACTGTTTGGAGAGGACGGCGTGGATCTGTGCTTCTCCAGGCTGTGTTATTGAGTAGGATGGATGAAAAGTTTCACCATGACACCATCCGTTTCCTACAACAGATGGTTTTATTCTGTTAGTGAATAATATTAACTTCCACACCCATCCAGCTTAGTGGATGTACAACAGCACACCCAGTCAGAGGAAGTATCACTAGAAAATGTACTAAATGTACTAAACTATAAATACCAGAGTGTAGAAATATATCACATGTAAAAGAAATGAGAAATGAGAATGTGAAAACAGTGTATTAACTGTATGTATGTATTAACTATGTTTTATAGGACTGTAAATCATTATTATCTCAGTTATTCTCATGATTTTCTTTCTTGAGTTTTGGTTGGTATTTAGTTTGTACAGTGAAATTTCAGAAATTTCAGTTTCAGAAAAAACAACACTGTTAACCTCAGTGTGATTATGAATTATTAATTATATTTAGAATAAATCAAAATCTCATATTCAAGAAGCTGGAACCAAAAATTGATATTTTAAGACAATCAGTTAATCAATGAATCGACTGATCATTTTAGCTCTACTTGAATTGTCAGGTACATTATTCAAACTTGAAATAAAGCTTCATATTTTATCATATTTGTAGATATGAAAAGTAAAATCTAATCTCTATAAAATCTTCATCTAAAGCTCTAAAACAAATGTAGTAAAGTAAAAGCATCTATAAATGTACTCAGTTACTTTGCTGAGAGTTCATTTCTTCAGCCTGTAATGCTGCAGCCACCTGGAGAAGGTTTCCTACAAATCCAAATGAGAGCACCCCTCTGGAAATGTTTGTACAGGAAGTGAAGCATGCCGCCGTTAATCCATGAGATTAAATCTACACTAAGTGACCTTTACAAAAATAACTTTGTCATATTCACTAAAACTGTCTGACAGTGCTCCGTGAGACAGATAATCAGCGATAAAAACCAGCCCTCATCTGCTGCCTCTAAGGCCATTTGACAAGAATGCAAGACGGCCGCTTCAAAACAACCAATCAGAGCAGAGTATCTGAGTGTCAATCACAGCTCCTGTCACGTGCTGCATCTTCAGTGAGGAGGGACAAACAGCCACGAACAACCAGGTAAAACTGCTCGTCCCTCACAACAACGATAGCAAACCGAAAAAAGACATGAAAACAAGAAGCTACAAAGAAAGAATAAACTGAGCGTCTCTGCAGGGAGAGCACAGCGGAGAGAGAGAGAGAGGGAGTGACCTGGAAGTTATATTCATCCAAATTTACAAGCTACGTCCACTCTCTTCATAATCCTACCCAGCTTTTAATGGCAAACTGAGAATAAGATAAAGAAGTCAGATAATGTGAAGAAAAACCTGAAGAAAAACTAAACTCAGAGAATATTCAGGAAATATTCAGGATAGGATATTCAGGAGAGGAACTGAAAACACACACTGAAATCAATCAGATTGTTTATTCTCTATTTAGTCCTCGGTGTCAGCTCAGGAGAAAGAGCCATTCTGTTTTGTTTTTTTATTTATTCTTCTACCTCCATTTCATGAATCAACTCATCCGCTGCCACCATAAAAGAGAAAAAGGATGCTCTTTAAAAACAAAGGTGACTTTTTCTCCTGTTCTAAATGACAGATGTGTCTTATTGCCAAAGACACGATGCGCTCTCTCTGCCATACATTTTCTCACCAAAACAAAAACCTCCTCATTAAAGAAGTGAGTCACATCTGCTGGCAACAAGCTCGTGATGCAGGAGTTAGTACTTCGGCCAAAATGATAAAACAGCCAACGTTTATAGAGCGTTTGTTACAAGTTAATACAATCCAGCCTTCATTATATGTCTGTTCAACTTCAATAACACTGCTCCTATTTAAAATCTATAAAACACACACACACACACACACACACACACACACACACACACAAGGTTTGTCCATTCAGGATGTTTCATTTCATTTTCTCTGATCTCCTTTTAATATGCACAAGCTTTCTTTCCTTTTCCTCTCTTTTATTCAGTACAGTCTAGTTTCCTCCGTATCTGCATGCATCGGTTCAAGTGCTTGACTAACCTCTCAGCTGTTGCCGTGTTACGAGGTTGGTGGATGTAACTCATCCAGATGCACCGCAGTGGGCGGACCGATACTTTTTCCTCTTTGATCGCATGGACTTTCTGCACACCATCAGAATCGGGTCAAGAGGCAGGTCTGCAGGTCGGCCCACACAGTCTCCATTTCTCAGAGCCGCTGTTGTTGCTCCCTCCAATCTGTGACGCTGACAAGAAATGTGACGACGGCGTGTCTGTGGTTTTTTGTTTTGTTTTTTCTGTAATGCTTTAAAATGTTGTACTGCTGTAAAGTTGGAACTATTGTAGCTGTTCATTGAATTATGCATGCCATTCATTATTCATGCAGACTCATAAATGCATTATTCAATGTGCAAAAAGTCTGCTGTTCATTCACACAAGTACAGCTTCGGCAGAGCGCTGACACTTTATGTAACAGTTCATGAATGGTTAACCACCAATACCGGTGGCTCAGGGTAACCAGTCATCGCCGATCAGTTGGAAAGCGACGTGGTTTCCTCTTCGCTCGGCTGAACTCCGCAGTCTCAAACACGAGCTCCGTTAATGAACTAACAGCCGGGGGCTGGTGCCAATAGTAAGACAGCAAGACCTCTCCCTCGAGGGGCTCTGATCAATAGACCAGACAGGTGTCCTTCATCTCACAGAGCCCAAGGTCAAGGAGAGCACGGTTCCCACCGAGTAAATCTGACAACAGATGAGTCCCATGGTGATTTGTGCCAAGATGAACATATTGACGTCTCCCAACCAACCCGGGCTTGAACAAAGCCTGAAGAGCTCACAGGCAGGCGAGAGCCTCGCAGGAGCTGACCACGAGGGGAGGCTCAGGGAGGGGAGCCTAACAAACCGAACCCAGGTTTAAAGTGCATCTCAAAGGCCCGACTCAGAGCTAATGTGATCAGACGAAGCGAAGCCGACGTAAGAGGTGCTCGCTCGGGACTTTCAGACACAGAGCCGGCAGATCAGCGCGGCCGCAGATCCCACCGACGATGAAGACGGACGAAACGGTGACGTCAGCGGGCTACAGGAGAGCACATGGTAAGCTTATGTTGTGGGGAATAAAGCGATGAAACTTTCCTCTCCTCTGTTATCTCAGTGTGGAGCAGCGCTGCTCGTAATCGTGTCACTGTGTGTTCAAGCTCTGTGCGAGATGCATGAGATAACACATGACATTAAACATATTTGAAATACCAAATTGGACCCCAGCCAAGTAACTGTATGCGACAGTACACCTTCACACCAGCTGTCGGCCTGAGCGTACAGTCAGGTGTCAGAATTTCAAAATGAATTGTAAATTAGATTTATTAGAGGTTTAACACAACATATTTTTCCTTCATATAGAAGGTTTCTGTGGTGGTGTCGGTCAGACTTAGTTAAATGTCCTTTACAAAATAGGCCCAACTCACTGAAGCCTGGTTTAAACTTGCAATTAAATGACAAGTCTCCTCCGGACCAGACTAGACCAAAGGGATCAGTTGCCATGGTAACTCCTCAGTATGTAAATTGTTTTTTTGAGACAGAATTTCTTGAAAATAACCCTGATGTTGAGGCTCTGTGCCCTGTGGTTTCTGCTGTTTTTTTGTTCAAAGTGAGTCACTCATTAAGTGGACAGACTTCTTTGTCTTCTCGTAGCCGTGGTCCCCCACCAGGGGAGCGAGAACTCACGCTCCATCACCTCCATCATGGCCGTCCCTCACTCAGCCATGCGCACAGAGAGCGTTGCGAGCCCGAACCTGAGCTGCTGTTGCTGCTCTCTTTTGCTGCTTGGATATTTGCCATTAAAAACACAGCACCCTGCATAGCAAGCTGCTCCTGTCCTGAGAGGATCAAACCCAAATCCAATCCAAGACTGCACTTCCCCATATTTTCTCTGTTTGCACCTGTGACATGAGATGGTTGGTATGCAGCCCGGGCCCCTGCGCAGGAGAACAAAGATCACCGGGTGAATGCATGATGGATCGTCGCCCTACGCTGCAGGAACCGACCAAGACAAGAGAGTCACTTTGTGGGGACATCCACAGCATCCCGCCCTGTCAGCCTAAATCACTGAGGTGGTGCAGCGAATGGAGAACATCCGCTTCCCTTCCAATTCATAAATTCACTCCATTTTCCAAATTAAATTCAGGCATGTTATATTTTCACTGGCAGGCAGGTGCACTCTCAAGAAATACCGAGGTGAGGACTCAAAACTAAAGATGAATGTTAACATACAGAAGCCTACAACGGCCGCGCTTGCAATTATTTCTTTAAATGCCGTTATCTTGAGATCACAAGGTAATTTGTCTCGTTATCGAGAGAAAAAAGAGCCGGGCTGTCTCAAGACAATGTGATAATCAAGCTGTTACCACAAGAGAACCAAGAGGTCTTTCCTTACATGTTTATTTACAGTTTGTTTACAGCCAACAGGTGTCTGCAGGCCATGTGGAGATACTGTGGGGGTCATTATGTTCTGTTGGACAGACTCACAGCATGGCCTTAATAATGTCTTTACCTCCAACATTATAGTAGGATTTATCTGAGCAGGCGCTGTACAGGAGCCGCCCGACCTCTTTCTCTGCTGTCCAATGATGAAACTGCAGCAAACAAAAGCCTATATTACTGTTATATAGGCTTTTGTTTGCTGCAGTGGTTCCCTCCTGATAAATGATCTTGTTATCTCGAGAATTGGCCTTTTGATTTTTCTAGAAAATGAGATGATTGAACCTGCTATCAAGTTTTTGTCGAGATAACAAAGTAAACAGCTTGTGATCAAAGACATAATTGTAAGAATGGATTATGGATATGTCCATCTGTAAAGTCATTTTGAAACACTGACTCACTTCACTCAGAACTGCACGCATTCATACTTTTATTTCCTGTATAACACCTGCATGAAATAGGTGTTGCTGTAAGGTCTGACCAATAATAGACCTTTTTTTCCTGCATACATGGGGGCCTGTAATTGCAGTGACAGGAGGTGGAAGTAATCATGGCTCTGCACAGTACAGTGCAGCAATTGAAGACAATCAAAGATATGAGCATTTCTTGAGAGGAAATGTCAAACCAGACCATCACATACGAGCTCCTGTTATTCCAGTGCTTTTGTAACACTAAATATGAAGTTATCCATTTTCAAGTGATGTCATGTCTTAAAAAAACTGAAAATACAGTGTGGGGTTTCCATAGAGATCCTCAGGGATGCAGCAGCCCTTTATTGAAGGTAGGGAACTTAATCACATGTACAATGACCATCCAGCCACTTAGTCTTTAAGCTTGCATCATAAATCTCACCTTTGTGCTTGTCCAGGTACATTGTCTCAATGTCCTCTGCATTATAACTCCACACAGGAGACTGGATGACACCTGTGAGTACTGTCAGGAGAACATTCAGTGACCACAAGAAGTACAACCCAGCAAAAGTCTGATGCATTATCAGGTGTCTTCACACTGCATTCTTTGGTTTTGAAAGAGAAAAAGATGAAGACGTGTGGTTGGTCCCAAAGGAGGCTGGGCTGGACCTTCTAACTGCATATTTAGCTCAGTATGAAAAGTTATCTAAGATTTCAATCCTCTGGGAGTTTGTTTTCCAACATACACACAAATTAAGCCAGAGCAAGCTTTGGCAGTATGACTATGTACTCTGTATTACTGTGAGGCTCTATCAACATGTCACCCATTGAGATGTTGGCACACCATTTAGACTGTTATATCGACTGTGTTCCTGGAATATATTTGCTCACATTAGGCTTCTGTGCCTCACGTTGCAAATCAAAGAAGTGCTTTATGGCACTGTTGGATTTTTATATGATTTTTACATCAATGTAAATTAGCACCTTTGTCAAGTCTTCCATTTACTGGATTAACAAAAAAAAAATTCTTCTCTGGTTTTTCCTTTTCCTTTCTCAATTAATTTCTCAGAAAAAGAACCTGCTCGCAATATACATCACCGACACAAATGTAGTTACATAAACCCTGCTCGAGAACTCTCACCCACTCACCAACTGGCCGGGAAAATAAAACACGTATATGACTTCTGCAAATTTCTCTTTGGTTATTGCTGAGCCTAAATCAGTCAGATTAAAAAAGCAGCAGTCTGTGCAGCTTGGGTATATTGACCCCTTAGCGAGAGTTATTACTTATTCAGTAAGGACTTTCACTTCTCACCCCCACCACACACTGCGAGTCGTTTGGAAAACCCATTTATTCACCTATTTGAGCAAAGTTCACATTTTCTTTTTCTCAGTTGCCCCTGTGGCAATGGGTTCAAGGCAGTGGACATCAAGGCATGTCCATAAACTAAACGCACAAAGAGAACACTGTTAAAACACGAGGGCTGCAACAAATCAGGAAACAAGTTTAAAAAAACAGAAAAGAAAAGAAAAGAAAAGAAAAAACAAAACAAAAAACAACAGCATTCAGGAGACTTTACAGAAGTTCATTTAATCCCAAGGATTTTGAGGGGAGAGCTGTAGAGGGAAGAGCTCATACAAACACTTCACTATACATACAGATTTACATTGTGTGGGGACATGATGTATGGGCTCGCCTGGCAGGCAGACCTCTGGATCGAACAGTATTCTGTACAACAAACAGCCGGGGGGGCGACGGCCTGCATCCCAACTCCACACCTGCATGTGTTTGCATCTGTGGGCCCCCACTGAAGAACAGGGCCTGTTCCAGATGGCCTACAGAGTCAGGTTAGAATAAACCACTGACAGACGGCGCTGTGTCGTCCACTGTTGAGCTGCTCGTACGATAAACTAAGACTATTTATTACATCGTGACATTGAATTTGGAATGCAGACTGCAGTGTAGGCAAACTGGAAGAGCATCAAATGATCTTTTCAGTCTTTGAATGCAAACTCATCAGGCTATAGATCTGGGATGCAGGATGAACCGATAGCAGAGGGGGGCCTTCAGTGAATCAGAATTTGCAGAGAGCTCTGCCCCGCATCTGTTCCTCGGGGGTGGGGGGGTGACATGTGACATTGCTTGTGGCTGAACTGTGTTGTGGAGGCAGAGGGCCGAGCTGCCCACGTCTCGATGCGTGTCCCTCGATTTTGTAAAACCATACTTTGTTCTGATAATAAAATCAAAAGCATGAAAATAAAATGAAAGTATATATAACTCTTTCAGGTCCATCTTATGTATGATTGGCATTTCTCGTTGGTTCTCACTCCTCTTCGCTCTCGTTCCCGTGCTCCATGTCTTCCTCTCCGTTAGCTTTGGAATCTGTTCTGTCTGGATCCTCCTCATCCTCGTCTGCTTGCTCCTCCCCGTCCTCCTCCATCGCCTCCTCCTCTTCCCAGTTCTGAGAGGGACCAAAAACAAAGGCCTTAGTGGACAGCGTAACGTCTGCAGTGTGTTAACTGACCTCCACTGATGTGTCAGGTCTGCCAGCGCCTGTGAGCGGACACTTGTAGGAGTGCTCTGACTGGACAGTTTCTCATTACTTACATCAGAGTCATCATTGGGAAGACCTTCATCACCAGAGGCCTCATCTTCATCTGATGATTCTGTAAAGACAAGCAAAGCCATCAATGCAAATCTGTTCCCAGACCAACTCCGCCCTCACATGAGGAGGAAATAGTGAGGGGGCAACAGAGGAAAAAGAAGCTGTCATGCTTTCACTTGTTTATACATTTCATCTGAGAGATAGCACATATTTGCATTTCAATACCATGGCGAGGCCATTTGGTTATGACAACAATACTGACTGTGTGGTGCAGGAGGGAGGAATGTCAATATGATTTGCTGAGGCTATCTGCCCCATCAGGTCAGCCAGCACCATCTGCTGCAAACGCGCACCAGCAGACTCTGATACAGATCACTAAATACTGAATAGAAATAAGCTTATGTTCTGGAGAGGAGGAAGAGGTAACGATCGAGAATACAGACTGAGAAATACACTGTAAAATGACGACACTGGCTGTTATTTGGCCACTAACAGAAATAATGTGATGAAGGCTATCTGACATTAAAAGGCTGTTTTTCCGGCAACACGTTGAATCGCACCCAGTTCCACTGACGAGAGGTGTCAAGAATACCAAGCAGCCGATGACATGGACCGACCTGAGAGCCTGGTCTCATTATTAAAACACCCACCCGTCAACTCAAGGAGTGAAATCGTTTGGAAAAACAGCAAAAAAGCAGCTTTTGTTTAAGATCGAGACAGCATGTCCGACATTCTAAGTGGGAGCCTCGTTTCTGGTAGCACCCCTGGGTGACTGCTGAACATTTTAAAAGTCTAATCTTGTTTTTTTGACAATGGTACAGCTAATTACACCAGCTCATGCTACAGAATGGCTCATTAATATATAATTAATGTTGCACATACAGGCAACAGGCAGAACAATTAAGAGAGCAGTGACAGTTGTTTGCGACGCAGATCTGTTAATGACACTGAGCCAACTGTACAAGCTGTCCACGACCTGACAAAACTTCAGGGCTTCACTAACTAGGCAGACAACTCTGAAGCTTCACACCAGAGTCCCAGGTTGGACCTATAATAAGCCCAGTGTACAGCAGGATCCACAGCGGACCTAACTGCCTCCTTTTCATCAGCTCCATTTATGAACTTTTTTTAAATGAACCTTCACATCCTGGACCGCTGACAGGGGTATTAGAACTCAAAGCGCAGCTTAATTATTTCATGAAAGCCAATTTTCTACGTGGTTCAATAAAGCGTTTTATACAGTACGGTAATGAGAAATGAGAGTGAACAGAGCAGGGCCTTGTTGTTCCGCTCAAAGGGGAGGATCTGAACGCTGCTGGTCAGGTTGCCAGGCAACAGGAGTCATGTTTGCGTGCGGTGCATCGCCAAGAGTGGCTGCGTGATGGGCAACGGCGCCTTCATAAATCTTAACCGATTCAGTGCAGACTTCACAAGTTAATGAATGCCAGTCAAAACAGAGAGGCGGGGCGGCCGTTTGAGCGCAGCATCAGCCTGACCTGTTGCACCGCAGCAGCTTTAAGGAGCCCCTCGGCCATCCCAAATGTACACCTGGCGAGCTCAACACAGAAATAAGTTCATGTTATTTGTGTCAGCTGCCACTCAGTGCTGCCCACACTGAATCATCCCCGGGGCTGATAGAGCGACCAAGGTTTTGATTCAGCGCAGGAGATCTGAAGGACCAGTGAAAGAGCGATAAAGGAAGGAGGTCAGAAAGAACGAGGTCCGCTGATTAGATTAGATAAACTGAACATAAAGAGGGACGAACAAACACTCACCTTCCTCATATACCAGTTTAGCTGTGTGATCAACATCTGTAACAGCGTTGCTGCTGTCATTGGTCGCCACCTAGTGGTCAAAGAGAAAACTGATATTAGAGATCCATGAAAGGATTTGTGCAGACCATGATCCCGACTCTTCCTCTGTTTGCATTTACAAATCGCTAATTAAATACATCTTCACATTCACGAAGGCAGTTTAACAAAAGCACATCACTGAATGTCCCACACAATTTAAATAATTGGCAGCAAGACCTGACCTTGTCTGCCTACGCGTTTATTCACAGGATATCTATAACCCTGTTGTTGCACACCTGATCCAATTAAGGGCAGTACATTTTCATGACATCTGATGGGCCTTGTAAGAAGCAGTGGAGCAAAAAAAAAAAAAAAAAAAAAAAAGGGGATGAAGAATGAATAAAAGATCCTGACAAGGCACATCCCTGCCGGAGATGCTTCCAACAGTGACTTCATTGGTGCAAATGGATGGCAATTTCCAAGATTTCTTGTCAGAACGCTGCATCATATTCACACAGCGCTGGTTGATCATTCTGAAATTGCACTGGGACAAGATGCATCCGTGTCTAAAATGCATTGTAAGGATGACAGCATGCCTGTTCCCGAGCCTGCTTCTCTGCGAGGTTAAAAGCAGTTACATCTCTGGAGCTGATAATGGGCCTTTAAAATGTGCCTATTTGTCTTTGTGTGGATTTATCGTCATGGTGATGTCGGGGACATGGCTAAAAACTGCAGAATCTCTGTTCACTTTCATATGCAGATCTCTCAATCTAACACAATTTGGAAAGAACTTCCTCCACAAGGTTACAGCATCGACTTTGCATTTTTTGGAAGTGACAATTGTCCTTGTGGGACAGATGTGCCCCAGGACTGGGATGGAAAGCACAAGTATAAATTCAAGGTTGAGAATAAATACTAGTAGCAGACTGACAAATTTATTCAGTTCAATTCAAATAAACCTTGTGCAGCCCTTCATGCATAACACATGGGGGGAAAGACGCTGTAGTTTCTCTCCTCAGGGCAAACAGTTGTAATTTTTGTAGTTTAATGGATGTGAAGTCACAAGTAAACAACATTAACTGCTTAATCTTAAAACCCATCTCATGTTTGTCAGCAATTTAAGACCAACAGCTGAAAGTGCTGCAGCAATGCACTCTATTGTATTTGTGAATGAAAACTGTAACTGTAGAAGAGAAATGCATCAACCTTAGTCACGATTTTGCAAAGACCTGATTCCATTTTCTCTGCTCTTCCACAGCCCCTGATTTGATTGCCGGAGATACAACAGTCCTCTCTGCACACAGCTGATGCTTCTGAACTCGTAGTTCAGAGTGGAGTTTCAAACAGTCGGGAGGCCGTTTCACACTTTGAGGATGCTGCTGGGCACTACACCTCCATCAGGTGGGGGCTCTAAATAATTCCTACCAACCAATTCACAGCCGCCATATCACAGAGAAGAGTCATTCAAAACCACCAGGAGGCAAAGATGCGGTGCTCGTTTCTGGACATGATGAGACCTACCTGTGTCATTAGGAGGTACAGTTTTCCGTGCAGCTTCGTTAGCTTGTGGAACATCTTCACTCTGCTCTCAATCATGTGGTAAAGCACTCCCAGCTGGGTAACCAGGTCTGGCAGCTGTTGAACACACAGATGGATCAGTGGAAGGTAAAAACGACTCAGCGGCAGAAAACACAAACCTGACACACACAACGATGAACAGATCTCACCTCCTCCATTAACTGTTGCTTTTATGACTCACACACGAGAAGAGACAGTACAGATTGTAGTAACTACTGTTCCTGGGGGGTTATGGGGATCTCATCGAGATCAACCTGAACAGCAAATGTTCTGCCTGTGTGACCTTACAGGTCGGGGATGTGCCATTTGAGAAATCTGACTGTACGCAGGCTGACGGTGGTGTGGGAAAAGGTCACAGAGCTCCCCAATCAAAGGGTTTCCTCCTCTTTTGAGCATCAGAGTGTTTTGTGAGTTTTTATTCAGCTACTTGAGGAGGTATTTTGATGGTGGTCACACAAACTGACAGACGACCACCTCATCGCTGCCGTGCGGCGGAAGAAACGCTTGTAGATCTAAAGATTAAATAAGAATGTCGAGAAAGGAGGACGGGTGGCACACATGCACAGAAAGATGCTGTTTGTGTGTGTTATTTACACTGCTGTGTGCTGTGCTGTGGGGATTCACACAAGCCAAAAGTGTGTGACAGAAGGCAAACAGGCGTCAACAAACTGGAGTGTGGTGGCGTCGTACAAACAGCAGAGAGAGAGACGTCGGTAAAGCGGACTCACCGACGCCAGGTATGATGTGTGGTGCATGAGTACAGCCTTGAGCCACCGTACCATTAAAACCGCTCTGTGGGAAGAAACAAAAGCACACGCTGTCAAGAGGAACCAGAGCTGCCTGTTCATAAAATCCACATGATTGGTTTAAGAAAGTGAAGTAAAAAAACAGCAGCATGTGTATACACAAGACTTAACTTAAACCAATCAAAACGCTTAGAATTGATCTGTCAAGCTCGGTGACTTACGAAAAAGGGTGCCCTTGGAGCCTCTTTGTGATCTACGGACAAGGACATAAAAGGCTGATTAAAAGCTGAGAAATCACTCAACAGGGCAAACAACTTCACTTTTAATATACTGACGGAGAAACAGAAAAAGTGGGCAGTTTAATGCAGCTTAGAGAAGAGCAGACATGAGTGACAGGAATATGCAGAGCACAGTAACGGCTCTCACCTCTTCAACCAAAGGTAAAACAGCAGGGAGGGGTAACCGAGCAACTGTTTTCTTTATCACCATGTCTTTACGAGTCTGAAAAACTTTCTGTGGGATACAAGAAGGGAAAAAAGCAGCGAGTTATTACGGTTTGACTAATTAAAATTAGAGGTTCGTGTTTCACTTTGGGCAATGAAGAAAAAAAAACAAAAAACAAACAAAAAAAACAACGGTCTTACGTTTAGGATGTTTGCATCGTTGCTCTCCAGGCCCTGCACCAACAGCACTGAGAAGTTGTCTGTCTGTAAAGAGGCCGTCCCTTTAGGAGCTCCCTTCTCGGTGGAGACCTTGGACAGATCGATTTCGCCAAGTCGTTCCGCTATAGACATCTACAGAAGCACAGTGATAACTTTAGGTAAACAGGAAAGGATTGATATTTGTTCACACACTAAATTTATACACACTTAACACCAATAACCAAGATCACATAAAAGTAGCAAGTAGCAGTAAGATTTAACAGTCAGCTATGTAACACTATTTTTAACTTCTCATAGGTGAAGTCTTTGTTCAGTGTAACTGGAAGACTTTAGGATTTCAGCTAAACATTAATGTGTGATAAAATTTAAATAATATATAAAAAAATGAATCTGCTCGGTAAACTGGCAACACAGAAAATTAATCAAGATGGTTCCAACTACAGCAAAATGAAGACTGAGCTAATGCAGACATGTCTCCACATTCAGATCAGGCTCTTTATGATGGTGTGTGACTAATCCCTGCACCAGCACTGTGATGCAGACCTTGTCTGCTCATTAGCTCGTTTGGAGTCTGAGCCAAAAAGCCATCAGAGACAGAATCATGTAGTGAGCCACTGTTTGGTGCATCGTCGACGCTGCAACCCACCTCTTTGGTGTCGGCATCTTTTTTCCTCTTCTCTGATCCCTGTGAGGCTCCTTTGACTGGGGCTTGGTGTCCAGGAAGCCCTGGGACCAGCACTTTGCTCTTGGTGTTGACGACTGGGGTTTTCACCTGGAGGGAGAAACAAAGTTTTCATCTTCAGCCACACTTAAAGTTTCAATCCATCTACAGCGCACAGAGCATGGATGGGTGACTAAGACCATAACAAGGTCTGGAGTATAAGCCCAGACGGAGCTCATCAGTCTTCAGGACTTGATTGTTACCTTGGAAACGGCAGTTTCCATGGAAAGAGACAAGCTGGTCTGAACATCCCGGGTCAAACAGACGTGTCTCTCTGCTGTGTTGATCTCCTGTACAGATAGGAGGAAGGAGCACAGCAGGTAAATATACAAACGTCTCCATTATTTCTCTGAAGCTACCAAAGCTGGTGAGTCAACAAAGACGAGAACAGGGGATTTATTCTCTGTAGACTAAAAACTAAATAAATAGAGCTTTGTCTACCAGCTCATATTGTGAACATAGTGTAACTCTCTTCTGTACTGTAAAAAATGATTGTGTTGTCTTCACAGTGGCCTGTCCCTAAATCTGTGTGCTCACCACTTTCTCCATGACAGGCTGGAGGTGGTTGCCGTAGGCCAGCAGCAGAGTCCGTGAATCAGCTCCGAGGGCAGCGGCCAGCAGGGGGATCGGCACCGGGGAGTCCTTCGTGTCCGACATCTGCACTGTACACGAGGGTGACAGGGGCTTCTTACAGGGCCTGAGGGGACAGAGGGGCCATCAGACATGTTAGAGGTTTATCATTCAACAAAAACAACAGGATCCCTCATCACAATCATAATTATTATAAAGAGGTAAATGTTGGTGATTATCTGCACTGTCCTCCAGTGGCCATTAGAGGGCAAACACAGCAAATGTGAGTGAGCATGTGTAAAAATTAGTTTCAGGCTCCATAGAGATGCATCCAAGAATACACCTGACTGAACCAGTGACATTCAGAGGTACTTTGTTGTATATGAATCCAAATCTGGCTTTTAGTTCAGAAAACACTCAGAAGAGAGAACAAAGTAAAACTTAGGAGTGGAATATAAACAGTCTGTTAAGCGAGACAGTAATTGCTCAGATGTTTTATGCAGTTCCCTTAACACCACCACGCTGCCAAGTATAGTATACAGAGCTTTAAGGCCTTACCCATTTAAAAAGTGCTCAAAGAGATGCAGCTGCCCATCCTTACACACCACTGCCAGCCTCACCGCCTGTACAGAACAAACCACACAAACATTTATGTGAACAGGTATGTTATTACCGCAGCTTACAGTGTGAGTCATTTCAATTATTCACACTGCCATTCCTAAAATAATATATTTAATTCAGAATTACTTCTGTTAAGCATCATTTTGCATGTGTAAAGACAAACTGCAGTTATCTGCTTCACAGAGTATTACTCATGACGCCGCTCTCTCCCAGTACTCGCCGAGTCTTTACAAACCTCTTCCTTGCTGTTGGACGTGACAAGGTCGATGTGTTGTGGCTCGTCCGTCAACGTGAAGGACACCACTGAATTCTTGTCCTTTCCATCTTCTCGTACTTGCCTGCAAGGAGACATCGTGACAGTTTGGTGAAAATCGGCTTGGCCATCGAGAGCAGCCGGCACACGACGACGCAGCATCATTGTAACCTGAAATGAACTCTGGGTGAAAACTCTGCACTCACCAAACACTGAGCAGTCGATCGTGTGCAGCGCCAGACAGGAAGTAGTGCCCGTTGCCATCAGGAGGTCGTGTGGTGGCGAAGCGCAGGGTCGTCACAGCCGTGGAGTGACCTGTGAACTTCTGCAGAGAGAACAACGATAGCAAAGAGTCACGTGTGACTGATTGACTCAGATAATATGGCTGGCTTCTGCCATATTAATACGAAAACACACAACAGTTGACCTAATAAATCAGCCAATGTGAACATTAATCAGCTGTTTAAACACACACTCACCCTGTAAACCTCCTTGGTCTCCAAGTCCCACATCTTGATGACCTGACCAGCTGAGAGCAGCAGTTTGCCGTCGGGGCTTACACACAGGCTGGTCACTGCCGCTCGGTCTGCCTTCCACTTACTGTGGACAACAAATGGCAGTGACAACTGTTGGTGTGTGTTTAAACATTTCAGTTGAGCGTTATTGTATAACTGCATTTCTTTTCCTCTATTTCTTCTCTTTGACATTGTTACAGTAGCACCAGCTGCATCTGCTTTGGCCGTCCAAGTAGCACTTCTTCCATCGAGTTTCCTAGAACAGCAATTTTCTTTTTCAAATTTAAGTGGAGCGCTGAAACTTAACAGCTACGTTCAACAGCATCCCATTTACTACTGGGCTCAAACTGATAGCAGCAGGAAATGTGCAAAACACTTCCACGGCTCTCCAGACCGTTTTGTGGGACACAAATGGGCTTTAGTGAGCATCGAGTGAGGATTCATGGTGACATTACTGTTCATGATTGTGCCTGCTGACTGTGCCACTACTAAATCAGTCGCTGCAGAGAGGGGGTTTATGATGAAATACAGAGATACTAAATGTGTGCTGCTGGAGCCTTCAGTGACGTGGTGCGTAGGTGTATTTCAGTGCTTGTGAGTGGAGTGTCAGGTCCTCACATCTGATGCCTGGAGTCTCCTCTACATGAGGCGACAATAAGCTGCTACTTCATAAAAGGCAATAACTTAAAGTTTACAACTGTTCAATTCAATATACACTCTTTTTGAACCAACTACACACACACACATTTGAGAGGTGATTGCCTGTTAGTAGGAAAACAGCTACAAGTTTATATCGATGGGAGCAGAACCTGACGGAGCACCAGGAGAAATGTTGTTAGTTATTCACTGCCATAAATAACTAAGACAAGTTTTGTTTTATATTTATCTCTTTATATGTCTGTGTGAAGGAATACGTTTACTCTGTTACTTAGGGCACTACATCCTGCAGAACTTACAGACGCAATAAAAAGAGCTGCTATCTGACCACAGGAACCTTCCCCAGAGACAGGGAACCTTTGGAGAAACTTCTCCACCACAGGGACCAGAGTCTAAGCTCAGAGACATTATTTTACCCCAAAAAAGTCCCTGAACTGGGAGGTGAACTGTGTAGGTGGGCCTCGCAGCACTGAACATTTCTGAATGGTTGAGTATTCCCATTGTTTCAGGCGGCGTTTTTAAAAGGTTTGACATCACTGTGCAGCAGCAGGTCAGCGATGGACAGATGCACCCTTTTTGAGTATTTATACAGGAGGAAATCCAGCAAGCAAAAATGCTTAAGAACTACCTTTACTTTCTCATACATCAGCAGACTCATCTTTGTGGGTCTTGAGACCACGGTGGAAACGCAGACAACGTCTCCCATAGCCAGCCTGTTATTCTCTTGGAAAGATTGAATCTATCCAGGCCCCATTATTTCTCTGACGCTTCAAATGCTTTAATGTTTTAAATTATTGTCTTGTTTGAATACACACTTTTACTACTAAGTATGCCGGGTCAAAAAAAAGATTTAAAAGACTGAGAGGTACAACGCTTCACCGAAGAGATACGTGTTCGGTGAGACAGCTGAGGGCTGGTCTTCTCTGTCAGTACATGTCTGTACCTGGCTGTTCTGCCACAAATTCTATTTTTGTCTTGACAGATTAAGAGTGACATTAGATTTTACATTACATGATCTTTAAGGACATCTACTAGCCCATCTGGAACAACTTTCATATAAAAACACTGGACGTGAACAACATTAGGAATGAGTGAGCAGCAGAGCTGCAGGGATCAATAAAAAGCAGTCAGTAGTTTTAATTCATATTTAAACTGCACCTATAAAGTTCTACTATTGATTGAAAACTGCACTTAAGACTTTTGTTGTTGGCCTGTGTTTGTGATAAACGGGCCTCCAAAATCCTATTATAAAACTTTCTGTGACACCAGCTTTCTCTCAAGATATCTCACACACGTATCTAATTGGTGGAGAAGCTAAAATTAAGTTAATGCATTATAGTGGTGAGCATGCTTAAAATGAGGTGACTCTCCACTAATGTCAGAAGTTATTACACTTTTATGAAATATATCTTCTTTGGGGAATAAAATTGCCACAAAAAAAGCCACACATTTAAGGAGGGAGCAAAGTGTTTACACCATCCTGCAGAAACTACACGGTTCATAAGATGCAGCAGGATCGCTCTGATTGAGCTCAGGAGGTGACTGATGGATCAATCACCATGTGTTTGCTGTGCTGTAATTACTCAGAGCAGCATGGCGCAATGTCGAACATAAAAAATATTTTACAGTGGGGGAAAGCCTGGAATGAGCTGAGGTTAGTTTAGGTTGGCAAAGACCAATGTGGAAAACACTTGTGTGGCAGCCTCTTCTTCTTTAAATGATCCAGGCTGATGCATTCACCGCTTTCGGTGACAAACACAGCAGGTAGTTTCATCTGACAAAATCATGAGGCATGACAACATTTACAGCCAGGACCTAGTGATAATGTCATAAAAGTAATAGGCTACTTTAATGAATACCATTCTCCAATTACATCACGACTCATATGTAATGTTCTCTTATAAATACCAACTATGACGTTCAAACCAACGAGCCCGCGGTGACACTGGGCCTGAACTGCAACAATAACAGCTGCATTCATATTTCGTGTCAGTGAATGTATTTTATATCTCGTCTTTATGGACCATGCATTTTTTTTACTGTACCGGAACATACTGCAAAACATCTGCATTTAATGCAGCACTTCAGAAGAAAAATGTATTAGATTTAATGACACACAGGCTTCTTGGACTTTTAGTGCATACATACGAAGCTCCAGGTCTTTGAATCTTTGCTAGAGCAAATAGAAAATTACTAACAGCCTAAATAAAACTTGACTACTGTCCGCTTGATGTACTTTCTGCAAGCTCTGTACTCGTCAAAGAGACTGGAAAGACACGACCATTATCAGGCTTAAACTGTGGGTGAAAACTATTTAAGAACTTTGGTGAGATTCATTGATACCTAAATTTAAACATAAATTTAAGAGTGCAAGCCACATAAGCCAATATGTATAAATCTGACCTGTGACTTGCGCTGTGACAAATTGAGGGCAAAACTATTTATTTTCTGAAAACACAGAAGAAAAGCCCTTCAAGATGATTTTTTCATGTTGTATTTGAACTACTTACACATATTGAAAACAATTAGGTGTAGCCTAAAGGACAACAAATTGGACTAATGTCAAACACCTGTCCAATTCTGACAGTGCAAATCTAACAAGACTTTTCTCACTATATGAAGTAGTATGAAGCAGTGCACAACCAAATCTTCAGTGGTTTATTTGCTACAGCTCGATGTGTTGGCAAACCAAGACCAAGATTTGTTTGCTGAAAGTGATGACTGGCTTCCTTTTTTTCTTGAATTCTGTTTTTTTTTTGTGCTTTTGTTTTACATCTGTATGATTCCATATATTTTTACATTTGCATTGTGTGGCATTTGTGCCATCTTGTAAATCTGGATTTGAAAGAATAGAGAAAAGTCATTATTATTAATTACTATTATTAGTCATCATCATCATCATTAGCCTGAGCCATTTCTGATTAAGGAGGCAGATATTTCAAAACCTGTGAGCCGTTCTGGAGCCTCAACTAAGATCAGAGATTAAATTAACTAGTCCTACTCTATCTTATCTCCAAGCACTCGACACTCTCTATTTCCTTCCAGACACAGACTGGTGAGATCTGGCAGTTTCCAGTCATCTGTTAGTCGTGCCCTCCCCAAACTCCATTCACAACATTCAGTTTCCCCGAACTGCTGCTCAGTGGACCCAAATAAACGGGGATTTGTGCCACTGTTGGACCACTCAGGTCTATTAGAGTGACCGACTCATGGGCATCAAAGCATCATCTCCATCCTTGCTCCATAGAAAACAACTCTTTTCAGTTAGGTCCAGATAATATGTGATACACAGACGACATACTGAAGGTGGTGGACAGCTGGTCGGGTGGAGAGTGTGATGTTTATGTGCTGCACAGCAGCTCAGTGGGAATGTGGGATGCTGTGAGAGAAGTGTGGTTTACTGATAATTGATTTTATATATTTTATTACCTTTTAATGCTGAAGGAATATTTTGTTTTAGCTGCTTCTAGGTGGCACTGCCTTTCCCGTTTAATGTTTCCTGTCAAATCTGTCAGTGGCTGGTTGGTTTGCACAAGACACTTCAGTCTGCTGCAAACTACATTAACTGGGAGGCTTCCCTATGCTAACTGCAAACTGCCACACTCATCCAATTTAAAATAAAAAGCAATTCATCAAACTTCAGGGGTGGGTAAGAAAAGATGGTCAGCGTATGCGTCATGAATCCCTCCAAGTATTTTTATAATTTCGGTATCTAAATATAAAGTGTGATCAACTGAAACAGATCACTGATGGTCATTCCAATTTTGTCCTGAACCACAGACGGCACTTCTCTTTGGAAACAAAACATTATGTCTCTTAATAAATCTTACAACACCCATTTAGACTTTAAGCATAACTACCTGACTCCATACAGAAAATGTGTTTGGGATTGGACCATTCTCGACATGCATCACTTTTCTATATTCTCTCCAGAATTCGTTTTTAGAAATAAAACAAAAAAAACACGAAAGACACACATTAACAAACTGTATACTGACCTCCGCGTCTTGCCTGTCTGCAGGTCCCACTCTACAATGTTTGTATCATCTGATCCGCTGTATAATAAACTGTCTTCAGGGTGCCACTGGACACAGTTCACTCCTCCACTATGGCCTCCATCCTGACAGGAGAGAAGAAGAAAGCGTAAGCAGAAATCACACATTTATCCTATAATTCACTGATCACTCTAATGCTTAAAAATGTCTACTGTGGCAAATGCAGATCCAACAATTTCCTTTTTAAATTGCAGGTGCACACATGCAGAGGAATTATTTTGGAACCTTTATGTAAAAATAAATATACACAAAAGTAACACAGCGTCTCACATTTTATTCCACTTCTACAAAATCTGGTCCACAAGTCTCAGACTCACCAGGGTGCAGTGCAGCGCTCCCTTTGCTGTACTGTAGATGAGCACGCTGCCAGCCGCTGTGCCCATCGCCAGCAGGTCTGCCTTCTCCTCCACCTGCACTGCCTCCGATTTCCTCTTCTTCCTCTGCGGCCCCTCCTGAAACACAGCAGCACGTCTGTTACATGACCAATCCTGAATATCACAAATAATGGAGACATACTTTGTGCACATGGGAGATGGATATTAAGACATTTAAAATTGTGAAAACCTACAACTGTAAACTTACAGCTGACAAAAACATGTGCAGTCTTACACTGACTGAAAATAAATAATTGATAAATTGATAATTAACATGCCCAAACTCGTGGTCAGCAGACACACATATTATACTGCACTAATGACCTATTATATTTAATCTGTGTTATTTTTCCTTACATAAGTGCCCCCCTCTTCTTGTGTGTAGCGGTTTCTAAACTGTAGAAGTAGACTCAGAGAGGTAAAACTTTCTGAGCCTCTCCTCCTGAAGTGTCATGGTGGCACACGCTTCTGAGGCTCTGCCGAGCTAATGCTAACTTAAATAACGACTTTCTGTGCGACACAAACTGCTCAAACAGCACCACGGACACTCGGTGGGATTTATGCAGCTCTTGAAAAGTGTTCATTTGAGTTCTGGCCCTGAAATATTTGACTTAAGACAGTGTCCGTGATTTCTTGTCACCATGTGGGACTAACATGTGCGTCCTGCGCAGCTGCTGGGAGCGAGCTAACAGCTAACGTGGCTGCTCCGCTAGCAGAGAGCGTCGGAGACATGAAAGCTTCAGCACACGGCGGCATGTTCACAGCGTACACACACATTTACAGAGCCAACAGTGACACTTTGGAAGTTTTAAGGCGCGTACTTCTACAGGAAACCAGCACAGGTGACTTGCTAAGGCCTCGCTAGCTGCAGCTAGCAGCGGGGAGCAGGCTCACGTACCTTGGCTGTCCGGCATGGTCCCCACGATATGCAGATACAGGTGGCGCTCAGGTGGGCTGAAGGCACGTACTCTTGGTGAAGTGTTTTGCTGTCTGTGTTCCAGATGCGCAGTCTGCCGTCCTGGGCACACAGCGCTAAGTACTGTCGTGATTTGGGCGAAAAAGCGCAGGGTAGCTGCAGAGAGGAGCTGCCACCGTCGGCCGCCATTTCTGAAGCGCTGCCTGAGTCTGCGTGCGTGGTTTACACCAACCACGTGTGGCCCTCCGCGGACATGCGCGCTAGTGCGTCAGCAGCGCCGCGCTCCCATTGGCTGCTGGCCCACAACAAGAGGCTCATTCATGCTGCGTTCAGGGCCGCTCGTAACAGCGGAGGCGCCTGGCTGAGGTTTCACTGCAGCTGACCTCCTTACTTTTACATCACTGGACACACTCTGCATCAGTGTTTTAATAGTGGTTTAATCAGTGCATATATATGATGTTCATACTTACTTACATACATTCTTAGAATAGGCCTATATATAAATATTGTGTTTTAAGGAGAGGAAAAAGAAAATACTTCTACAACAACTATTACTACTTCTATTAATAGTAATAATACTAATGATAAGAATGCCATTAATCCAGTAGCTCTTATAAAATCAAATAACCATTCCCTGTCCTCTACACTCTAACATACTTTTTACAGTGGCCTCTGCTTACCACGTGTCCTGTAACTGTCTCATCATCACTTGTCTTTCTTCTTTATATGTACTGTATGTCATGAGAATATGCTCCAGTGTCTTTTTTCATCATCACACATCATCAACATCAAAATCATCTGTTGGGTGTTTATCATAATGAAAAATGTGCTAAATGAGTTGAGAGTTGGTGTCGTCCTTTTGTTGTGTAATCCACCGTCTTCCTCCACACTCTGCCTGCCCACTATAAAAGGCAAATGTCAGTTTTGAAACTGATATTATTTCAGCCAATTCCTTTTTTAAATCAATTCTTTCTGCTTTTTCTTTTCCAAGAAATACCTGAAGAGCTGGTACCCACAACAACATGATGCTTTTAAGTTGACAAATGATTCTTGAACTGGTCATCCAAAGTCACAAGATATAAAACATCCCAGTCAGTCTTTCCTTAACCAGAACACATTATATCTGATTTTTGTCTAACGCTTATTTAGCTGATTCTTGATCTTTAGATGTCAGCTTCTTTCTTTTTATCCGCCTCAATCTGTCTCTGTCTCTTGTACTATAAGAAATCACAGGCTGAAGAGGTCGGGACCTGCTGGTTTACGTGAGTTGTATTTTATAAGATTGTTATATGTTTCATGTCAAATATGAATCTAAAATTGATCTGTAATGAAAGCTGTCAAATAAATGTAAATAAAACATGTAGAAAGCACAATGGTTCCCTCTAAATTTATAGTATAAAGTACCACACTGCTATCATACTTTCCACTGGTGTTTTCCAACACTAATCATTTTCTCCGCTCTGCACAGCTGCACGTCTGGATGAGTTCACATCTCTCAAAACTCTGGCATATTTCATGTTTTCACTTGCCCTCCAATAATCTGTTTATCTCACCTCATCTTCCTCACTAGACTCTGTGTTGCTGCTGCTGTCAACATCTGGCTCCTTCCCTGCCGTGCTGCTGTCACAGTCGGAGCACTGTGAGAATATCCCGATCTGCATAATACCCAAATAACAAGGCTGCATATCTAAAGTCAGGGTGCTGTTATCAATCAGTAAGTGAGCTGAGACACTTCGGGGCCTTGTGCCAGCCGCCACCCGACTCAACAGCTGTAAGTGTCCCACTTTACAGCCGGTGTCTGCATTTCTGTACTTTACAAAGAAAATAACAATAAACCTGACAAGACAGCTGACAGAGTAACTCAGGTATTCCAATTTATTTTAAAGCTACCAGTTAAACATTCAACTCATAAATATCTATTTACTGCATCACCTTGTTGGTTATCTCACAGTGATATAAATATCAACAGTCATTTTTTACAGCACCTGAATGCAGCATGAATAAATGCGCTTGTCTCCAGTGAATCCACCACAGTTAATGCTGAACAATTACAAGTAACCCAACAAACACTTTATTCTTGACATATTAACTTCATGTTTGCACTTTGCACAACCCAAGCCTACTAATTAATGCACGTGTAGTATTACTTGAATGATTTTATTATATGAAAGATCTAAATTCTTTATGAAAAACAAACTATTTCCGTCTGGATCACTGGTATTGAACATTTTAGTGTGTGAAACAAACTCAGTAAAACTGGGCAAGAGTAGTGTTTGACACATGATGGAATAATGCCACTTTTTCTGAGACTCAACTATTACAAATGATGATTCGTGTATTGGGGGACAGAACAGAAGATGTGAAGACTGTCACACACAGTGTGTTAACAGTGTGAGGCTGAGTCCTCAGTCTCCGCACACACTGACTGTGTCATACACACTCTGTGGCCAAAAAAAAAAAAACACTCTGAGGTCCGGATGCAGTGGTCGCATCGCCCTCTGCTGGCAGACCGGCCCTGCTGCACCCGTCGCTCAGTGATGACGTCGTTCACGTGTGCGTTTCCAGCATGGTGACCTCGGTGAGTTGTAAATAGAGCCGGACTCAGGACAGATGAAGACTGCTTCACTGTTACAGCCCCTCTGAGCAGTTTATCTCACAGAGATTCATGTTGTTCTGAACAACATTTCCCATGAGCCTCTGATTCACTGAACCTTTATTTAACTTTATCTGTAATGTTATAATCTGAAGTCATGGCTCTGCAGATGCCCTGTGCTGGACTGGTGTTCGTGTCCAGACTGGTGAGAATCAGCACATGTAGTCTTGTCGGTGTAAAGTGTCGGAGGGAGACGAGAGCTCTGTCCACAGGCTCAGTGTGCTGTAAGGAGGACGAAGGAGACCGATCAGAGTCTTCAGCCCAGAGCGACACCAGGCTGAGCTCCAGGCAGGCGCTGCTGTCCAGGAGGAGGCGAGCCCTGTCCCCGCTGGAGAGGATCAGCAGCCTGCTGCCCCAGGATGCCCTGAGCGCCGAGGTGAGGCAGCTGAGGGAGCAGAACCAGCAAGACCCTGAAGGAGACACGGACGCCCAGCTGTCAGTCACACCCCCGCAGGAGGACAGCGGACAGGAGACAGACTCAAGACAGGATGATTCAGAGAACGCAGAGCTGAAGCCTTCAGGAGCACTGCAGGATGAGGACAGGCAGGGGCCGGCCCCTCTTCCCGGGGAGAGCTGGCTCACGTTCGGGGAGCTGCTCGTTGCTGAGCACCGTAAGAAGCGACATGTGGAGTTCAGGAAGATGTTCCAGCTGCAGGCAGGGGCAAAGCTGCAGAGCAACTGGGGCATCATCCCGCACAACGACATAGCCGGGCAGCCCGCGGGCCGGATCCTGAAGACAAACTTGGGATTCCCCATTCTCATACGGAGGGCTTATCTGGAGGATTATGTGCTGTATATGAAGAGGCAGCCAGCCATCGCCTACCCCAAGGTGCAGTTTGTTTGTGTGCCAAAGTCCAGAAAGCATCCCTGTGTGTTTGTATCGATCATTTGTTCTCCTCACACACGTTGTTTTTTTATGTCTCCTCTTTTCCCAGGATGCAGCCACCATGCTGCTGATGATGGATGTCACAGAGGGGGACTGTGTGTTGGAGTCAGGCTCAGGGTCCGGGGCCATGTCCTTGTTCCTGTCCAGAGCAGGTCAGCTAAAAAACAGCTCACTTGTTTTAACATTAACAGTTGTTTATAATAGTAACCATAACAACAGCAACAGCAGTAAATCAGTACTGTGATTTTCATATATTGTCCATCAATGCAGACAAAATATTCTTCTTATTATTATTCATTATTTTGTACAGTTTCAGTTCAGCTGTATCAGACCTTATAATACACAGAGGAATGAGCAATAAGTCAGACTAAATTGTAGTTTATTCAAATTCAGAGCACTTTTACTTTCTGTGACAAATGAAGTTCCTGCTTTTTGAATACAATGTTTATCACTCGTGGCTATTTAAACATAAATATTTCTGTTGTTTGCAACAAAAACAAATGAAATGGAACACGAGTCTACTAATAAATCTAAAAACAGGTTGTGGACTCAGACTTTGGATAAATTTAGCTGGTAAGTCTTATAAAACTGAGAAGCAGTGTGCAAGGTAAAGGAGTATCTTCAAGTATACTTCATAACATAAACTGGGAAGCTGTCCTAATGAGAATTATGAGCAAGAACTCACAAAAGGCACAGTGAAAAAAAGTTATTGATATTGGTATTAAATGCACATAAAGCATGTGTTTAATTAATTAATTTGTTCAAGTAAACTAATAATTATGCAAGAATAGAAAGTGCAGAAAAGTAACTAATTCTGACAATCCTCAGCAAAAACCCAAAATGTCATGCTGCATATAAAAAGCATTTCGACTGTATGCGTGCAGAAAAACATCTGTGCTCGTCATGGAATACTGTCAGTAACACATTCCTTTATGAAATACTGTGCTTGATATCCCACTGTGTGTTTTTGTTCTATTTTCCCCCCCAGTGGGCTCTAAGGGCAGCGTGCTGAGCGTGGAGGTCAGGGAGGACCACTACAGGGGAGCTGTGCAGAACTACAAGCGCTGGAGGACGTCGTGGAGCCTGAGACGAGGGGAGGAGTGGCCCGACAACGTCCAGTTTCACAACGCTGACCTCAGCTCGGCGTCCGCGCTCCTCGCCGGTCGGGGGTTCCACGCGGTCAGTGTCTGGTTTAAAATGTGACACTGCACATTTGTAAAGGGGGCTCGAGGCTGACAGCAACAAAAAACCTCACGAATGTCTTAAGACTGTGGGAACTGGATTTGGTGCCACCTGCTCATACGTCAGCTTGGGTTGTGTCTGTTGCAGGTTGCTCTTGACCTGATCAGCCCTCACCTGGTCTTGCCCACGGTGATTCCTCACCTGCACCATGGAGCCGTGTGCGCCGTCTACCTCGCCAAGTGTGTATCTCCATTGTTCTCTGTGGTCACTTGTCGATCCTCGGATGAGAGGCTGAGTTAGACTTATCTGCTCTCTCTGACTCTCTGATCCTCTGCAACGCAGCATAACACAGGTCATCGACCTGCTGGAGGGGATTCGATGTCTGAGGCTCCCTCTGCTGTGCGAACGCATCATTGATGTTCCAGTCAGAGACTGGGTGGTGGCTCCGGCCCTCCAGAAAGACGGGTCGTACTGCACCAGGAAAGCCCCGATCCTGGATGAAGACCAGAGGGGGGAGAGCAAGACTGACAAAGGTGATTTAAAGCAACACAACACACCCCTGTGCTTGCGTTTGTGTTCCATAAATGTTTGTGTTTTTGAGCATTTCCATCTATTTGAGGTTTTACTGTTGTATTTCAGAGGACATGACCACGGAGGGGGATCCAGCCTTTGGGAGCATTCCCTACATCGCCAGACCTCATCCCGAACAACTGAGTCACACAGGTCAGATGTGACATTTGGAGTCCCGGTTTATTCCACACTTTATATGTGATGCTGTGAATGAGAGCTCACTGTCTACTTTTCCATCTGCAGCATTCCTGGTGAAACTGAGGAAGAGTGTGAAGTAGCTGGAATGAACTTCAATCAAGAATGAGTTCTCTTTACTGTAAATAGTAATGAAAAAAAACACCTGAGGCCAAATGTCCGTTTATATTTTTCATTCATGTGATGAAACCAGTTATGTGCATCAAAGCAGGTTGTATTTAAGAATGTCAAGAACACAAATAAAGTTCTGTATTAAGCCTTTATTGAATATTGAAAAGGCAGTGTTGATCATCAAACAGGCACCTTGGCAACAGTAAAAACACACCCAGTACAATCCCAGTGTGCCCCATCCCAATATGTCTAGGTTAAGGACATGTTTTCATAAGTGGCTAAACTTTGATTCAGCCAAAATGCCAGAAACTCATTTCTTACCATTTCTTTTACTATCTGTGAATAAGTGGTCATCAAAAAAAATCCTCCAGAAGCGCTTTAGTACATAGATAAATATATAAATAAATAAATAAATAAGTACCAAGAACTCAGTGTTGGTTAAACTAACCTTTACAATACTTTACTGTGTCACATCAGTCTCACCACATCTCCATCATAGCGTTTACACAGTGACATTAGCTTATTTTCTCATTTTAACAGGTAACGTGGCTCTGACCCTGTGAGTCAGTCCCGTGTTCGCAACAGAAAAGGGGAGTTAGCTTTGTGATTCACACCTTTTTAGTAAAAGTGGCATTAAATACACAGAACGGTCGGTCAGCACAAAGAGACAAGGTGGGAAACTGCTGAGGCGCTCTACTCCTCGCTGATCCAGTCCATGGAGGTGTCGTATGTGGACCTGCAGGAGGACTCATCCCCTAACAAAGAGGGAAAATGTGGTTCAGTACAAGCGAGCCGTTTGTGTCCAATCCAGTCAGTCTCGTCCAGTCATTTCGGAACTGATTGTGTCATCTCACATCATCATCAAAAGAGAATTATCAGACTAGCAACACAAGACACATATGGCAACCTCTGCTCTTTCTCCCTTTAAGTTGAATGTTTTTATGCCACTTTTGAGACTTGTTGGAGAAAAAAAAGTGGTAAAAAAAAAAATGCTCCAAAGTTTTACAGAGTATGTGGATGTATTCCAGAGGAGCATTTCTCAGAGTAGACATTAACGAGACAACTTTGAAAAGAAACGTGAAACATCTCCTGGAAATTGTATTATGGTGAGTCATCAAAGTGGTAGAATAAATCCAATTCCTCAACCTCGTGTTCTTTTCAAATTGATGTGGATATCACAGGGATATAGCACCATCTCCCCCAGTTTCACTCTCTAATCCTGCTTTGTGAAATACCTCCTGGGTGTAATCCAGCTAAATCACATTTACGCACTATCCAGACACAAAGTAAGTTTAAGGAAGTGAGCTTTGATGAATATAGCTGCAGCTCCAGGCTGACGTTACTCTTTAATCATATAACACCTAAACTCCAGCAGCCATGAGTTCATGAATATGCGCAATATGTCGACTGTTCTTTGTAGTATTTTCAGTTGGCTGTGTACAACATACTGTATCAATGATGATAAAATAGACAGAAATAGTCTTTGTCCTTTAGCCATCTACATTACACAGGGATGTGCTGTACCTGTTGGTCATTTCTAAGAGTGTTTAAAGTTACAATGCTTTTGAGAAGCAACTTTCAAGTTAAAGAAGCACTGCATTGTACAGTCAGTTTCTGACAAACTTAAGGGGAAAAAAATCAAGATGTTTCTGTTCACTTGTTCTCCAGCAGCAGCTTAAGTGCTGTGTTACTGGAACTACATTTGTTTGCCTGATGCAAAACCAACTTTTTGTTTAGACTTTTCCCTTTAAGTATGGTATGCCACAGTGTCACACTGTAACATACATCAGTGTGAGGATGACCACATTGATTCACACTGATTTTAAAATGACATGAACTGGAGATGACGCCCACCCATAAATGACACTTACTGGGAACTTCCTCAGTGCAGCGGCAGGAAGAGGAACAATGTGCCTGGCTTGTAGTCTCCATCGCCTTCCTGCGAGAGGCTGCAGCCCTGGGCTGGGCGGTCTCCAAACTCAGGGTGGAGGTGACTGGGTGTGGAAATGAATGATTTGGACTCAGGGCAGATGAACCTTTGGGCAAAGAAGAGGATCCCGGGCCCTGATTGAACCTGACTCCGCGCAGACAGACGGAGCAGGACACCGGGGAGGCTGAAGGCCCGCGGGGGATCCGAGTGTGGTCTCTGTCACCATACTGACGCCGGGCACCGCTGTGTTGCTCTGATCGCACTCGCTGCCACACAAAGTGAGAGGGCACAATAGCCATCACCTGGAGGACAGAGACAGGGAGACAGACAAGAAATAAATCCAGCTCCAATGAAATAAAGAACAGAGGTGGAACTTCTAGCATTAAACCAAAGCAACAAAATTGCACTGTGCAGCAAAAAAGACCTTAAAGAAAACTCCCAGAGAAACACCATTTATCAGTCTCTTCAAGCAATTACAATTGTGTGTACCTCCTCACAGCAGCGTCTGCTGACAGCAGCTCTGTACTCGATGCGAGCCCACAGCTTGTCTCGCTGCTTGAGGAAACGGGGAAACTGCTTCCTCCAGTTCTTGCCCAGCGCCCATGGAAAAATCTCATACTTGCTCTCCTCCTCATCCTCCTCCATGGTGTTGGCAAGATACCTAGACATGAAGCGCAGGAGCTGCATTTAGGGTCAAGGCTTTGCCAGCGGTATCAATAAAGGCAGCAGCACACAAAGGATAAAAAGATATAAAAGGCGGGGTTTTCTTTGAGGCTTACAGTGCAATGAAAAAGTTCTTCCTGGTGTATTCAGCAATAGTGAAGCAAGCCCTTTTGAAGTACACAAAGCTCATGGCCAGGAGGTACTGATGAATTGTGTGTTGAGGAGCGGTGAAAGAAGGTTGGAGTCAGTTACTTGTTTGCATCACAGAGCACTCAGCAAGATTGTGTCACTTTCAACTAAACATTTACATAATACTTTACCTTATCAGTCATTTTACAGCAGCAGTCCATCCACAGAAATTCCTGGATTAAATCATCATCTGGAACCACACGATTATTTCATATCAAATGAAAAATAGTTCAATTCTAGTTCAAAACGAAGATGTTCACATTAAAGCCAGTGCATTAACACATTAACATTGCCATTATTCTTGATTTATGTGTGTAACAATTACCAAACAGTCTGAAGAAAGACGCCATTTCCTGCCGCTGGATGACGATAGTCGGGGGCGTGCTCACTCTGGAATAATACAGCTCGTTCCTGCGATGGCTCGGCTGGCTCTTCCCTGGTGGGCCCTGGGCATCTTGGCCGTTGGCCCTTTTGAGGCGGAGACCTCTTCTGACCTGGAGGGAGTGTGAGCTGTTTGGTTTGACCCGGACGGTCACTGAGGGGGGAGTCTGACACCACCTGTGTGTGTGCTTCATCATGCTTCAGTGCGGATCATCTGGAGCTCAGAAACCTGTGGTGTGTTGTGAGAGAAACAAAGATATAGAAATTCACAAACTGTATTAAATGCTTACTTGAATAAACAAAGTAGAGTTACTCCTAAAGCTGCGATGATGATTTGATTAATCCATTAGTTGGCAACCATTAATCACTTTTAATAAATAACAAAAAGTCATTTTTCTATTTGTGGCCAATGTGATTTAAGCTTCTCAGATATGAATATTTTCTGTTTTTTAGTCCTGTGTGACAATAATCTGAACCTGGGCTGAATCTGGGCTTTGAGAAACAGCAATCAACATTTTTCTGCCATTTAATGGAGCAAACAACAAACATCAGTTAATTCAGAAACGAGCAACAGATTCAGATTCAGATTAATTCATAGTTGCTTATTTAAGATCATAAGTTAAACCTGTTGAACAGATCCTGCTCTCCTGTCACTGACTGTCCTCTCAACCTGACCTGAACTCCAACCAGTCAAGAGGAGACAGCAGCAGTGTCTGACACAACACCTGTGGCTAAGCTAAGCTAGCTGTCAGCGTCTAGCTCGTAGCTAGCTTAACTCACTTTATCGTTCGTGTATTTCATTGAACTTAAGACAAATTCAAGACTGTTTTACTCTAAGTTACACAGTTTGAAGCTCCTCTCAGCTAACCTTTAGTGGATGAAGAGTTGAGCGGCTGCCTGGAAAACGATGAAGAGTTGATAAAGTTCACAGTTACTGACTGCTGGAATGAAAGGCGTCAAAGCCGAAGCGAGAAAAATGCTTAAAGCAAGAGAAAATGCCAACAGTTGCCGATTTTCGAGAGCTAAATATGCTAAAAAAGAGCCTTCCCGAGTCCTGAGTGCATCCTAAATTTAAGCAAACAGCGCAGGTGGAGGAGAACGATCCGCGCCAATCACAGAGCTGCACACCTGCACGCGGGGACGGGCCGACCAATCAGCTTCTCTGTTTCTGCAGCGTGAGGTCTGGTCAAATGTTATCACGTACAAACCAACATTCATGTTCAGGTCATTGTAAAACTAGTAAAGATTGGACAAAAGATCCAACAGTCTTCCTCTTTCCACAGGTTAATGGTGGTTAAACACAATTTTAGGAGGAATTAGAAAAAAAAGGTTGAATTCTTCAGGAAGAATAATATTTTCAGTGCCAAAATTAGCCTTTTTCATGTCACTTATAATATATAAATAAACGAATAGGTGTACATATAACCTGATTTATGGTAGGCTTTTTTTTTTTTTTAGTAACATAAGGCTAGGAGGGTGCATATAAGAATCTAATCTGATCAGTGCACTGAGCAGAGTCTGATATTGATTGCAAGGGTAAAGTTATTGAGGCTGTAATTTGAAAAAATGGGGGCCTAAAATGGCTATGTGACATGACAGAAGTAACACAGACAGAAATACACAAAGGAAAAATGTCACAAAATCAGAGCAAAAGGCAAATGCAAAACAATTAGCTGTTTAGATGAATGTAGTAAAAGAACATTTTGAAGCAATGTGTTAATGTAGGGCTCGATATATAAATATATATATGTATATATATACATACACACACACACACACACTCATTTTCTTGATGTAATTAAAGAAACGCTTAATGGACTTAAGGGGAAAGATATCTATGATCTTGTCTTTTTTTATTTCAGTGTCTACTACAGAGAGGCAGAGATAGTTCAAGTTATTTTAAGCTTGTCTCAGTGTTCCAATGAACTTATGCTAGATATAGAAGTTAAAGAAAGATCAGCAAACTACCAAAATAACCTACAACCCTATTATAATTGTATTTAAGCTTGTTTATTATGTCAAATATCAACATTATTAGTGTTACATTACATTACATTTTTCTGTATCATATCACTTTTGATAGAATGGAGCTACTCCATATAACAGCAGCTACATGTAATGCAATTGAATAATTAAAAAAAAACTCTAACTATTTTGAATAATATAAATGGAGTTGATTTTTTTCCTTTTTTTCAGTGGATATGGCCTTAGGGCTAAATTGAGAGATATTGTTTTGCTGGCTAAAAAAAGCCACCTGATGCCAGCCCGCATTACGTAAATGAGCTTACAGTCTTATAAGTAGGTGAGTTTTACATGCTTTAACGTGACATATGTGCATGCTGAGGAGTTCACCGAAAGCCTCACTAATCCTCTCAGCTGCTTGTCCTTTGTAAGGTTCAGAAGGATGTGGTTCAGAGCACACCACAAGGAAGTTTTCTAACATGACTGTCGGTCTGTGGATTTATTTTGGCTATCTTTGACAGGTGGGAGAGATCTGAAAAATGGATTCATCAGTATTTTGTTTTGGTAGCATCCGTGTGGAAAGGAATCTTTTAAGACTCAACAACCTCAGCCATCTGAAAATGACAGATACAGCAGGTGGCTAAGGACCTTGGCTATTCATTACATACTCTGCACTGCTGTGTTGCTCTCTCCAAGAAGACACGGAATCAACTTGTATTTGAAAACCTTGAAAATGGGCTGCTCACCATCCAGAGGTAACAATTTTGGGACACTGGGTCCCATGAGAAATGGGAGAATGTTGCCCCCCGCACCTCAAAACAACTCCAGAGATTCCCATTTTGAAAATGGAGAGGATCATAATTCTAATGGAGAGAGGAAAGCAGCCGGACAAACCCAGGTATTACAGAAAGAGGCTCACATGACACCTCAAAAAAAGAGATCTGTGACTGAGCTTGCCCCTGAGGTAGTAAACATGGATAAACTAGGGAATCAGGGAATGGATAACAACGTGGTTTCACAGACAAAGGAGAAAAATTTTGACAAACAGGATGTGACAGAAAAAAGGGCTGGTAGAAAACCTAAGAAAAATAGCAGAGGTGGAAAGGTACTGAAGAAGAAAGAGAGGGACAAAGACAAACTGTCTGCAGAGCAGAAAGTGGACTTTCCTGAACCTTTGGTAAGAGCTCACCAAGCTGCGTATGCATTTTTGAATCCTAGTATAAACAAATACGATGTTCTACTTGGACTTTTGGATCAGGCAACCCAAACACTTATTTCTGTGCAGCCTATGGTTGCTTTTATGGCTCTGCGCTATGGGGAAATAATTCAGGGACTGGAAGATATGGCCGACGAGGGAGAAAAACTTTTAAAAGAAAATGGAGAACATCTTGCTTGGCCAAGCCAAATAAAAAACCTTTCATCTTCTCCACCTCTGAAGTCTGGCTCTGCTAATATTGAGCCCCCACCGGATTTGTTGCAGCAGCTGCTTCAGTACACCACACAGAGAATGCAAAATGTCAGCCAGTCTGTTGGTGGAATTGGGGACGCTGCTTTGGAGGAGGCAGTGGATTACTTTGCCTCCGTCTCAGAACTTTTAGAGGAGAAACTGAAAGTCAAACGTGCTGTAGAGACTAGGCTAATGCAACTCTTATCTCATATTGAAATGGCCTCTCTGCGCAAGCCTGGCCCTGAGGACTCTGCTCTCTTTAGTGAGGATAGTGGTATTGGGGCTGAAAGTGAATCTCTTGCTGGATCTGAAAGACGTCGTAGACGAGAGAGCTGTGAGTCTACAGGGACAAATAGAACTACCCCTGTCAGTCCTATGGGATACACCACCATTAACATTAGAAAAGCAGTGTCAAGACAAAACCTTGCACGTCAAATAAGCCCGAGTGTTTCCCTCACCTCACTCAACTCATTAGGTTCTGCATGCACCATAATGGCAAATGACCAGAGAGACTCATTGCTAGGTTCAGTCTCCTTAGATGACGGAGATGAAGACGACGATGATGAGGAGATGGACAGATGTTTGGGAAATGTGCAAGTAGGGTTTATAAAGCGACCAAACTCTTCACCTGTAGACTGTGACCAACAACACCCAAGCCGCCTCCCTCCAAAGCGCATAGAGAATCCTCAAAATGTAGAAATGACTCTCAAAATGAAAAATGCAATAAGTGGTAGAATACAATTTGTCCCATCACAGAACTCTAGTGCCAAAACAAAGGTACTTGGCAGCCCAAAAAACAGTAGACGGCAGTGGATAGACGAGGAGGAGCGATCTCCGAGGAGGCCTCAAACAGTAGCACCTGTTCGTAGGGCAGTGGTAAAAAAGTCTCCTGTGGCTAAGGAACGACGTTCCCGGTCAGAAGAATCACTTCGAAGCAAAGGGGAAGATCCTACTCTGCTTGAACTAGATAGAACCCAGAAGGATTTAAACCAGAGGATCCAGAGGATGGGTAAAAGCAAGGCAGGTGGAAATGTGAAGACTCCTCCATCTAAACAAATTCAAGGAACCTCCCCAGCACAATCCCCAGCAATGAATCGCAAACATCCCTCACCAAAGAAGAATAACACTTCACAACCACTGAAAGACAAGGCAGGCTTTACAAAGCAAAGCAATAAAAAACAGGAGGTAACCAGTGATGTTGAAGAAGATAAACCAAAGGACACGAAAACATCCAAGGGTCCTATAAAAGCCACCCCACCCCCTAGTCCTCCTGCATCACCACGACCATCTTCAGGCCTTCACAGAGGCAGGAACTCAGTCAAAAAGCTTATTGATACGTTCAGTCAAGGAATAGAGGATGGCCTAGATGGTCCTAAAATACTGGGGCCTCTCAAAGGAGTACGGAAATGTGGTGTTCCTGTGTTACCTGGTTTAGGAAATGTAGAAGCAGTGCTGAGTTCTGGGATAACCAGCTGTAGACCTGAATCCTCTTCATATGATAAAACCTATGATTTTGATCCCGATAGTCTTCCTCCACCGCCACTGGAAGTATTAATGGACAACTCTTTTGAAAGTGCCCAAAGTCTTTCAAATGGTGTGGTAGATGAAGGGGCCACAAAAATAAGAAAATCACCTGTACTGAAGAGAGCTGTATTATCACAAAAATTGAGAGCTTCAGGTCAGATGGTTACAGTGCTGCCAAGTAAAGGAGGTCTGCCACAAGCTTCCAAGGTTATTTCTTTTGCTAGAGCGGATCAAAAAGACACATCTGTTCCATCAAAGGTCGGCCCACCAGATGGTCAAATAGAGGCAGATCCAGGAGGGGAAAATGATTCCTTAGACCAGCAAGCCAGAAAGATCATACATTTAAAACACCATTCAGACCCTTCAGCAAGTCATGCAGCAACAAATTCATCTGGCAGTCAAGAGGAATCAGACATACAAGATAGTGATAACCTTTCAGTGCCTGGACCTAACACTACAGTGTCTACAGTGTCTTCCTTATCAGTGGTCAGTAACCACCCACCTGCTACTCCACCAGTGTCTAGGGGACGGATGTTACCATCCACACCTTCTACACCAAGCAGTCTTCATCGAAGACTTCCCAGTCCCCACAACTTTAAAAGGCAACCTACTCCACCCTCTTCAGCTAGTCCCCCTGTTAACAGGAAATACTCCACACCACCAGCAGTTCAGAGAAGGCTCCCTAGCCCACCTGTTGCAAAACAGAACTCGAATTCCCCCTCCTCCTCTTACCCTTTTAAAGCACCGTCTCCGCCAGCATCGCCAAAAGTACAAAGATGGTCAAGGGAAAACAGCAGTGAAGACTCATCTAGTGCTAGAAAGATCACTAATGCACGTTCAGTCTTCTGTCCAGCATCTCCATCCCTGTTTGAGGCCCAACCTTGTCCAGTTCCCCAACCCCCTCAAGCGTGGACCTCTAATGGGGTTTCTTTTCTGTCACGCTCTTGGGGGAGTCGTGGGAGATTTCCTGTATCTGTTCAAGGACCTCGACCCTTCATCCGACGTAGTCATTCAGACCGAAGGCCGAGTCTAACTCTGCCACCGAGATCACCAGGCATCTCAGTGGCTGAGACTTGTGGGAGTGAGCCAGCAATAAATGCAATGTATTCACTTGGGTGAGTATTTTTGTTGAAATATGGCTTTTCATTTCCTTTAACTGCTTTGATTACTAAGTTTTGTAGTATGTTGTTGACTTATCTCAAACATGATTTATGTAAGTACAGTTCAGTTAAGGTGTAGGGCCACCAAGTACTTTGAGAACAGCTTCAGTGCTCCTTGTCCTAGATTGTACAAGTCTCTGAACTCCACTGGAGGGTTTTGATGACAGTGATTGAGAGCGCTGTTTAACACGTTATTCCAAAATCTCAAAGAGGTGTTCAACTGAGTTGAGATTTGGTGACTGAATTTTCATCCTCATCAAACCATTCAGCGATCCCTTGCTCTCTATTGAAGGGGGAATTATCATCTTGGAAGAGGCCCCTTTCCATCAGGATAGAAATGTTTCATTATTGGATAAAGGTGATATCTCAGAACAATTTTGTATTGCTTTTCAGTGACCCTTCCCTCTAAGGGGACAAGTGGACCCAGACCATTCCAGTAAAATGCCCCCACAGCATAACAGAGCCACAGGACTCCCTCACTGTAGGTGTAAAGGATTTGATTTGTCCCGTGTCTGTATTCCTTATTTCTAAACATTATTGTCATCACCCCTGCCATTAGCTTTTAAGGTGACGTAAAACCATAATATCATGCCACAAACATGATTACCCATCTTCTGTATGACCACAATATAATAAAATCACAATATAGTGATCTACTGAGACATGACTGTCTCTGATAAGACATTACATTATCTTTCAGTGATCTATCATGCTACCCCAATATAGCATTAGAAATTTCATGCTCACAAGATGTAGTGAGCATACATCAAGGATCAAAGAGAATACTTGAATTATAGAGACATAAGCTAGAGGGTATTCAAAACAGCATATAGATATAAAGCCAATCATTTATTTCTCTCTGCATTTAGTGCATTTTAAATTCAAATTCAAATTTTATTTATTTAAAGCCCAAAATCACAAACATTGTTTGCCTCGGAGGGCTTTACAATC
>JBAJHX010000115.1:18886303-18901690 GCA_037176925.1 Amniataba percoides
GACAAGACATAACATGAAACCAGACAACATTCAACCATAAACAGAACATAACACTATGACATGACATAACCAAACCCCGACAGAGGTGACGATTTAAACAAGACCTAACTAACTAGAAGCCTGACATTTAAACATGACCTGACATCAAAACAGACTGACATGAACAGATCCTGACAATATGAATTTAAATACAGTCGCATTTTCGCCCTGAACAGCTGCAGAGGCAACAGGAAGCAGTAATTTTTTATCAAGACAGAATGATGCGTGTCTGTACAAGCTGTCATGTCACCTCTGATGAAGAGTTTGTTGACGAGCAAATTAAAGATTCAGCTGTGTATCTGTCAATATCTCAAGATCTCCCAAACTGGAAAAGACTAATGATGTTAAACTGAACGCTCGATTGAAACAGGGGTAACTTTGTCAATACAAACTGAGAAAAGATATTCGCTGGCAATAAAAATGATGCAAAAAGGAAATAACAAGTAACCTTTGAGAACCGTGACTAAATGTATTTTTCTGATTGTGCTTTCTAACTAAAAACTAAACTACTAGTGTTGAAAGGTGCTTTAATGCAAAGTCCTCTCATACTGACCTGCAATGCCACTGCATATTTACATTTTGTAGCCCCTAATTACTAAAAATGCATCCAGCAACCAAAATATGTGTTGGGCAGGAGCTGACTCGGCTGCTCGACCTCTGCTGTTAATGAAACGCATGTTCATTCGGTGATTCTGAATGTCATCTGGCGTATCTGGTTATCGACTGCATTTCTTTTACAATCCAGTGAGTGGCAACAAAACAGACAGGACAAACCACCAGAACGTGAGCGGATGTGTGGACGTCAAAGTGTATTAATCAACTGCATGAAGACTGTCATTGTCAAAACAGACACAATAAAGATGAATCATGTCCTTAATGAGGTGCCTTAGACTGTTCAGGGACAGTGGTTTGTTTACACTGCGACTCACTCTGTAAAAATGGAGTAAAGTATCAATAGTCAAAGCTGAGTCAAAGCTAAACATTGGCTCTCATTTACTGTACGTGAGGCCGGTGTGCAGAGCCTGAAGGTGAGGAATGATGTTAGCAATGTTCTTTCCTTCAATAGGGGCAATTACGACTGAGGTGCATGGAGCAGTAATTGTAAACTGAACAGTGATCCTCGAAGCTCTTTCATTCACAAAGATGAGTGAATGGGGAGGAAATGAGATGTCGAAACACCTTTTGAAAGACTGTTTCTATTATGTCAACCGTGTGAAAAAGATCAATAAGAGAAGCTTTTAAAACCATAATTGTTTGTCAAAGTGTATCACTGTGGCGCTCTCATTATATTAATAAGCCATATGACAACAGATCCACGAGAGGCGTCATGATACTACTTGTGTCTACCACTGTCTTTCATCTACTGTAGATCAGCTGCTTCTTGTCTTGTTATCTGGGCGCCTGCAGGCCCGCGCACTCTTTCATCTCCTAACAATGTTGCTCACACTGAGTCTTGTGATGTTCATTTTTTATTGATTGCTTGCTTGGGAACATTCCATCGTGTTACCCCATGTGTTGATATTTATGTAAATGACTTGATTATTACAGTATTTTCCTCCCAACGTCAGGTATCAGAGACAGGCGGAGGAGACGGAGGTGATGCGCAGTTGTTTGGGAGTGCATGAGAAATTATTAGGGACTAGGAAGAGAAAAAAAGGGCTCTGTTTTCTGACTTTTTGAGAGAAGAGACAAATATTCTTTAGATTTTTCTCTTACCCTTGTTTTTGGTTATATAGATATTTTTTGTACTTTGTTGTGTTTGCATCAATGCACTGGAGGACTGTGTCCGACAAAGTCTTTTGTCTTTTTGTATCAAGTCAAATAAAAACTTACTTAAAAACTTTGGGAAGGCTCTTTTTTTTTTAAACATGAGATTCCACTTCCTCCTTACTCCAATAATTTTAGCACCGTCCCTTCATTATTCTAATCCGTTTTTAATTAAATGTTGGAAAGTACTTATTAAGCCGGAAGATGCTCCTGTCTGAATGTTAAAGGCAGATTTTAGTTCTGAGACAGTGCGATTCTAAAAGACATTTCCACTCCTCTGCAGTTGTTTCAGTACTTGTGCGGTCCTCTCATTGTTTTTGAAAATCCAAAGCTGGAATATTGAATTATATTTGCTCTGATTTCTGTATTAATGTCTCATCTGCTCTTTGTGTGAAAGTCAATCATGTGTCACTAACATGTGGGAGATCTGCATGCTTTAATATGTGCTGTGCGTGCCCTCATGACTGTCGAGGGAATCATACAGCCTCTGGCAGAGAAAGCAGGGCTGTGAACATTCAGCAGCTTAACGACTGCAAACACACATACACACACTGCGTTGACTAGATTGTGGCTGAAAATTGTTATTACAGCTATGAAAGGCTGCTGCAAATAAAGAGAAATACACCCAGAAAGCGTCTTCATAACTTATTGTATATGTGACTTGGTTTTTTAATCAGTGATGCTGAGTTACACAGGTTTGTTGGTACACTGTTCCCGACAAAAGTCTGCTATACACCGAGCCTCTGTTGAATTTCACAGGTCATTTGCATATAGATAGGATAATCAAAGATCCGCAATGACATGAGAGTTTGAATTTTTAGATTGCTTAAGTGTCAAAATGATGATTGGATGAAAAGTGATGATTAACAGGAGCAAGTTCAATCAGTTGCCTGTATGATAACAAGCAATAATGGAAATAAATGCCAGAGGAGGGAAAGGGAAGGGCAGTCAGATCAGCGTTATTGGTATTCAGAACAGCCTGAATGAGGAATCAGCATATAAGGTACAGATCTCTGCGCTTAAAGATGCCCTCACATCTCTAAAGACAAACTGTGCGTTTATGTTGTGCGGACTATTAATTTGGAGCGCGTGCATACATCTCTGGGCTTTGTACTCGCTCGCTACATGAGGGCTGGGGTCCCAGCACAATGCTGGCATGCTCTGCATCTCAATAATACCATTAGCATTCAAGGTCTGTAAACTGTGCTGGGCTGAAATACCAGCAAACTAAGAGTGGGCTTGATGAGATAAATGCAGTTAAAACACTGTTTCCTCGCATGCTTAATTCTTCATGTAATGCTTGTAGGTACTCTTCAGTATATAATAAATAATATGTCCAGCTTTGGCATTAAGGAGGAGCTGCTTTTTTGTTATTTTTCCACTGTTGTACTGTGGAGTGGTGTAACCTTGCAGGAAAATAGGTGTAAGTATTTTCCTGTGCACCGGGTGGCAGTGTTAGCAAAGGGATTCTTGTCACAGTATCTCACACTTCCATAATGTTGGTGATCATTTCCAGGATAGTATAATTTGCAGTCCCCCCCACACCCCCTCACTCGTGTTTTGCTGTAATTAGAAGCACATATTAACCTGCCCCTTATGAGGACATAAAAAGGGAAACCCAAAGATGGAAGTGCAGCGGACAACGAGATGTTGTCAGTGTGGCTCCCTCGTCCATTTACTGCATTTTTTTTCTTTACGGATGAAGAGTGAGAGAGAGCCAGCAGGTGGTAAATTAAAGAAACTTTCATGTGTATCACCATTACACCTGCGCTCGGTGCACAAATTGAGGGCTCGTTAGAGATTGCGTTGGCCACCGATGCAGTCGAGAACCAAGTCAGCGGATCCTCCGACATACCATCGCAGGAACCTTTGTGAAAGGTCAGGTAAGCAGCTGTGACATTGTTCTACTCACTAAATGTCACAATGTCCCAGGGGTCGATGTGAGTGACAGGGGACCTTATGTGGTGGGATAACATCGCTTGTGGTGGACGACCAAGTGAGGTTTGTGGGTGGTTTAGTGGTTAGGGCTCATCATGGATCCCAGATTTATGACACCAGGCCTGTGCTTTGTCTGCATGTTACATTTTCATTGAAGTTTTTTCTCTTTTTTTTTTACTTCAATGTTATATTGCTCACTAGCAAGCAAACTAGGATAACTACCTGTACTACCTGAAGCTGGTTAGCTTAGCATGGTATTCTTATTCCTCATCACTTCATTTTGTTCATGTTGCTCTCACACACTCCATGCAGTTTGTCCTGCCCTACACAATGATGTTTTATGTGTTTAACCAGCATTAGCTGTTCAAACACACAAATTGAATGACAGTGTTGTTGTTGGCAGTAGAAAGTACTTAATGTGTCACAGCGCTAATGTTAGCATGGTAACATGTGTAGCAGTTAGGATAGGGTTAGCATGGCATGTAAAGATGCTAACATGTTCACAGACTGCTCTAACATGCTCTTGTGAAGCAGGTTGGCCAGTTTGGAGTACTAACAAGCTAACAATAAACACTAACTATGTCTGCAAATGCTTTAGTAATAGAAACACTGTGGGGAAAAATTGATCTGATAAGAGTGGTAGTTAAAAGTGAGGGTTTGCAAAACTTGCTGCAATTCCTCCTGAAAAAGAGATTTAACGGAAATCTAATAAACCCTTGACAGATCTTGACCGAAGAGGCATCATCAGTACTCTCAGCAGTTTGGCCAATTAATTATTCTTTTGGGAAATTACAGTTTTAATCAAATAAATACAGCTCAAAACACCACCAATGACATACTGGTTTCTGAACATAAAATGTGTGTATTTTTAAATAATTAATTTGTTGGATGTTGGACACTCAGAGTTATGCAGCATTAATGAATTAATTTCCCCAGTTATACAGAAACCAGCTCTTAAAACTGCAATTAAACACAGTTTTGTTTGGACCTTAACTTTTTATTTCATGTGACATATTTCAAAGAATTATTCTCCAGATAGCTGCTGCCGCAAGAATTTTAATATTTCGTGTTTAAACGACGATAGTTTGTAGTTTCTACACAGTTCTTGAGGAAATCTGTATTCTTGAGGGTTTTCCATCCACACACAGTAGCAAAATATAGGAGGTGCTTGCAAGTTCAGTGCAAGATTAACAGTAAGGAACCGGCCTTCAAAAGTCCAGTAACACATTATTGAACATGATTCATGCTGCATCACTAGCATGTCCTCCTTCAGCTCGCCTCTTCGGCCTTGCAGTCCCTTTTGTTTTAATGGCGACAACGCACAAGAAGCACAGTGTTTCAGTACGTGTGCCTTCCCTCCCCTCTGCCCTCTGCACCCTCTCCACTCATTCAGTCGTTTGCATTTGAATCAGGTCTGAATCACAGCTGAATACCTGACGAGTAAGTAAAAGGGAAAAGTAAAAGAGGAAACAGGAAATTAGAGGGAAATAATACTCCGATGGTTTAAAAGCACTGATCTTTAGATCTTCAGCTATTTCGTCTTTAATAAATCTGTCTTCCGTTTAGAGCAGTTATTGAAACCTTAGTTGCATGGGTCTTTTTTACCCCATAGGCATTTAATTAATAAAAAGCTGTTGGAAAGTACACACCATTTCATTGTCACCTGTCCCCCCTGTGTGAAATAAATGAGGATAGCTACAAGGCACACAGAGCTTTCCCATTGCACACAGTTATTTTACCTATTGTTACTATAAAATGTTGATTTGTGCAGCTATAATTCTTGTGATTTTTAAAATAACAATAATACTGAGTGGCCCATGCACCACTTTACATTATGTAGGATTCGGTGTGATGAGATCACACCTCCAGATCAAGCAATCAGAAAGAAATTGTATGAAAAGTTAATGAGCACACAGCTCATGCTTAGTGAAATTTGTTTCAGTTTATGATGCTCATGATCCAAATGTAAGCTAATGTAAGTCTAACAAAGAAAATTAAACTGCAGCCTCTCTTTTCACTCCCTCGCTCGCTCTCATTTCAGGTCTGTGTTCTAATCTGTAATGTTTCGTGAGAGCTCTTACTAGTACTATTGACCATTTGGTCCCTCTCTTATGTTTAGTGATTTTTATCTGCCACCACCAACCTTAAATGCATCCACTGGCTTGGCTGAAAATTTTAATTAGAATTGACTTGCCTTGTAGCACCAGTGCTTCCACACTGCACCTTCACCGCTCTCCACAGAAATTGTTTTTCATTTCCTTTATTTTCCATCAATTACTGTGGCAACATTGCCATTTCTCAGGAGTGTGGTACTTGGAAAGTGGCCATTTCATGGAAGCAGAAGCTGAAACTGCCAGTCCCTGCGGGATCTAGTGTAAGAAAATATGGTAAAAAACACCTATCATCCCATCAGCTATTGCAGATCAACATGGGTAAGCATCAGTACTTTCAATGATATGCCTTTTTCTTATTTACATCCCACTGTAGGCCTGCCTGTGGGATTGGGATTTTCAGTCAGATCCAGGTTATATTACAGATGCAAGCAGCAAATACTAGCACACCACACATAAAAGCAAAGAAAAATATTAATGATAATCTTTAGATTATTAGTAATCTAACACTACTTCACCTAAATCCTTGGAGATGCAGTACAGTTTGTTAATGATTCATAGAAAACTACAGTGACAGCCTTTGTGCAGAGGTTTGTATGAGGATCATGGAAACTGAATACAGGTGTGTTGGCTCAGCAAAAACAGGGTTGAACCCAAAAGCACGACCCACGAAAAGTTTACTCATCGAAAACAGGAAAAAGTCAAAACCCAACAGCCAAGGGAGGTGGGCAAAGGTATCCAACGGGGGATGAGTCCTGAGGGGACAGGAGGTCAGAACAGGCAAAACTCAGGCAGGCAAAGGCCCAATGGACGACCTGGAGGGAAATTAATGGAAGTGGGCCGGCGGCAGCACAGGGGTTAATGCAGGGCAGGTGGGAGGGGTTGAATCTGCAATGACAGGAGTTATTACACAGCAGGAGGCGAGGAAGCAGGCAAGGAAAATGTGAGAATAGGAATTGCCTGACATTCTGACAGTGTGGTTCAACAAACATGATACTTCCAGACAACAGGGAAAGACTATTTCCTTTATTACGTGTTAAAATGAATCATAAATCCTCCCCTGTGCTCACCCCTCTGTTTAATGACAACAGACTTTACAATTTGCTTCATCACAATTTAACCTCATCAGAGCTGATTTGCATTTTACATAATCAGAGTTCTGGTTTCCATTCAGCATGCTCTTCCTGTGCCCTGTGATCCCCCTGCAGTCAGCCTGCTTCAGACTGTCTCTCCAGACGATATCTCCAGACACCTCCGACAAATTAGCGCTTGCCACTAAACCAACAAGTTGGTTACACTCTCAATACTACGCTTGTTATGGGGCTGCCTTTCAACGGTAGGTCCCCCTCTGTTCACTTTCATTAATACTTCTCTTTCCTCTGGTATTGTGCCCTCAACCTGTTAAAAGAGCAAAGATTAAAATCCTGTTCATCCCCGTTCCTGAAATCCTTACCAATCACAGGCCCCTTTCAGGTCTCCCATTCATCTAATTCCTGGAAGACCCTGACTTAACCAATTACCTACCCAGCGAAAGGGGGCTCTTCTGAAGAAAAGGTCTTTTTCAGAAGCAGAGTACGTGCACAGGGGTGTGCATTGTCTTTAGTCCTAGGTGTTAGTCCAACAACAGTTTTTACAGCTATTTATTGTGAGATCTTTGGGATTGTATGAGGTAGGATGAAAGAGACTAGAACTCACAAAGGTATCGGTGTTTGTACTTTACTGGAGTAAAAGTCTTACTCTTTGAGACTGAACAAAAAAAAATTTTTTTTTTAAGTTGCCATGTTCCTTCTTCCTCAGGTGTGATCCTACTTGTTCTGAAAATGAGAAAACTTTTTTTTCTTTTAGCACAAACTATAATGAACTTTTAAAGTCTGGTGCGTGAAGTGAAGCTGGTTTCATGAATTGTGTTTGATTACGAACTTCGCACTAGTTATTAGGCAATTTGCCACTTTTCTTCTCAAGTGACTTCCCCCTGTGTTAAGGTTTTGAAATGTCTTTCAAACATTTCTTTGGCTTATGTACAACACTTTGAATTATATCTGTGAGTGAAAGATGCAATAAAATTAAAGCTTCCTTGCCTACTAATGTCTACACATTGTACTGTTATGACACAGATACCAAACATAAGTAATAGCAAACAAAATTTGCACGTTTAAAATGGTCCATTACCAAAAATAATGAGATAAATTGTCTCTGGAATGAGTAAGTGTTGAAGTGTCACAACCATGACAGGTGTCTCTTAAAATGTCCTGATCAATGTCCCGGTGTTCAGTCAAAGTTCTGAGCTTTGGAAGACGCATTTTAATGAACCATCACCAGGAAATTTGTCACCACATGGAGCAAGACAGAATATACTGATCACGAAATCCATTCTACACTTTAAAATCAAGAACAGCTGTGAGGGAAAGCACAGATGCGGCTCATCATAACAAATACAAAAGTGACAGGAAGTCAGAGTGCACATTTTCACACAGGACAATTTGTTGTCATCCTAACTTTGATACTTTTAGATTGAAATTCTGTGCAATGCATACTTATACCATTTACAGACTAAAATATATTGTATATCCTGCTGTGTTAAATAAATAGATGTTTTAAATAAAGTAATCTATGGTATACCTTGATTATTGCTGCAATGAAATATATACGCATGCACAATATATGCATATTCCCTTTCTTTTAAAAGCTGCAAAAATCGCACTTTGAGAAGAAATACCACACCTACCACCTTCGAATAACAATCAGACAAGTACCCAATTCAGACTCAGCAAAGTGTCTTAACTTTCTCAATCAATCATGTAAAGTTACACACCAAGCAAATAACATAATAGACATTAAAATACCACATTAAAACACCAATTGTAAAAAGGACATTAAAAACCTATTGCACTTGACTAAAATCCAGGGTAGGCTGTAATGAATTGTATAAAAGTAAGTTTTACTTCCAGAGTTAAGGGGCACAGTAAGCACATGCTCTGAAGCATGCAGAGTTTCTGTTAACTGAAGAAGTGACCAAGAGATCAGCATCAAGTGAGAGTGGGCAAGCCGGTGAATATGGTGTAAACATCCCTGGAAGGTAAGACCAAGGCTGCTGACTTGCACTGGTAAGCAGTGACGAGAGGCCAGAATGGGTGTTATATTACTGAATGTTCTCATTTTTTGGGGATTCTAGCTGCAGACTTGTTAACAAGCTGAAGGTTTCTGAGAGCACAGTGTGGAAGACCAGAAAGAGGACATAACAATAATCCAAGTGGAAGGATAAAAATGCATGGATTACTGTTTCGGCTTCACACAATGTTAGGATGTTAGGATAGGTTTGATTTCAGCAAATTGTTAAGGTGGAAGAATGTTGGCAGTATCTGTAAAAAAAAAAAAAAAGGTTCAGTGTACCTGACAGGAGACAGGTATGAGTTTAAAGGTTTTAGTGAAGAAAGTCTGAAACACACAGTGGCAGGAAGTTAAGGCACCTGAAACGAGAGGGAAAGGTAGACTTTCAAAACACACACCAGAACAGGAAACAGAAACATGACACACATGAAAACTTAACAGACATGATGAGACATAACAGTGGGTGTAATTCATCACAAACTGGGTCAAATTCAAACTAGTGTAGGGTACATAGATTCCTTTGCTCGAGAATCTTAACAGTCATTCATATGCAGATCTTCATCGTTCAGACAAAAGTTGTGTTATGAGTTTCTATAAATGATTAAATCTATAATGTATTAGCTTCCATGGCAAAATCCTCACACCAAAGGCAGTAAATGGGCAGTCATTTTGAAAATATATTAATATCAATATCGACTCAGCAAAAAATATACATTGTCTTTTTATTTCTATGCATTACACACACAATGCAACATCACCACTGACAACACCCCGATCAGAGATTTGGGTGTGTTAAGCAAGTAACCTCTAACATTGCCTAACACAACTGACGGTGACGTGATTTGAGACAGTTTATCCTGCAGCTCCTTGTCGTGGGGTTAGGGTTGTTTCTGTGCAATGCTCCTTTAAAGCAGATCCAGTTGTATGATTGGTTACTGCATGAGGCCTAATGTTGCAACTGTTACAGCAAAAGAAAGCACACGCCACAGGGTATTGTGTTGACACCATCAACAGTACAGCACCAAATATCATAGTTGCAATAACAATGACACAATGATCACACTTTCCTCAGGATTCAAATGTTAGGTAGTGTTTTCTTAACATGTTCTCTCACTTTTCTGAGTTAGAAGAATGTCCCCGAACAGCAGCCACACAAAGAAGAATAACAGAGGGTGGCGTAGCCTTCCCCAGGGCACCACTCTGCACAACACACACATAAACAAACTGTAAGTTTGGAAGCTCTATTTGACTCCAAGCTTAGTCTTAGATGTGTTTTGGAAATAAATTGACACCCACTGATCCACAGTTTTGTCAACTGCATGCCTGGAAGATACAACTGTTCACTGTTTGTTTTGTGTCCATGGAGAGAAAATGGTGACTCGCGGACAGAAGAACGCTTCAAATCTGCTCTGAAGAGACAAATTAATTCATGAGCAAGCCTTTGGAGGGTTCTGCTTTAAATCAAAGAATAAATGAGAACAAACGTCATTAACATTTAATTTAATCTACATTTTAAACGTAACAAACAACATTTTCAGGCTGCGGCGTAGTAGAATGAGATTAGGTCACATCATCAAATGCACACTGTCAAAAGCAACATTTTTTAAAATTTTATAACATAAAGCAAACTGGATATTCAGAGGCGTCTCCAGCTGAGACTCCAGGTGGTCCAGCACATCTTGGTTTGTCACCACGACTCTCAGTGTCTCTGAATGCCATGCCTTAATCTGCTGATTAAAATATCCAGTGGATTTACAGATGCTCTGACTTCAGCTTTACGCCTCTCATGTCGCTCTTTCAGGTAGATCAGCGGCATTTCACACAGTGGACAGAGTGCAGCGGAGAGCCCGTCTGAGATGACAGATAATCCCGCAGCAGAGATGGACTGTATTAGTTACAGATAACATGCTTCATTTCTCAGTTTGGCACCGTGTACCATTGGCTGAGGGAGGGGACTGGCAAGCTCGGATGGCAGGAGCTGCCAGAATGACTCCCCATGTGACCTCGCTATGTGAGACATGCAACTGCTGCCAAACCCAGAGGTATGGCCCCCAAGAAGATGAGGGGAGGGGGCGATAGTAGAGGCATCAGCAGGTGTAGACAAACCACAGACTTTCAGATATTTCCTGGACACTGACGCGCCCTTTACTGGGAATTCGTCATAATTTACACGTGGCATACAAACATTTCTGAGGGCAGACGAAACACGACTGAGACTCGCGGCATGAGTTATGACTCTTGTCAGGGGAGGAAGTTGGATGACGTTATTATGGAGCAACAAAGCCCATAGAGGGAAAGAGTCAGGGTGGATGGTTAGGCCAAAAAACGAAGGTCTTTGTCTGCCGGGGGACCGCCATTCATCACCTGTTTCCACGCTTGTTCCCAACCTCGATCTGGTGGTTATTTTAACCATGAAGAAGAAGATCCCCTTACCTTAATCAATAACAATATATTTTAACCTGAAACATGAACAAGATAACCATTGTGTTGTCGCAGCATAAAACAGATTTTTTAACAAGGGCTTCCCTGCTGATGGAGGCCTCAGATCAGAAAACACAGACAAACAAATGTTTCAACCTCAAACGCGGAATTTCCAAATCTGCGATGTTGTTGAGAATCAATGGGCCATGAGTAATTTGTAGTAAGTGTATGCCCTGTTAAAGTGTGCTCTCCCCTGCAGCTCTGGTCAGCAGTTCCTATAAAGTGACATCTCTGCACACATCGTGGTGCAAACAACAGTAGGCGGCAGAGAATTTACAGGTGTTACGGCGCTCTGCCTCCTCTCTCCGCGGGGTGAACTACCGGCAGAAGGGACGACAACGGTGGCAATTCAATATGCAGCACACGATGAGGACGCAGATATTACAGCAGGGCTCCGGTGGACGTTTTTCTCTGTGCCATCATAGCAGTCTCAGCTGTCAGGAGAGTTTCGGCCCCCCTCCCCGCTCTCTGCATCCGCTGAGCCACAGCTCATGGCCAGCAGCAGACTAATGAACAGGACGCAAGACGGAAGGCCAGAAATTCTTCACGGCTTGACAAGTTATGGCAACTTTGCAGCTGCATCATAAATGTCCAAGGCCTCTGCTTGGCACCATCATTAAGGGCCAGGGGAGAAGTGGTTGTGTTTAAAGGCAAGATTAAATATATCCACATGGCCAGCTCTACATGAGATGCCCACTGTACTGACGTGCAGCTTTTCAGCCACTATTCCAGGAAGTACTGGACCCTTTACAGTGTGTAGCAAGGCGGAAACTTGGGGGATTTGTGGATGTTTGCTTTTTTTATTAACCATAACAACTATCTTTTCCCAAGCCTCAACTGTGTTAAATGTTGCTTAACTCAAAGTAACCTTAAAGAAGTGCTGCAGTTTCTATCTGTTAACCAGTTTATTTGATAGATTATACTGTAGGTGCCATGTGCAGATATTATAGAAACCAAGAATAATTCAGTATACTATATCACAGTAATATACTATTATATTGGCATTATAAATTAAAAAAATATTGAGATCAGGGTGACTCAAATGAGTTTGTTGTAATCCCAAATACCATTTTCTGGGATTACTTATCAGTAATAAAAAATGATGAGTAAGATAATTAAATCCAGGCTGTTAAAGATGCCAAAGTTAACTTAAGTGACTGCCAGCCAGTATGTAAGTATTGTTGGGACAAATTAGATGAATACAGGTGATACATTGCATTTACTGCCCATAGTAGTATCAACTTTGTGGAGTTAAAAAAAAGTGTATGTATATTGTCTGACTTTTTTATTTTAATTTGTTTTTTCATAATTACATTATGTCAAAAAAAAAAATCAATGTTGATACAGCATTTAGAGATGCATGCTGAGCAGGACATGAAAAATCAAATGGTGGATGAACACTGCTTCTCTGTATAGTAAGAATATCTATACTGTAGTTTTTGTGTTACTGCTAGTGTATACACAATACAGATATATCTGCAGTGAATGAATACTGAGAGATAAATTGGGCTGGCCAGTAAATCGGTCTAGCTTTAATATGCAAGTCAGAAGACTAGTTCCAACCCTCACCTATGCTTATGAGCTCTGGGCAGTGCCTGACAGAATGGGATCGCACATACCTGGAGGTATTCTGAACATGTCTAACTGGGAGGAGAAACTCTGCAGTCCCAGGCCATGGAGAGATTACATTACTGGCTCGGGACTAATTCAGAATCCCTCGGAGCATTAAGAGCATTAGGATGTGGGTGGGGAGAGGGACATCTGGGGTACCTTTTAGCCTGCTGCCACTGCAAAGGAATAAGACTGAGCTGAAATAGTTCATTTATACTTTTAGAAACATGGTTACATCTGCCAAAACGGTTACATCTTCAAGAGGCTGACCAGGGAGTGTGTTACTTCTCTCTAATCAGCTCTCTGTCTCTGCTCCATATGCACCGAATGAAGGACATATATGATAAAAAGGTGTAAAACTAAAAATGGCCTTTATTAAAATGACTGGTGAGTGGGTGTTCCTCTCATGGCTGATTTTGTGCCTCTATATATTTCCCAAAACCTGATGAATTTCTCTCTTATCTGTCTTTTCAGCCTAAACACATCCACACTGCTGATTCACTGTGGGTTTCCAAAGACAACTTAATTGCTCTGACTTATTGTTTGTGTGTGCGTGTACTATATTCTACTCCAGCATGCGTGTCAGTCACTACCTCACTATTGTCAGGATTTTGCAAGCATGCCATTTTTGCTGCTCTTATCCCTTGCTTTGCTCGTGGTAAGTCAATAAATCCACCCCTATTGTTTGTACGAGTGACCAGATAAATGCACACCTCAAATATGTCTGGCTGCTTGCATGGCTGCTGTTTATCAGTGTATAAAAAGAAAGCAGCCCTACTGAGCTCTATTCAGTGGCCTGTAATAAAGCTGCTCCAAGAATACGCCAGAATCGTTATAGTGATTGAGGCTTGTGTTTGCTTGGGTGTCCATTCATTCCAGTCCAAGTCTCACTGTGTATTCAGAAAATTACCTTCAATTCAGTGACCACACTGTATATATATCTCCCATATGTGGCACCTGGTGTTAAAGCGCTGAAAGCAGCTGAAGTGGCGACTGAAACAGAATCAGTGACACAAGATTAAGCAGAGGATGAGGAAGTGCTGAAAGAGACGGAGATCTTTAAGAGACAGATCAGTGGAGTGGATGTGACAGTACAGAGTGCACGAAGGAGGAGATGAAGTGTGTGTGTGCTAAAAGGAGTCTAAGTTTAAGCAAAAGTTTAAAAGGAGTTAAAGTGTCTGACACAAGTTAAAGTATTCAGTGATGCATTTGTATTGCCAGATACAGTTTGGGCACACAAGCTGAGGAGGAGTTGAAATAGCAGATGAACTGTAGATACTAAAAGCTGAGAGACAGCACAATGTCACCCTTGAATTTGGTTTTAACGGTGACATTGATAATATTCTGCCCATCCCTCTTCCATGGCGTTCACATTGCAACACCACCGCTGCTCAAACCTGCTTTGGGTGGATGCCAGTTTGTCGCACAACCTGAATATTTCACATTCGAGTAGATGAAACTCAGACAGACTCAGTCAGGTCAAGTGATGATTCTTTTGTGGCCGAGTGATGAATTCATTTAGGGCATTTATGCCGTGCATGTTGTTCTGACCAGACAGTGCCGGTGTAGCCAGTGAAACCCTCAGCTGTAAATTACTGGTCAAGAAGAAAAGTGAGCACTTCGGCAAGAGCTTTTCTTCCCTTCAGATGACTGTCTTCTCCTTAGTCTTTCCTCTTCTTCTTGTGGTTGAGTCCCTGGAGAGGTGCTTCCTGTCACACTCCTTCCTCTCCAGACTTTCTGTTATTCAACACCAACAAGCAACTACAAAGACTATCGATGACACAGACTCAGTGTGACACCAGAAAAATGAACAACCTGCACATTTTTTAATGGCTTTTTAAAAAATAATTTGATGACATAAAAATGTTGTCACCAACACTTTTAAATGCAGACCTTATCTGTTTTCTACAGAGAACTCAGACAGAACAAGGGTAAAAAAGTAAGCCCTGATTTTAGAATAAAGGTCATACACACCACACTGTGAGTCCAGTCTTCAGATGGTGTGCTTCCCACCTTTCGTTCTCCTTCTGTAAATGTATGCTTCTTTCATTCAGAGTCCTCTTGAAGGTCAATTAATTAAACTCACCTTAAAGTGAACAGAGACAATCTGTACAAATGTGTATGTGTGAGAGTGTGTGTGTGAGATTGGGGTGAATGTGAAGGAGACTGATGGGGTGAACGTGAGGTGGATCGAGTGAGTGTCTGAGCATCTTTAAGTGTAATAGCTAACAGGGCAGCATGGGTAAGTGTTTGATAAAAGTGTGTGTGTGTGTGTGTGTGTGTGTGTGTGTGTGTGTGTGTGTGTGTGTGTGTGTGTGTGTGTGTGTGTGTG
>JBAJHX010000115.1:18909214-18922053 GCA_037176925.1 Amniataba percoides
GAGAGAGAGAGAGAGAGAGAGAGAGAGAGAGAGAGAGAGAGAGAGAGAGAGAGAGAGAGAGAGAGAGAGAGAGGAAACAAATGATATGACAGCATGGATAAAAGCAAGGCTGTGAGGCTGAGAATGGATTTCCTCACAGGAGGAGAGAGGCTGACCTGAAGGGAAGGGGACAGTGCAGATGGAACTGCTGGTTTGAGAAACTTGTGTGTACGCTCTTTAAACCTCATTTGATAGGATGCATTAGGTGGATTAATTTTTGCAAACATGCTATTTACAAATCTAGCTGACAACATTAGCATTATTTATCTTTGTGTCCAGCTGTAACTCCAGTTTTCACTCTCCTTTTGGCTCCAGTTTGCTCTCCACATTTTGTTCGGGAAATGATTGGCTCTTCAGCTAACAAACACACAAATGTTCATCAGACAGTTTGCCTGTCTGCTGCTTTGTGTTGGTGTGTGTGGTGGTTTGAACACCTTTTTTGGAGACAACAGCTGGAAATGAGGCTGAGGATGCTGACAGGTAAACTTGTGGGCTTTAAAAACCAAAACAAAGGACTGAAGCTAAAAACTAGGGAGAGTTTAAGCTCTCTGTGGGCTTGCCCCTAAGAGCGACCCCTTTCATATTTCACATTCATTTTATACGGCAAAAATATTGATTAATGCAGTTGTAGGTTTTAATTATTGCAACTTGCCCTTGCTACAGTGCCCTCATTCATTTCAATGAATTAATGCATCAGCTCATGGGGTGGGGGGAGGGCTGGCACGAGGGCTCCCACAGAGAAACACAGAGTGACTGGAACAACAACACACAGTGTTGGCCAATCAAAGCGTAACTCTCATAGTTTTTCACCCTCTAAGGCACCTGTAGCCATCCATCTCACAGCATTGTCTATAATCAGCAGTGTGCAAGTGGAGCAGGTAATGTAATGTAAATGAGAAGGTGTGAACTGTAGACCTGTAATGAACCTTTACACCACTTGTAGAGTTCCCATAATGCAATCTGCAGTGTCTAAATGCAGTGCATAGACAAATATTGGTGTGGCTTTGTGGTAATTATCATAATTAGCTGAAAATAAGGTAAGTGTGCTGATCATTACTGCTATGGAGACACTAAACGCAGCTGCTTTTCGCAAGGTTGGATAACGAGGTGCCACAAGGTGGATGGCAGGTGAGAGAAGCAGTGGCATCAGCAGCAAAGTCAAAGTGACAAAGAGGGTGGAAGAGTAAGAAGACAGCGCGGGGAAAGATTGATGGTCGGAGAGAAAAGAGAGGAGTCTGACAACTGGGGAGAGTGAAAGAGAAAAGGAGGAGATGGTGGTGGGTGGGTAGGTGGGGGGGTCAGCCGACGAGCCGGGCTCATGCCACTTTCTCTCAACTCCTTTCAGCCCTGCAAGTTCAGATCACAAAGCCTCAGACTCCCGGGGCAGGTGGGGGACAGATGGAAAGGTCTACAGGAACAGAAGGAGGAGAGTGAGGAAAGACAGAGACCAAATGTTATGCCCCGTGGTGATGGCATGGAGGTAGACAGTCGGGAGGGGTTATTAGCGGGGGACTGGGGAAGGGAAGCGGGCGCTGGCGAGAACCTGAAAGGCCACCAGCTGCAACAGCGAGGTGCAACACCGCTAATTTAAACTGATACACCAGGACACACATTTTTACACTCAAAGGAGATTACTGCATGCCCGGTGCTCAGCACCTTCATTATATCGGTTATTTTAGGATTGTTATAATAGTTGTGTTTTCATTCAGACACGACGTAAATTGGTTTTGTGCAGAAACAAAATAATGTACTCCTTATTTGTTTTTGATTGTTTCCCAGAGATGGCAAATCACATCTCTTTGCAGGGTTGCTCCTTGATTGCTTGGGGAATTGCTTCATTTTTTTTATTCTGCCTTTGATTTGATAAAGTCTTTTTTTCTCTTCATTTCTCATTTTGACAATGTAAATTAAGACTCAGGATAACAGCATAATGCGATGCTGTTAGAAATAATGCCTTTAAGTTCAGAAACAGATCCGGGCTGGTGTTCCTGTGCTGGCTCTCAGCGGGGAAAGGAACTACTTTAAGAAGAGAGTGTGACATCGTTGTTTCACGGCACTCGCAGCAGAAATTAGAATGATGTATTGTAGTTTTGTGACAGAAATATTAGAAATGGAGAACATTAAAAGTCTTACGTAGCTTTGTGCATTTGCGGGTAGCAGAGTTATCGAGGTCACATGTGCAAGAATATGATGCCAAAGGTATCAAATAGTGGAAATCTTATCATGATCTTTCATATATTTTGCCATATTGCACATGTTGATATTGAAAAGGAGGCTGAGGGCAACTAAAATTTGTGTTTTATGGAATTTATCTTATCAAATCAAAAATCTTATCAATCTTATTTAAAAAAATGGACTTTTTAGTGTCACATGTAACACTGTAACAATAGAAACATTTCAAATAAACTTTCTGTGATTATAAATGAGTGGACAAAGGCGATACTGTTTTATCTAATGTTAAGTTACACATTCCCTCATCTACACACTCCTCCTCTCACCTAATCAGTAACACTTACATAACACTGAAAGTATTAAAAACATTCTGCAGGAAAATGGTCCCTGGTACAGTTTAATTATTATATTTGGTGCATTAATATGTATGTTGCATTTTACTGCTGTAGATTTTTCAGGTTGAGCTCATTTAACTACTTTATTGTTGGCTAGTCTGCTGTCAGCTGCTACAGCAATGCATCATGGACAAAAAAATCATCATATGTTTGTAGTGTAGCTGTCCTGAGAGAACCACAAGTGTAATGTAACACTGTAATGATGCTTTTTTTCCAGCTAATTCATTTTTTAAATATGTTTTTTTTTATTTTGAGAAGCAGGAGCTGTACCACACTGTGATAGTATAGCTGGAAACTGCTATTTAATTTGGCGACATGTGTTCAAGTAACAGTGTAAGCGCTGTGCAGTCAAGGCCACCATACGTTTAAGAGCCCTCTTCAATCACGGCTGAAGCCTCTGTACATTCAGCAATCTTCGGCCAGGGAATATTCAGCCGATACCTTTATTACTGCTGAAGCACTGCCTTGTGACGGAAAGTTTTAATAAAAGCACTGGAGAGATTTCAAGGCTTTGGGACTGAATCACCACCATGACAAGATAAAGAAATCCCACCACAAAAGTGCTGAATTATGTACATGCTCTAGATTTTGAACGGCGCTCTTCATAACTCTTGAGCCCCAGTGCAGCACATCCGTGACAGATTCACTTCACGACGCGACAAGCCCCTCGGGTAGAGTCAGGAGGGGAGGAGAAGGGGGTGGGGGTGGGGTGGGAGAGCTTACAGGGACGGTTGAGTCATGAGGGACAGCCAGAGGGGTGACGCACCAGTCCTCTGCTATTAGCGCGCAGATAGATTGCTGAGTCGGGGTGAGGGTTTGTGGGTGATGTCTGAGCTGATGACAAGGCCTTTAACCCTTTGCCTTAAAAGCATCTGTCCATACCTGCTGGGGGAAGAGGAGGAAGTGTACATCATAGCTTTGCTCTAAGCCCTGTGGGGAATAAAAGCTCTTGAAATACATGGCTTGTGGCTTGTGTGTGTGTCTATAGCTTGTTCCTTGTGTGCCTGTGTGTGTGTGCTTTAGTGTGAGTCTACAGTCGCATCATGGAATACAAATGGCAGTTATCATTCCTCCTACCAGTGTATGTGCACACACACTCACACACACACACTGCCTACCTGCTCCTGACCTGCCATGCCGCTTTTCCCCACACACACACTGGGATTAACTAACACTTCCTCTGCCCCAGGGAGCTGAAGAAGTCACCAGAGGGGAACCGTGAGCTCAGGCCCCAATTTACTTTGCTACCTTTTCCCACAGCTGCCATATGCTGCCTGGAGTAAATGACAAGGGAAGGTCTCAAGGAAAGGAAATGAAAAATAAAAATTAGCCCCTCGCTCTCATTTCCCACCTCGTCACATGCACGGGTGAATTTCCACCTCGCTGTCACATGTGCAGCCATCACTTTTTATCTCTCGGTGTCCCCCAAATGTCTCTGTCAGCGATGAGTCTTATCTCAGTAACAAAGGTAACAAAAATAAATACCTAAGGCTAGTTGAACTGTTTGCAGTACTGCAGGTGGTGGGAGTCACTGGGGGCTGCAGAGATGGATGGTTGCACAGGTGCCAGACAGGCGTCTGTGAGCTTGGAGGGAAACCACAGCCTTTTATTATTTTTCTTTACCAAACCTTCTGTCATCAAGTATCAGTAAGGATTAGAGCTGTGTAAATTATGCAGGGAAGTTGAGAGGAAGTTGTTGTTGTTCAGGAAAACTTCATCTAATGTGGTTTACAGCCATTTCTGAGATCAGTTGGTCAGATCATCTTTTTTTTTTTTTTTTTTAATCTCGTGCTATCATCAGGCAAAATGTTCTCATCAGCCTTAGCTGACATGATAAGACAGTGAGCACAGTTTGCACTCTTTAAGGATGTGCAGCCCTGTTTTATGTGATTAACAATCAAATTATGTCTCCTTTTTTATTGAAAATAGTAGTAATGGAGAAAAATGTCTGAAAATGTAATTGTTGTTCTCCCATAATATGTATTTTAAGGCATTTGGAGATGCAAATTATGGGAGAAGGAAATGGACACTTTCAAATACAATTTATCACAGCACCAGAGGAAACTTAAAGTCTGTGCAATATAACTAAAGGAGCCATATATTTAATATACACATTAGAATTAGATATATACTATAACATGCAACGTCCTCATATGCAGCCTTGTTTTTGTGGGATGAATACATGCTTGCAGCTTCAGAAGTGTTTTCTTTCCTACAAATACTCCAAATTCAGCAGCAGAAAACTTTGGTTTTGTGCTATATTACTAACCAGACATGTGCCGCAGTGACAAAACAGCCCAGCGTCTGATCTTATTTTTTTGGCATTTGATGGAAATCAGATGGGATCTTTTACATCTTTAGTCTTTGTAAATACCCTGCACTAAATCAAAAGAGTGCGCAAATGACCATAATTAGCAACAGGCTTAGTAAATGTCCCCCTTCATCTTCAAAACAAAAATCACATTTTCCTCACATATATGTTGGAAATATCAAACTAGACTAGAATACGCTGTTTACTGTTGAACCAATTTGGAGTGCAGAATAACTTCTGATGCATGTTGATCAGCTCTTAATAAACTTTTGCGATTCCAAAAAAGAAGTTAAACTAAAGTCCGTGCCTTGCAAAGATAATAGCTGGTCAGCCTTCAACACTTTTATTCAGAAAAAAAAGAGGCCATAATTAGAAGCTTTGACTCACTGTGTTAACTCGGGACCTCAGCAGGTCCTGTAGCGAGGATCTGATTAAATTAGAAACTCTTTCAGTGCAGGGGGGAATTCATTAGACACTCACTGGGGAAATTTATTTTCACCACCTCACCTGGTTGATTTGTGCACCTTCCTGTATCATAAATGATTCCACATTGATTCGTCGAGATTAATGTTCATGAACGGCGCCATCACGAGCGGGGTGAGAATTCGCGACAACCCTTAGGAGCACAAGCCTGGAGGGCGCCAACAAACGAGACATCCCATCATGCTGCATATGGGAAGACACGAGCTACTCAGCAAGTCACAGCAAGCAAAACTACTGATAGACTACTCATAGACAGTCGGCTAATTCTTACTGATCTCAACCAGAACGATCAGAAGAAATAAGAAGATTTCACCATGGGCTTGTTTTCTTCCACAAATACAAACTGCGTAAATTATAGTCTACAGGTTGTTGCTATAGTGATGAAGGAGTCTCTCATTTTCACGCTCTGTTAAGCCAGTGAAATCACCACCTGATATTAAAAGTAGAGCCAGGGAGAGTGTGGGTCCATATGTGTACCTTATAAAAAAATCTTAATCAGGAGTCTAAATGCTGCATGAAATAGATTCCTTTTCTTGGTCATGGCTGCAGGCATAATCCTCTGAATGAACTCCAGGATTTTAAGGACAAGGGGGCATGTGAGGTAGCCTCACAGTATGAATCCACAGTAGGATTCAGATTGCAGACTGCTTCTGTACGCACTGTCTTTGCTTTGATAGGGTCCTGATGACGGCCTTTAGGGAACATTATTGGCAGAGCTCCCGCTTGATTTAAATATCTATTCTGAGACAAATCGCATAACTTTGCTGAACAGACAACGTACACAAACTGTAGAAGCTGAGATGTAAGGAGAAGCCAGATGGAGCAGAAATACACTGCCCTCGTGGTAGGCTGAGGACAGAAGGCCAATGAGATCATTATTTCTATGAGGGACAACAAGTTGCCTCATCAAAACCGTTTTCAATGTGAAAGTGACGAGAAAGATGGTAATCACAATTATGCCATCCTCAGAGAGACTTGGCTAATCAGACTCCGAAGAGCCTTGAGTGGCCTCCTCGAGTCCATCAACAACAGCAGCTTAATGAGCCAGAGGTTCCTCTGAAGTAGCACATCTGTCGGGTAGTTGCTGATGCAGTAATGGTCGGGTGGGGAGGAGCCGGCGCAGGTGGGGCCGCAGACGTGGGTCTTAGTTAAAGATGGGCTGAGATAACTTTAGTTAGGCATCTTGAAGGACGGCTGGTGTGGGTCAGAGATGAGGCTGGGTGCTGGTGGGTGAAGGTGGAGGAAAAGTGGAAAAAAACAGTCCAAAACCAAATAGTTATATTGATCCACATGACAGCATGTGTTTATTAGCAGGAATTATCATTTATGAATCCTGAAACTCCTGTCTATGTGAAATGATTGTATCTGTGAAGAACACTACAACCAACCTTATTTGTTAGTGTAACTGATTGCACCTGCATTTTGGAAGCACATATAATACACTTAATAAACAATGGTAACTACTCATGTGACTCTCTCGAGACGTTTAGACTCAGTAAAAATGTCCACAGCTTTAATGGAGATTCCCACACTCTTGGTTTAGAGATGGTCAATAAAACTACTGGATGTATTAATTAAACTCAGAGAAAACAATTGTTACTGACAATAAGAACAAAATCTCAGTCCTGACATTTCTTCAAAATCCTGTATTTTCTATTGAGGAGCGTCTGTGTAGCTTCCTGTTATTTAGCATGTTCGGGGAGCGTGAGAGATCGAGACAGCGCGTGAAAGTAGAGAGCTGGCAACCCTGCAAAAATACTAGTTTTGTGAAATTTTGCCCTTTTGATGGTGCCTCATGAAAAGTCAAAGAATCAATGAAGTTATTATAATTTCTGCATAGAGGGTCGTGTATGTCTGCACCAAGTGAACATGACAATGACGATCCATCCGCTAACTGTCGGGACGTTTCACTCGCAACAATGCCAACCTCACCCTGCTAACGTGGCTGAAAATCCACACTCCTCTCAGCTGGTTTAATTAGGAAAGGCCCAGGCAGAGCAGCGGAGGGAGTGAAAAAAATGAACATGTCCTGAAACTGCTGAGGCACCCTGCAAGACTGCAAAAATGTTGGCGGTCTTCAGCACAGCGCAGGCTGGGTGAAGCTGGAGGGACGACCCAGATCAGACTGCTAGTGGGTTCACCTGTTTTATGAGCTGTTATTTGTTACGAGTGCTAATATTCAATACACTCCCACCTCCTGAATTGATTCACCCACTTTATTATGCTTTGCTTTTGACATGGGCTTTTTCACTGCAGTAGGCAGATCAGTTATAGTACATGGTGCGTAATGTATGTAATAAACGCATGAATAGTGCTTATACTGATACTATAAGAGCACTGACAAAGAAACCCACCCACTGCTGCTCAGCATTTACTGTGTGTGTTCAACAGGTGCAATAAGTCAATGCTATTTATTGATTTAATATAATTCTCTATCATAAGTGAGTAAATGGTGTTTGATACTAGAACAGAGATCTTTTATGGGAGAAGTGCAATCACTTTAGCTGAAAGTGCATATGAAGCAGCCTGTAAATCTCCAAACAGCCAGATGTTTTGGACGGCATACTGATAAACACAAGCATATTGAGCGTAGTAGGAATTGAACCCACGACAACTGGACTGGAAGGCAGCAGATCTGTCCAGTGAGTTACTGTGTCAGATGTTGCTCCGCACAAGCCAAACACGGCAGCTGTGGCAGGATACGTGGAGGGTGACCGCCTTCGTTCAGATAGTAATCGCTCAAAAAGTCAAACGTGGTTAAAAAAATGCCATGGAAACGGTGAGCTGCGTGAAGGGAAACTGCAGTAACGTGTTGCCTTCTGCCTCTCTGATTTCGTGCCATCGCTGGTTGCGGCAGCTGTTCGTAGGTTCAAACGCAGCCTTGTTGAGTTTGAAAACTTATGAAAGTTGAGCTGTGGGTGGCAGAGGCCTGAAACCAGGATGGTACTCTGACAGAATTTCAAGTGGCCTCGGTGGTAGAATAAAGGGGAGGCCACTGGATTAACTTCATGAGATCGGTTATGTTGGATGAGCAGTTCTGTGAAGCTGGACAGAGTTCACACACATCCTGAGCGTGCTGAACATACATGCAGCTGCCGTCTGCTCATTAATGCCCCAAAAGAGAGGAGGCGAAGATGTGCTCAGGAGAGTACGTCTAGTCCTGCTGCAGGATATCACAGACCTGACAGTGGATTGTACAGACTCTTTAAGGATGAAATGATTACCTGCATATATATAAAAAAAACAACAACATTTTCTTTAATGGAAAAGCCCCTTTTTAGGCAGGTTTTGTGAGCTGCGCTGACCCCTGAAAACCCGCCTGTTTCCTCTCACAGCAGACGAGCCACAGATGCCGGTTTCTGAGCAGTGCGGACAACATAAGGCCAGCAGAGATTGATCTAGCTGCGGCGTGGACAGGAATTAGCCCGGCGAGCACAGCTAGAGGTGCCAAACCACACAGTGACTGAGGAGAGGGAAGAGGAGAGCCAAAATATTTGTTCCGAGCAGATGATTTACCTCGAAAGTGCCTGCGAGCTGAAGTGCGGCGTGATCCCTGCCAAGGTGAGAGTCGCTCCGCTGTTCCAGTTTCGTCACGTCCTGCTTGAGGAGATAAATCTGAAAAACTACTGTTCCCTCGTTTAGTTTCATGCAGGCTTTTTGGTCTGTTGATTAGTCAGTCAGTCTATCCATCCACTTGGTCCAGGCTAGAATAGTCTAACGGCTGTATTCACTTTCTAAATGTTTGTAGGGAAAGAATCCTGACTTTGGTGAATCTTTTTACTCTTAGTGTACAGCAGAGTTTATATTGTAACATCTACGGCAGAGATGACCACCGAAGTCCCCAGCACATAAATCCTAATCCCTGCTGTGATCCCATGGTGACATTTGTGTCTTCTGTGAAGTAACCGTTGGACGGATTGTGACACAGTTTGGTTCAGACTTTCATGTTCCCTCGGGATAAATGGCGAGAACTTTGTAGATCTGTCAGCATTTCATCTTCTGCCATCATGAGGTCAAAATGTGAATTTGTCCAATACTTTGATTTATGATCAAGTGCCTGCTAAATGAATGCCCCCACCACCTCCCAAACTTCTCATTTAGCTAACACTGACATGCTTCACGTCAGCATGTTAGCATCAGCATCAGCTGCTGTTCCTAAAAAACATTGTCATCCTGAGCACAACACAGCATGTTGATTTCTAATAGCATTTAGCTGACAGAGCCGCCAGCGTGACTGAAGACTCTGTGTCCTGTTTAACACTGTGGGCAGGGTTTTTAATTAATAATACATCATTTAATGTAAGAAGGAAAAGAAGTAAAACTTGTAATTGAAATGAGAATGATTTGAACCACATTAATAATGCATGTTATTTAAACAGTAGTGAAACTGCAGCTTTGTCTTAAAATAAGAGAGGCACTGCAAGCTGTGAGGATGCACTTCACTGCTGCCGTGTTATCACTAGTTACCATACTGTACATCCACATCAGCGGGGAGATGGTGTCAATTCTGACCTTGGAAATTCCTCCCCATTTTTTACTTGTTACAAACAAGTACAAAACTCCAAAGGCAGCACTGTGCCCTGGAAATTATGGCTTTTCCAAAGTGCCCATATGAATGACCATAAACATAACCTCCGTCTGAACAAATACGCCTCGCTGGGGGCTGCAGCAGAGCAGCCATTAAACCGGATCCCCCTGTAGCTCAGCTCTATTTTTTTTTTTTTTTTGAGTGGTCAGTCTGCCAAGAATAAAACTCAGCAGTCCATACAGCAGAGGTCTATAACAACCCTGAACCAAACGACTCCCCTCGGTCTTTATTGGAGGTCTCTGCGAATGGAGTATGAATCAGGAGACTAACATGCAAGTCGAGAGGAGCGGTTCGGACGGGGATATCACAAGGCCCAGCTCAGACAGCAGCAATAATGCAGCCCTCCAAATCCTATTATCATTGTAATGGAACGGATGGCGTGGGAGGAGAGAAGATGGGTACGTGGGAGGGGGAGAGAGATGAGGTGGAAGGGTGCTCCCTCTCCCGTCTCCCTCCCCAGGTCTCAAGGAGAAATGCCTGTGTGTGTGCGCACGTTCACGTCCACACACACAAATATCCCTCTCTAACAGGAAGAAGAAAAATGGCAGGAAAACAAATGATTTCAGATGTCGCTCTCAACTTTAGCTGAAAACATCTTTCAAGCAAGTAAGCAAAATACCCCAAACACAGACGAGAAACGTGTGACATAAAAAAAACAGTATGAGATATGGCAGTAATGCTAAGAGACGAAGAGAAAATACATTTTAAGAAATCAAACTGTGACGCTGCATTGATGTAAATATCATCAGAATGTGGCTTTATCACACGCAGCGCCTTTCGGTCAAATTCATCATGGCTATAGTGTACAGAGTGGCATGTCACTGTGTCTAATAAGAAACTGCACACTCCAGCCCTCACAGGGACTCGACCCAGTGGATAAGAAAAGCAATGAACTCCATCTGCCCGTAGTGCTCATTAAGTCTTCAGATGGAAGCATTATATCTTTTTTCAAAGTAATTGAGCCGGTCAAGGGGGCAATAAATGACTTGTAGGCATCTGTAGCTTATGGATACTTTAACAAGACCCACGCCACTCTCAGAGATAAAAACCTGTCATCCATTTAAACAGGTGCATTCACCGCTGGGACCCACACACCCCCTCCCCCACCCACCGCCAAAGTGTTTATTCAAGATGTGCGTACCGTGTCGATGTGTACAGATCCAAGTTATGACTCCACTGATTTTTATGTTGATTGTATGAAAATCAATGGAGAGAAAATATGTTATTGCTGTCTCAGTGGCACAGTTTCTTTAATTTTGTAAAAATGTTAAAAGACAAAGCAACCCTGTTCGGAAGCTCAACACATACTAAATCATCTCTATCAGCTTTCAACTCCACAAGTACATTATGTAACCGCTGATTTTAAAGGGTAGTAGTTGCTCAGTAACACTAATTATATTATAATGCTGGATACTTATAGATAGGAGAAAAAAGCCGATGTAGCTCATCATCAGCTGGAGGTGGATTGTTTTCTTGCATGTGTTATGCTGTCAATCAGTCGACTCATCTTAAATGTCAATATGACAGCTTTAACCATTTCCATCAGTTTCTATTGGCTGACAGATGAGTAGCGATGACTGGATTGGATTATTGGAAGTGGTGGGGTGTCGCTCCGGTGCACTCCGGCAGCACTACACACACGATTGTGTCTGTGTGTGTGTGTCATCTGTGGCTGGTGAGAGTGACTGTGTTACATGCTGATGCTGAATTCTACCTGTGTTTGGACAGTGTTATGTCAAACCCCACACTTTTTCTCTTCAAAAAATACTTCTCTCCTCTCTCTTATTTCATTTCATCATTTTTTCTTAGGAATCTGGGAAAAAAATGCAGTGTGTCTGGGTCGTTCCTAGCATTTGGTCCCATGTGATTCCCTATGACATAATATGATATATTTTGCATAAAAATGGGCTAGTGGGCTTTTTCTAAAAGCTGTTTAACCCTCCGTTGTGTTTATTTACAGGGGAAGCTGATCATTTTCTGTAATTTTAAAGATATGGCTAATAAACATTTGCTCCTGTTCCAGTTACTACTTACTGAGAGGAAGAGAAAGCTGAGGAACAGAGCCAGGACAACCTCTCAGTCAAAGACCACTGCTCCTCCAAGTCCAGACAATCATCCAGAATCACAGAAAACTCCACATGCAGGGAGAAGCTGAAGGTTGAATGCTTTGTTGATTAGGTGGAGTCTGGATTTTAATCATCCTAGATTACTTTGCCCTTGTAAAATGTGTGTGTGTGTGCGTGTGTGAGCACATATGGAATTGAAAGAATATGTGTGATGTTAAACCTACTGATACTGAATATAATAACACTGTGAGAATAAAACTGGTCAGAGCTGGTTTTACAATAACATGTATAAGAATGATTCATTTTAATGCAATGACCTTTAATGGCCTCCTCTACCAGAACTGTTGTACAAAGAACCAAATATATCAATATGTTGTCTGATGGAGAAATGTCAGGCAGTTTAAGAAGGCTCCAGAATGAGAAAATCAACCAGTGTATTGCATATCTTCGTGCTTATTTGCAAAGAATACATTGACAAATGAAATCACTGATGTTGCCAAATTATATGGAAATTCCTTCTTGTATGATAAGGTAAGGGACCTAAAGGATAATATGAATTATTGATGATAAAAATATTACAATAACTGTGCATGTCCTGAGCTGGACCCCCTTCAGATGAAATGATAACATTTCTAATTATTGGATGAGCTAAAATGGCACCAAATAGTGTTGTTGGTGGAGGCTCTGTCTTTTTTTTTTTTGGACCTTCACTCAAAAAAAAGATATGTTGGATTTACTTAAAAATGTTATGTCAAGTGGTTCCACATAACTCAGTTAAGTAGGTG
>JBAJHX010000115.1:18941575-18957019 GCA_037176925.1 Amniataba percoides
AGGGAAAACTAATAACCACCTCACCAGAGACAAGCTGGGGGAATTACTGACTATATTATTTATTTATTTATTTATTTTTTACTTTTCCAACAGCTTGAATAAGACATGCACTATATGTGACACTTAGGCATTGCTGCCATATGTCACAAACATTATCTCCATTTGACATGCGGATGGATAAACCAGGCTATAGTATGGTATAAATATATGTAAGTGCATGAAAGACTGATTTCTTTAGTGTTTTATTTATTTTCATTTTATTTTGTTTTTATTTCAGTTTGTCAGAAGATTTAATATAAGTTTAAAAAATAGCAATTTCCGGCAATTGTTTTATGGTTCAGCCATTACAGGGCTATTTAAAATAAAATCTGTCTGTCACATTTAAAAAAAAAATGTGTATGAGTAGTATTATCATAGTTCATGTTCTGCATAAAATGGATAATGGCTGCAAAAGCAGCCACAACAAAACAGCATAATTAAATGTTTTCTATGGAGCGCTGGAGGGTGATGAATGATGGAAGATCCCCCGTGACCTGGATCATGTCCACCTATCAACTCACTGTCGCCTCCAATTAGGTCCCATCACAGCGTGGGACGCCCCGTCGGCACCGCGGCTCACACGTGTATCTCGTCTTCATGTTATTTTTTTCACTGGAGTGTGGACAGATTGAGACGGGAGCAGCTGTGATATCTGCCTGATATGTTTGAGTCTGAAGTGAGTGTAAGGAAGGCAGAGCCGTCCTCCCTGTTGAATGTCGGCACACCTGCCGTCGATCAATAATTGGATCTGTGTGATAATTATATTAGGATTGAAAATTAAATTAGGGAGTTAAGAGAGATGTGGATGTCAGTCGAACTCTTTAATGCTAATTAACCGCTGGTGTCTGAACCTTCCAATAAGCTAAATAATCCACTGACATACAGTCTATTATGGGCTCAATTAATTGGTTCACAGAAGTCTTGAGGAATGAAAGCTCCTGGTGATATTCACACATCCACGCACACACACACAGACTAAGGGGAATCAGGATTTGCAGTTCAAACTTCACTCAGACACGAATATGAGTAGTTCTTTCCTGTCACTTAAAATTTTGACGCGTTTGTACACTTCAAATGGACACTCACCGTCACTGCAGAAGATCTCTGTGTGAAGACTACTTCCTTTGACAGTCATTGTCATGTGTCGTTTTTACACTGTCAAAAATCAGTCCAGGACCGTGAAGTACACATGAAAGTGTTTTATACCCAAAGTGTCGAGAAATAATTACTTAAAATGTATCAGACACAATCTCTCCAAGCGTTATCATTTTCTTAACCTCAAAGTACTGTTCCTGCCGTCTTCAAAAGCACTATAATTACCTGTCTAGTTCTTATGCTGTCAGTCATTCCACCATTTTAATTAAGCTTCTGTTTGACACATGGTAGATGTCATTTTGAAACACGCCAAACCACAGTTTTATATTCACAAAACCATTCACATTTTCTCTGTAGCAATGATAATTGTATTGTTCTGTTTAATAATAATACTAGTGTGGCTCTAATTTTGAAACAAGATTTCCAGAATCCTTTTTCTCCTCTGAAATGAGAGACTAGAGGTGCATGCCTTCAGCTGATTGTGAGCTTGTCTACTAACCTAAAAAAAAGATCTGTTTTATTCTGCCTTCTTTTGTCTGCAGAGCATCCATTTGGATTTAAGCCCAGTTTGAGTTTTGTTGCAAATAAGATGAGACAAAGTTCACCCGCACCTCTAAAAATCACTAACCCATCACAAGCTGTGATATGCAAATAAGTGTATTTATCAAACTTAAAAAAGAAAAAGAAAAGTAGAAGTAGGTCATTTATTTAAAAATAACTTTTAGTCATATTCAGTAAAACTGAAAGTGCTTTTATTTTGAAAATTAGAGTACAAGTTCCACCTCTCTCTTGCACATCATCTTACCTCCAAAGCTCCTCCCTGCAGCATTGTCTCTTTTTCTCTTCTCTCATCTAAATTTGTTTTCTTCATTGCTCCTCTTCCATTTACCCATCTTTAGTGTAAATAGTTGTTTTCTTGTTTTTTGGTCATTTGGTTGTTGTCTATCCACCATTTTGTCTGCTCAAGTTAGTACATTTTCAGTCAGATACTCTGCTCTGATTGGTTGGTATGATTCGGGCGCAGTCAGAGGCAGCAGGTTAGGTAGATAAAGTTACCTGCTCCCACTTTAACAGACGCACTCTCGTCAGCTGTCCAATTCCACAAATTACTTTCTGTGGTCCCTCTAATCAGTTTGAGCTGCAGGCCAGAGCAGGCTAACTCTTTCTTTAAAGCTCATTGTTGAGCTTGTCCTGTACACTGTGTGCTCACTACGTGCTCAGCGCCAGACGTACACAGTTAGAGCCTCGCTGCTGAGCACACTGAGGCATTCAGCAGATAAAGAGCCAGATATTCCACTCAGGTGTTGATAGAGGCCAAAGAGAGAGCTAAATACTGGAAATCCATTCATCAGGAGGACACAGACGCGACTCCAAATGAACGATAATGTTGATCTCTAACTGCTGGGTTAGATTATTATGCTCTTGTTCAGAATTTGAAAGTGATAACATCATTTTCTCCCTTGGTCATTGTTCTAAACGTCCTGTACGTAGATATGAAAAAGAGCATTTTTAGTTGAACACTGCTCATGACAAGAAATCAAATTCTTTCTCATTCGACAACACAGAGTGATCTCTTTTGTCATACATGTTGTACTTTATATTGTGTGTGTGTGTATCAGGTCATTGTTTTGTACATCTGTAGAATCCATTTCAAGGCTTTCAATTAAAGCAGCAAAATCCAAACATTTTATTGAATGAGTGTCATCCTAATTTGTGCAATACAGCAGCGCAATTACAAAAGTGCATGATGGAAATGTAATTGTAAAGCCCTTTCTATTCTCTCGTGCTACACTGTGGAACGAGATTAAGTAAACAACTCCGAAGAAGCCGGACTGCAGCAGCAAAGGATGAGATTGGACTGTTAATGACCTGCTGACAGTGACTGTGGCTAGCAGATGAAAAGGAGCTAATTACAATTCCCTCGGCCATGATGTGAAAGTGTATTATAATGGAAAGGAGGAAGATTGAAAAATGAAGTAATGACACCTCAGAACACTGCAGGATTCCTGCGCACAGTAATTATGAAAGTATATGAGGAAGTCTCAGGCGGCGCGGCGCAGCTCGCCTCACGCAGCAGCCACACCCTCGTGGCACGGCATTGTGTGGGTTGTCACGCAGCGACGAGGGTTTACCCAGGACAAATTGCATTTTTCCAATTCAGGCCGTCTCCTTGTGCTCCAGGTCACTTATTGCATTTCTTTCTTCTGGGAGAATCACAATGTGCCTGCTGAATTTGTTTGGTCCCTCATAATTTTTCCAGAAACACAATTGCTGTTTTTTTCTGGTGTGTGTGTGTGTGTGTGTGTGTGTGTGTGTGTGTGTGGTCTGCTGCTGGGCCAAGGTGTTTCTTATTAACTGTTCTAATTTCTCATAACCCAGATAAAGGTCACATGCTAAGTTGTCAGCATCAAAGAAAGTTTTCTAGCTATAAGTCTACTCTCCCTCTCTCACGCCTTGATAATCACTTCAACCCTGGTGGCTCTCCACAGCTATTGTGACATTTGTTTAAAAAAAAAGGAAGAAAAAAGAGATTCTCATTGTTTTGTCAGACCACTTGGAGGAAAAAAATGTTTCTGCCATACTGTGTGTTTCCATCATGTGATTGCAGTGTTTGAGTGCATCTCTCCCAGTCTCTCGCTCTTCTTGCTGAATGCATGTACTTCTCCACTATTCACTTTGAGTTCAGATTCAGTGTATTTTTTCATCCTGGCTCCATGTCTGGGATTTAATCTACTCAAACCACACAGCTCAGCTAAACTCGTCTGTGTCGCGCTGACCCTACAATCCATGCCACGACATCCGTCTCTTTCAGGCAGAGTCGGGAGGCTAGAGCTGGAGCTGCAAACTGGAACGCCACTTTGGGTTGCCCCCTTAAGGCATAATTACAAAAGAGGGAAGGAGAAGTAGCTGTGGGTAGAAAGGCCTTGGGTTATGCTCAGCTCTGACCATCTGTTCCCTCTACAGGAGGTTCTTGATCTATTATATCAGAGGAGGAAAATAATGGAGCCTGAGGGAGGCTCCCCGGCTCTAACGGAGAGCAGGTATGAGACGGTGACTATTTCCTGACTCGGCAGGATTCGGTTGACCTCTGCTTGGCATGGCGTGAGAATGCAGTCTTAAGCAAGAAACGCAACCTCTCCAAAGACTCTCCAAGAGAGCAGCAAGTGTTGTCGGTATGTGAAGACATCTCGCCCTTGTGAGTGAAAGAATCCTTACATCCAATGAGTTGTCATTAATACTACCACATTTTGTCAGAAGACTGGTACGACAGAGTGACCTCACATCTGGGGACTACAACTCGTGCAATTGGAAAGAGCAAAGAGTCCTCAGGGTTGATGTGTACGACTTCCATTAGGGCCCCTGTGATAGAAATGCATCTGACACATCTGTTCCAAACAAATAAAGGCAAAGAGGAGAACAGTTAAGTGAGCAGGTTCAGCTCAGGATGAGAAGGTAACAGTGATGTAACTTATCATGTTTTGTTATTGAACAACAGCCAGGCAAAAAAAAAAACCTTAATTCTCAGAACAAATTAAAAACTAGCATTCAAGACATGACAAGACATTCACACCAGGAGACAGGATTTCTATGTTGACAGAAAGACAACCTTGGAATAAAAGGAGCACACTAACAGCTCTGTCACTGTGCTTTGTGACAACCGCACAAACAAAGTTATGGCCTTGTCCAACTTGATTCTCCTCCATATTGTTGAATAATCCCTCACTTGGACATGTGTCTGAAGGGAAGGTCACAGTGGGTATTTCAACTCTGGAGCCGTGCCCGGCCGTAGCACGCTGGCCACTGGTGTGAGTCAGCACTCGGGCCTGGTGGTCGCTCAGATTATCCTCCTTCTGACTGGAGACTTTGGCCTCGGCCAATGACTCGGGAGCAGTCAGGGAAGATTTATGAAAGTAAGCTTGATGTGGTGGCTCCACTCTGGCCCAGCTTGTGTAGCACGAAATGGTCCAACACTCACCAAGATTGAAGTTTGTGTGTGTTCTTGGCAATGGCAAAGGGGAGTTCAGCTCAGGGAGGGGACACAAGACTGAGCAACATCAACACATTTCACATCATCAGACGTTTTCAGGTCTGCTCCATCCGCATTTCATAACTTATTTTATAAACTGTGTAGAACTTTTATAAAATAGTGTTTCTATAGTCACGCATTTATCACACTTTAATCCCCTCTATAAGAAGTATATAAACTTATTTCAGTTCTTAATAAAGCATCGGTTTTATAAATAAAAGACACATTGTCAGTAACTCCTCCAGTGAAGTCTTCACAGCAACACAGTTAAAACAGTGTGATCAGATCTTTATATTTTATATGAATATGAACAGTATTTACTAGCACTAGTATTTAATTATTTATTGACTATATTTTTCATTGCATCTGTTTATTGTACTGTATTGTATTTATTTATCAGTGAAGTATTTATTGTATTCTAGTTCACTATATTCATAAATTTCCAAGTCTTTATTTTTTCCTAAACATCCCGTTGTCATCTGTGAAAGCTGAGCAAACACTGTGTATGAAGATGACCATGAGCTGTGGCTGAGAGCTAACAGAAGAATAAGTGGACCTTGAGTTGACTACTATTACGAAAGGTCAAGGATGAATCTTGAAGCTCCTCAAGTCTTCATGAGTCTTTAACACATTTATAAGCCTTTTAAAACACACCTGCAGGATCTCTGTGTACACTGATAGTAAATACATGGTTCAAAACACACAGTAACTATTTGTCACCTGATTTCATTGTATATTATTAACTGTCATTAGAGGTATGTTATAGTTTACTATGGAGCACTCGTTATCCGTTTATACACCAATTATGGATGCTTTATATGAGAGGTTAAAATGACTAAATATATTATTGACACTTTACATGTCACCATATTTGTCATTATTATGAATTATAATTATATCATCTTTTTTAAAATGAAATTAACATCTATATCAGAATCAACCATGTAACAGCTATTCCTCATGTGTAATGCTTGTATTATTGCGTTTTATTAACACATTTTTTAGAGCAACATTTTTTCTTGAGATCACCTGGCCGGCCGTCTTGCGCCTGCTGATTGAATGTGAAGGAATGAGATTTTGTTTTGTCCCTTTCAAGTCTGTTTCTCGGGAGACTGAACGATTAGCTACTGATATATTCCTGCAAGAGCAAGCTATTGATGCAAGTAGATCCATTTCAGGCTGGCAGCTACCTCGGCACTGACAACAGAGAGACAGAGCGCGGCAAAGTTCAACTAAACTTCTGAAATCGAGCTGATCTTATTTTCCAATCGGCCAGACAAGATGTAGCATTAATGGGATTCTGTTAGAAGCATTAATAAACAATATTACTGTATGGATCACTGTCCCGCCATGCATCTCTGGGACCTGTAAGACCAAATAAGTAATGATTTTCTCATATACCTTATAATAGTACAGCTCTGATCATGCTTCCTGTAGGCTGTAGGTACAAAGCATTACAATATGCTGTATATTTTTGGATCCATATATTGCCCGGCATACACAGCAATCTTATTCTGCTCCTACTTGCCAACAAAGGTAAAAACTAATGCCATCAGGGCTTCTGGAAACTCATATCTGGACTTGGTGAGCCTCATAGGTTTCGAGCAATATAAAGTAATCTTTTTTCAAACGCAATAAGCAGATTCTCACCAGTCCTCACACATTGTAATGTGGGAAAAGGATATTGATTTTACAGAGTCAGGCAAGCACAAACAAGGTCAATGAAAGTCCAACGGTATGACAGAAATGGTGAACATAAAAATCCTCAAAACTTTACCTGCTCCTCTGAGGAGCCCCCAGACATTGACTATCGTGCACGCCGGACTCAGACTGCACCTATCACATGTCTCATGTTGCCCAGGTTCTCACAAAAGAAAATAATTGTCGCTGTAGACGCCGTGCGTGAGCGCTCAGCGTGAAATTAAGATACAGCAGCATGGGAGAATGAAGCTTGATTGGTGATTAATAGATGCAGTGAAAACTGATCTCCTGAGGTGCAGGTCACCACCAGGCCCCCGCCAGCTGTTTGACTGACAGCGGGGGCTTTCGCTGGTGCACAAGATAAACACATCACACGCAGCCAGCGTCGCCCATGCACCGCTCCTCCAAGCCCACGCCCACACTTCTTGCTAACCAAGCATGTTCTGCGTTTCAGGCAAGTATCCTCCAAAGCCTTCTATACATCCATTGCATCGTGTGCTAAGGCAAATTAAGATGATCCTCTCTTATCCTTGAAGCTTTGTCACCTGGTCTATTCCCCGTCATTATGACAGCTATGAGCTGTGGCCTCCCCTTAATGGGATTATCCCACATGTTCACTATAGGGGGACGTGTAGGCAGCTCAGAATTATCTCGTCTGTGTACTCTGTGACCACATCTGTCTGCATCATCGCTGCACAGGCCTCCTTTTGCTGATGAATTGCTTTAAAAAGAGAGTCCGCCTTCCTACATAGCATCCCTCCCATACATATTACATAAATAATTTATCTGTCTCAGCTGCAGAGAAGGCCAGGCCTCGGGCTCGTTCATAACGCAGGCCACCTAATGTTCCCTATTTTGTATTTCTTTACATTTTAGTGAGCTGTCCACCTGTTTTCTGATCTGCTCCTGTTTTAATTTGACGCTGTTTGCTGCTCATGCAACCTCTACCCTTCCTCCTTGTTTTTCTGCTCTCGATAAAATCCACACAGCGCAGGAGTAAACACAGAAAGTAGAACACTTTTTTGATTGGTTTGTAATGAAATAACAAATTGTTGCGGTTAATCAAATGTCCTTTGGGGGAGGATGTCCACTTTGCCTGGTTAGTCATCCAACCTGTGTTGTTTTTTATTTCATTTATTGTGTAGAAAACACACATTTATTTGCTCCAGTCTGTTTCCTTTCTTTTGGTGTTTGCGTACCTTCAGTGAAATTCAAAACTCGCTGAAAGCTGCACTGATGCTTCTCACCAAAAGCTTTCCAGCAGGTCAGAGGGCACACTCCCTCCTTTTCTGGTAGGCTGATGGAAATTATGCTGAACTGTGTGAGCCATCATAGTGCAGCTGATTCAACCACTCCCAAATGTTTATAATCAGCATTTAACAAGCCTGTATTTGCTCCTTACAGCCATGAATGCCGATGATGGGATGTATAGGGTGTGTATGTGTGTGTATTAAATGTTTTAAGAGGCATTCAGTCGTCTATGACCTTCACTGATCTCTGCCTCCTGCCAAAACGACTTCAAACAACCCTGGCGAGAACTTTTGCTGCACAAACCTGACAAACCTTGACACTCCAGGTGAAAGACAGACAGTAATTTGGTGCATCATTAGTATCGATCAACAACCCCATCAACCCCTGCAGATATTTAATGGTCATTTTCAACTGTGGGCTGGAGAAACTAGTGATTATTGCCACTTTAGTACATAATTCACAGAGAGGTTCATCAAGTGAAACTACATTGATATCCCGCAGCTCCACATCCAAAAAAAACACGAGAGAGTTTCCTCTCTGAAGGACGGCAGGCGCTGTTTGTATTCTCATCACACGGCGTTGAACCTTGTCTCTCTCGCAGGTGGAAAGTGGCACTGCTGTCTCCATTCGCCGTCATTTGGTATTCCGCTGGTCATGCGGGGGGCCAGAGCCCGTCCGCAACTTCTCAGCAACGGAGGAGGTTTTAATGCCAGGGAACAGAACAGGCGGTGACAGAGTCTCCCCAATGACTCTTTATGGAGTCTTCCTGAAAAACAAAGTCAATAAGACTTGGGACGCCGAACCACAGATATTGATTATCTGTCTCTGGCTATGAAGCGGGGTGGGAGGGGAGCGGAGCGAGGCATGGTCAGGGATATGAGGGAGAAAGAGAAAGGAGAGAACTGAGAGGGAGGGAGGATGTTTTGATGCTTTTGGGATTCACAGACATCAGTGACATGCAAGTGCTTGAGGGGGAAGCGCGCTGCTGTTTTCAGTTACGATCGTGGGAGAAGCAGAAAGGAGGCGGACGCGCAACAAATCAGAGCAATGTACAGAAAGTGCAAAACACTGCGTTCTAAAAATAATGCGGCAGCAATGGAGCGCACCCTTGCATCTCTGTATTATGGTGTATTAGGAGACAGCCACCACAGCTGAACTGACAGAGCATCAAGCACCACAACCTGAGGCAAATTGAGTAAAAGAGATGATTTCCATGTGCTTTGTTGATTGACAGGAGTGTCAGGCTGCTCCGCCCGGGGCTCTTCCTGTTTGTCCAAATATAGCTCTGGCATGACCATCGGGCGCCACAAATATAGTGAAACAAAACAACCAATATTCCATCATATCAAATGACTGATATTAGTAATGTCTGATCTGATCATTTGTCAATACAGTGCCTCAAAACAGAGCCTGAGTGCAAGCAGCATGCAAGGTGGCAGGTGCGGCGTTGAATCACTGCTATGACCAGCAATTTTTTCAGAGACAGCATAGTTTGGACACAGCCACTAAAAGCCATGTGAAATATGTGTTTATTAGTCTGCCTTGTTTACAATGCTGTTGGTACACTTGGCATTTTATTCACTTGTCTCACAGAGCTGTTGATTTAAGCTGGCGTGAGCGCTGTTTAAATGGAAATGGATGAGAGCGTGGTCAGGTTTTTGGAGTACACCCTGTATATCAGCAGAGAAACTATTTATGATGGTGTTTTGGAAACTACTACATTAAGGTGAAGGAAGGACTGTGGTCAAATTAGGATTGGAAATTAAGATTAATCTGTTATGAGACAGGGTTCAAAGATTGTTGAGCTGTTTTCTCATCTGTATTATGAAAATGTCAACATCTGGCATTACTTCTCAGAGAGTGTAGTTGTAGTGGTAGTAGTAGCAGTAGTTTATCTGCATGCCCACAAGAGGTCTTTGTCTGGAAAATGTAAACTAAGGTTGTTTTTACCATTTAAACCAGTGACTGGTGCTATTGATTTTCTGGTGAGGACATTTCTCTAGTTGGCCACACTGTTCGATTGGCAGGTGACCTTGTGAAAGTGCAGCGTAGAAATATGACAGCAGTGAACACTCAGCACAGTGGAGGTCAGGCCTAAACAGCTGACTATTTTCTCTGAAAGTCAAGCCTCGAAGACAAAATAAAAAGAGGCACAGATTCTTAATCTCTGCCAGGATTAATTAGGTCACCTCCCAAATTTTGGAATAAACCTACTGTAGCATGAGAGGATCATAATTTTCTTAACTAGATGTCATCTTGGTGGTTCCTACACTTTAAACTGCTGGGTATCATCCTCATAATAATCACTTTAGAAGTAGCTTTGAAAAAAAAGTGAAATAAACTGTGTGTAATTTAGGATTAAGTGGAACCTGATTTAAAAACCAATACAAAGCACTGTAGTTTGGCTATTTTATGTTTTAACCTTGTTTGCTTGGATCCAGGCTGCAGCGTCAGCAGCTCACTGGCATTTACCCCATTTTTCCTCTTTATTTCCTTTTGCTAGAAGCATTTTATGAGCTGTGCTCACTACAGAGGGACCGTTTTTACTGTGAACTATGGTGATCAGCAACTTCTTGCTCTGGGAAACAAAACAAGGTTTGGATGTAAAAAATAAAGTAAAATCAGACTGTCAGTTTCAGCCCATCTACTTAAAAGACATCTGTGTATTCTTCTGTGAATGCTGGTAAAAAACTACAAACCAACTGAACATATTGCCTTCTCATCACTTTTTCTGTTAAATTGTTACACCATTGCAGCGGCTTAGATTTGCACTGTGTTACTTGGTTGCTGTCAATTGGCTGACAAGCAAAGGAAGAAATGGAAGCGTCAGAAAGGGAATAATCCCTCACAACATGTCACCTGAAAGACTTTATTGTCACATGCGTGGCTTCTTATTCTGGGTGTCTCTGGCAGCAGGTAATTTCGCCTTGACACTGTAAAAATTGTTATCCTTTAAAGTGATGAAATGAGCCAATGTCAAGAAGTGTAATTACATACAACACATGCTGCAAAATGATTGGAGTGGGGGTGTGAAGGAGGCATAGGAAGAAAGAAATGGGCTCACACATCTTACATTTTATTTTGAAAAGCTAGCAGGTTTTCTTCTTCTTCTTCTTCTTTTTTTTTTAATCCAGGTGACCAGCTGAACCCATTGTCTCTCCTCTGTGACAGTATCTCGGCTCCTTGAGCGGTCAGGCTCTGATGCCATAACTCAGAGATAATGATGGGGCAGCGTGTAAGCCCCAACATGGCTCTAAACCACCGGGAATGTAAGAAGACTGAAGATTAAAAAAGCAGACTTCTACTCATCCTTGGAGATCTGAAAGGGGGAAAAAAAGAGCCCACAGTGTGTGAAATAAGAGGCAGGTGAGATATAACAGGTGGAGAAAGAGACAACAGAATGAAAAAGGGGCTGATATGGAGGCAGGATGAACACCCCCCCCCCGCATGATTAATCTGCAGCGTTCAGCTGCAGCTCACCGAGTTCACACGTCTCAGCGTGACTTCATAAGTGTCAGGTGTGTGGCGCTGAAAGGCAAAGCGCTCAGATGGAAGAAAAATAATGGATGATGGCTTTGCACTCAAGGACTAACCCATATGTTTTGTGTCTGTTGTGGCACCTTGAGTAATGGCAACTGTTTTTTATTTTCACAGGCATATTACACAATCCATATCTAAGTTTACATCAACAGACTCAGTTGTTTGACTGAAAATGATATAAAAGAACACAATTTTATAAAGCAGAGATAAGTTCAGTGTTTCGGCTGTGATGGTGCTTTAACCAAAGGGTGTGGTCTGATCTCATGTGCCTCCCCTCCCTGTTGGACTTCTAGTTCTTTCAGCCTGTTTCTTTGTGTTTGGTCACTGTGGCTATCATAGGTCATGCTATTCATACAGTTCAGTTCTACTTCATCTGTTGCCAAGAAACTGGGCAACACACTCCTCAACAGTAGCTCTGAAGTATTCCCTCAGACAGCGGCAGCGATGCTTTTGCATACTGGATATACATCATTAGAAATTCATTCAAAAGTGACCTGCTGAGATCACAAAGAGTTCTCCACCTTCCACTGCTTGTGCTGGCTTTCAATGCTACAGTAATTATTGTCAGGATTTACTTAAGCTGAAATTGATTAAAACCATTAATCCAAGAATATGCGAGGAAACAGAAACCGTGTTTTGACAAAGGAGCCCATTTTAAAGATTAGGTGTTATTAAAGTTTCACCCATTTTAAGGCGCTTAAAGTGTCAATTTGTACAGTAATTTAGTGACACATATTGTAGTGGAAACAAACGTTTAATGAGTAGAAATGAGTTGAAGTGCCCTGCCCCTGCTCCTCACACTCCCGCCATGGGTCGAAGTTACTATCATCACTCCAGACTCCCCGCTGTGCTGACGCGTCTCAAGTGGGGAGACACTCTCCTTTTTTTGGAAGAACAGCAAGCAAGCAGCAGCAACAGCAGCAAGACTATTATAATCGAACATGAGGCCCAAGAGCAGATCCAAGGACAATCCATTTTCTTTTGAAGTTTTATATTTGTTAACCTGATTCATAATGAACGTGGTCTGTAATAGATAATAAAACATGTTTGATGAGAGTCTGTCTTTCAAGGATGCTTCAAGCTGTTTTTATTTTTTTTCAGGATGGATGGATAAAATGTCTTTTCTTGTATTTGTGGTGTTATTATCCAGATAGATGTGGAATATGCAATTAAAGTGCTTCCACCTCACACTAGAGCATCATTTTCTGCATTTGCACTGGTAAGCATTTTCTTGTTGACATTCATTGAAAACCTTCACTCTGCTGTCCTTGCATCTCTGCTCCTGCGAGTCCTGACCTTTCCGTAAGAAGTTAAGTAATACACCAGGGAGCTTCAGCATATGTGGAAAAAGCAATATTCCCCTCCCACCCCCACTGCACCGTTACTGGGTTCAGCTTAAAAAAGGGCTTTAGCATGCAGTCCAATTTATTCTTATTTCATAAAGAGTGGTGGGGGAGAGCCTTGGAGGATGAAAAAACACTCACGCTGCTTGATCTGAGGGCTCAGCGCTGTGGGGATCATAAACAGAGAAGCCGTGACACTTGGGAGGGAGGGTTTCCTCCTGCTTTGGTTTGATGGTGCGGCTGATTTAACGGCAAGTAGTTCAGTGGATGAAAACATTAAGCCTTGATTGCTCAGTGCTCATTTTCACAGATGCCTTTGAGATAAAAAAAAAAACTGACCCCACTAGTTATTACTGTTGCTACGCCTGTCAAGCTTTCCATTGATGCAACTTGCATTTGTAGTTTATGGTGATAATGGGGGCAGAGACCGTGCTGGGATTCTTTAATAGGCCTTTGTGAAACAATGGGTGCTTGATTTCAGACAGCGGTTTCCTGCTTTTGTCTACAGTGTAACCAAAGATTGCTTTCCTCTCCTCGTTTTCACACCTCATATGTGCTATGAGTGAGGCCGTGTTAATAAAGAGATACATACCTGTCTGTAATAATGTAGCGAGAGTACATTCTCCTCCTCTGCATTTAAACAGAACACTGATTTGATTTTGCTGATCTGTTTGGTCATTATGAGTAACTGTTCCTTGCATGTGCACCTGTTCCTACACCAATGAACGCGCTCAGGTTTAGTCTAGTTCCCTCATGTGGGACGAATTCTGCGGAAATCCTGCAGTTTATTTTTTTATTCCCCACTCCTGGCTCCACCTGGAGCAAAGGTTAAACCACCCAATGATTTGGACCCTGCAAGATCAGATGCAAATTTTGTGGGATCCCAATCCCTGTGCTCTCCAGTGGAGCAGGTAAGTCATCATAATTTAAGTGCTAACATATCATTTCAACATCTACTTTTGTTCTGACACACCCTTTATCTTTTTTTTAGCTCAAGCTTACATACGTGGACAAGCAAATAAAGGGGGGTTGTTATTTGTATTTTGTAGCAGATGACCAATTTGGTTGAGGCTGCTGGCGTGTAAATTCTTATAAAGATGGACGACATGACAAGAGTGAAGCCAAAACATCTGAGTCGTCCCTTGGTGACGGGCTGATGGTGATGATTCATTTAACATAGTAGACATTTGTTACAGAGTTACATTATTTGATGCTATAAAAAGGGGTGAAACACTAACAGCTGTCAATGAAAGTAAAAGTCATGAAAGGCATCTGTTTACATCTTTTTAGTCACTGAATGTAGAGCTGAAACATCGAGAAGAGATGTAACTTTAACTTTAACAGCAGATTGTTTGCTAATGGTTGCTTATTATTGATTCCTGGTGAAGCTGTATGGGTGTATGGGCATGACCTCCATACCACTGCTCCTTCCTCTGTCACTACTGAGCAGACTCTGGCTAACAATCCAGTATATTTAGCTGTGGAAAGAAGTGGAGAACACCTTCACCATCTCTGTATATACATTATATGGTAAACTCTCCAAATTCCAATTAAAGGAAAAGAACCTTGAATGCTGTCTACATTTTGCAGTAACATACTGAACACAGATGATTTAACAATGATTTGCTCAATGATGCTACAATGCTACAATGATTATGTCACTGGAACTGTAGTAAACTAGTTAGCAAATATTTGCACATTATATTAGATCATATAGAAATGCTCTGTATACCTTTGATCTTGATTTGTTTTGGATTTTGGAAAGTCCACCACCCAACTCTTTAAATGCAGGAATATCAGCCTGCTGGAGCCCCAGAGCTTGACAGGCCTGCCTGATAATCACTGTTCCACGGGGAGTTTAGCAAGCAGTCAATTACATTTTATGCTTTCTGTCAGGCTTGATCTCATTAAACCTTATAGGCAATACAAAAAGATAGAGAATAAAAATCTATTTGAATATATTAAATTATGATCAGAATCCTGTATTTTTCTCATGATATTATAGACCTCACATCCCACCATTCCCACAGTTCTGCATCCTGACACATTCATTTGGTAACCACACAGAGACAGACTAAGCCAGTGATAGCTCATTGACTTTTCAAGTCGTTGCTCATTAGTGCTTCTCATTTGCCATTTTGAGACCACTCCAACTGCTTTATTGAAGAATTGATTGTTTTCCTCAAAAAACCAAAATATATGCTAATTTGTCATTGATTTTCTTAAACACCCCTCAGATGAACGTCTGGATTGACCTTTTGATACTGCTAAGTAGCGTCATTTAGGATATAGATTTGAACAGATCCTTCCAGGCCTGTTGTCTTTTTTTTTTTTTTTTTTTTTTTTTTTTTTTGGGTGTCTTTGAATAGCACCCCTTCGCTGCAGCAATCATTTCTTTTCTTTGGTACCCCAAAATGTGCCCAAACAATATTTCCCTCTGCATTAGTC
>JBAJHX010000115.1:18961707-18984458 GCA_037176925.1 Amniataba percoides
GAAAAAGTGTTTCTTAATTCACATGAGGAATTTATGTTTTTTGAATTTTTCAGATAAAGTGCAGCAGTGGATCCCAAAGTGGCCGGCACAGCACGCTGGCGTGCTTTGAAGACAAGCCAGAGCTGTTGCAAGATTTATTAAAAAGTTTTATTTCACTGTACATTGCCAATATTGTTTTATCACATCACAAACCGAAAAAAAACACTGACATGAACTTCATTTTCACATCACATTTTCAAACATGAAAAAAGTCACCATAAAAGTCTGGCCACCACTGCAGGAGAGAGATGACTGGAATGATGGCGGGGAGCATGTGGGATCAACGGGAATGGGATGACATGCTACAAAGGTCTCGGGCTGCACTCCAGCTGGATGCACTGTGATTACATGGTCAGCCCCTTAAGCCTCTGGACCACTGTTACATCTCCACACTGTATTATACACCCTATCTCTGTAATATTATTGTCGTATTACTGATACGTTAGCTTGTATGCAGCTGTTTAATGCTATGGTTTGTCAGTGTGGCTCAAGTTTTAACTGCTCTTAAAACTGTTAGACAGCCTGTTCTGTAACAATGCATCCTGTTGAAGAAATAAACATATGCATGTTTGACTTTAAAATGAATGATCAACAATGTTTCCCTTTGATATGTTGCAGAGTTAAAGTAAGATGTAGAATAACATGGACATACACAAGGTGCAAATTAAATTAACACTTGGGTGCAGGATTTTTCTGATATCATTTCCATAATCCAAAAGTTTTAATACAAATTAATTGAGCTACATCTGAACTGTCAGATATTTTTTTGAACGGTCCTTTCTCTGTGCTGCTGGCATCCTGCTGATTTGAATGGCTGAACAATGCTTGTACTACTTCCAGCAATCTGTTTCAAAGGGGTAACATCTGAAAGCAGGACAGCAAGATGATCCAAACGGCAGAGTTTCGACAGCGTCTAATGTTCCAGTTTTAGTTCCAGAGGCTGTTCCACGTTGCATGGCGAGAATTAAAATGTGATTTTATTTCATCCTCCCTGGGGAAAATCCAGTAAGCACAAACATGCATATTTGTTTCCTCCAGTCAGATTGTTGTGATCAGCTGTCGGCCAAATGATGTATTAGACAGGCGCTCACAGGTTGCGTTGGCAGGTGTACAACCGCAGCAAGGAAAAGATAACGTTCAAAACCTTGCATACAAACAAACTTTAATTTATTGAAATGTGCGTCAGTTGATAAGACTATTTGACAGGGAGATTTATGTTTTAGTTTTGTGAAGATAAGAGTCTTGCAAGTCGCTGGTGAACGGCCCGTATTGACATGCTCGGTGGTCGGAGCTATCGACCGCAGACAGAGGTGATCTCAGTGCCAAATCTCCCATCGCATATATAAGGTGAAGCAAAGGGTCAAAAGTACTGCAGTCGTCCTTGAGCTTGGACTTACTTGTAGTAGGAGAGATGAGGAGTTGGAGGTGGTGAAAGAAAAATCAATTGAGGTGGAGAGGTGTTGATGCAACACGAGGCACACAATGATTGGATATTTGAAAAGTGAACATCTCCCTGCAGGGAAGGTTTAGCTCGGGCGTAATGGAGGTGCATTGCAGGAGGGAGAGTCTATCACTCACTGGTATGAATCTCTTCCCCTCCGTCTGAACGCTCGCATGGTTGAGATTTTACATAATTAAACAAGAAATAAAGCAGGGGGTGAAGTCTGTGTAAGATAAATGGAGGTCTGTGTAAAATCTGTGCAGAAACTGTAAATGGTTCAGAAATAATAAAACAGTAGGTAACAAAGTACCCCACAGTTACAGAGACTGCCAGTTATTTTCCTCTAAATGGCTCCGATACTGAGTAATGCTTGAATTATATAGTCGTCAAAATGTTGAGCTACTTCACTTGTATTTCCATATGAGTCTGCAAAACATCCCATCAGTTTAAAGAATACTGAGGCATTTTATGGATAAAGATAAATGAGCTTTGTTCAGCTTCAACATGGAAATGCTGCTAAATGCATAAAAAATAACCTTATTCTACCGAATGAATGAATTTCTGGCTACCTCATGTGTGTCCAGTACTCAGTCAGCTTTTTGCTCTGTTCTGGTGTTTACTGAATATGTCCGTTAGTTCACTTCTCCACTATGTTAACAGTGAATTTAAAAAAAGTAACGGTAAAAGTGTGGGCCACAAAACTGAAACAATGAGCTGACAGGCGCTACAATGCTCAAAGAACTGCCTGCTTATAATTCTCTGTGGTTTTGTAACCGTCAGTGTCATCTCACTGAGTCATTTGATCCATCGATCATGTAAAAGACACCGACATGTGCAGCTTTAATTAAAGTTTTGAGTGCTTTCCTTGTAACAGAATTTTGATATTGCTGTACTTTCACTTTTACTTCTCCCTCTGACTTTAACATTAGCAAACATTCTGCAACAACTACATTTTCTGCAATATCATTAGTTCATAATTGCCGACATGAATAAATCAGGACTGGAATCACATTATCAGTTAAAAATGTGTGACGCCCTTATGAAGAAATAACATAAATGACAGTTAATGCAATAAGGTGGTGATGTGATTGAATTTTCTAGCCATCGAGAGGAGCATTTTATTGCATTCTGACACATTATTACACTATCCAGCATGATATCACTTAATTGCTTGTTACAGGGAGAGAGGAGGAGTGACAGCTGATAAGATACTTATTAAGACTGAGTGAGAGGAGAGCGACTCTGAGGCAAGGCAAAATAAAGTGAGGCAGGCTCAGATTTCACTCTCCAATCCTCCGATGTAGAACTTTTCTCCACCCAGACAACTTTGTCTTGGACATAAACAAACCCAGTCAGCCTCTCCCTCGGGCATTATTAATAATGAGGTTATTAATATAGGATTCTGGGAGTAAAGAATACCCATGAAAAGGCAGATGAGGCTGCAGAAGCAGACTGTAGATAAGATTTGCTTTCAGAGAGCTCTCTGTAATGGACACCCACTTTCATGGGGAATATGAGAGTCCCTCCATGCAAACTTTTTGTCATGACCTCCAATATAGTCTGCTTTGCCTCTATAAAAAGACAAAATACACTGCTGCAGGCCGTATTCAGGCATAAAGGATGATGGATAGATGCACTGCGGGGCTGCCAGTGTGCAAATGCTGCATAAATGTAACTACAGACAAAGTACCTCAGAAAGCCTAAAAGGGGTTGTTGCCCTGCAAAACAAAACTTTGTTGTAGGTTTTGGAATAAAGCACTGACAGTGAAGGTCAGAGATAAGAGAGGAGTAAGATAATTAGTGTAAACGTCCCCAGTGGGCAGCGCAGTCAAATTAACAATGATTGTCAACAAATGTACTGTTCTTTTTTCTGCACGCATCAAACATCCTTTGTCAGCAAAGAAGTATTTATAAATGTTTGTCCGGGCAGACAAGATATCAAACCAGTAATTCCACTCAAGTGATGGCACCCAATGTGAATGTGCTGGCACACGTGCAAGAGCCCCGTCAAAACAGTCTACTCGTGCCAGATAAAAACACTCAGGGCATGTTTTCTCCTCAAGGTTTCTTCTACTAAATTCAAAGTGGCAACACTTTCTCAGTTTTCAGCCATACTAACAGTGTGGATCTGGGGATGTTAACCTTGGTTAAATCTATTCTCTTGGTCAGTCCACCACTTCAGCCCAGACTGCAATATCTCAAGTTTTGCCGTTAGATTGTTGTATTTAGAGCTGCAAGAGGATGTGTCCCACTAACTCTTCATCCTCTAGATCCACCGTGAGGATGACTCATGAGGTCTGGTTTCGTATTGACTGGGTTGCTTGAAACGGGGCACAGATATTCATTGTTCCTGGAGGCTCAGTTCAGATGACCTTGGTGACCCTTGACCTTTTCTCTTAATTCCAACATCAGGTCAGTGTTTTCATGGTGAAATATCTCTGCAGGTACTGGTTGGACTAGTTGAAAGTTGTATAGACATTCTTTTTTCCGAATGATCACTCTGAAAGATTTTCCTGCTGATGCCGCCATGAGGTTGACCTTTTTTTGTTTATAGTGAAATGTCTCGAAAGCTTTTAGAGGAATAGCCTTGAAATTTGGTATGATGGCACCAATAGGATGAATCCTGCTGAACCTGTTGATCCCTTATCCTTTGTTGTAGCACCGTCATCAGGTCAGAAATACACTGCATACTTAGTTTTTTAATGACTAAATACCTGGAAAACATATATTTAGTAAATCATGATAAATAATGAATGTAGACACTTAAGAATCTGCCATTTCAGGATCCTCATAATTCAAGGCTTAGATTTACGAAAGCACTGGTCTGAGGTTTGTGCAATTAAAATGAAATAAAGCAGGACTGCTGAAAATTGGTCTTGTGTGTATTTTAAGGCATTTCTGTTCAGGGGTGCAAAATCTGAGAGCAGGAAATGAAAATGTGTACAAATAACCTCTGCACCTGATTTATCCCCAGGCTAGCATTATTAATTTTTTCTGTTTACTGAAATAATGTAGGCAAAGGAGTTTTAAAGTCTCACAAGATTCATTCGTTCACTGATGTTTTTTTTTTGTTAATCTGACAAAAACATGACAGCGCTCAGCCACATGACGCACATCTGCAGTGCAAAGAGTGGTTTTACTTCAACCAATATTCCCAGTTCAGCCTAGGAAAACACTTTTTTTGCTTTATAAACAACTTAGCATCATGTCTTATTTGACTTGTTAAAGTGTGTGTGAACTTGTGAACTGTGTCTTTTTCTTTTTTTCACATCAAGCATGGTGAGATGTCTTCACCCGCTCACACAAATAAAGCGGAGGATGATTCAATCGCTGCTATGAAAGCTACATGGGTGAAGGCAGTTTACTTCTACAAAATGGTGTTGACTTTTTAACACTCACCTTTATTTTGTCCTAGTCTTATGTGAAAACGTATCTGTATCACAGCACAAAGCCTGATAATAACAACCAACACATTCGAATCCAGCCGTCATGTTTTTCCTGAGCCTTCAGCAGGTGCATATCGCTGTCTTATCATGCAATGCTTGGCCCTTGTGGAGATTATATTTACTCTGTGCTGCCGTAAGCACCTTTCCTGACAGATTATATGAATTAAGGCCTTATTATGGGCTCTGGCTAGGAGCTGCATGTACCGGTGATTTGTAATAAGGGCAGTGCCGAGGTGAGTCAGCAGCGACTGTCCTGATTACAGCAGCTGGACCGCAGGAGGAAAACCCTCAGCTCATCCACAGTAAACAAAGACAGCCAGGTAGGAAGGACAGTGAGGTAACACTTTAAGCTCAGAGAGATGAGGGCCAAAATGTAATTCCTCATATAATCCAAGACACATGCAATAATGAGTGCATGTGTGAGATGTTGCCAGAAGAAAAAACACAGAAGAGCCTGTTTGGTTCATAGGAATTAATCAATATTTTATATTCTTTTGTAGCAAAATTTTTTCACACAGAAACTGTTTTTTTTTTCATGTTTTTGTCCTAGAACCGCAGGTGAGAGTCATGACTATGTCAAGTCAAGTACACACTTAAATTGTTTCCTTAGTTAGCAGAGTGGAAGAGGATGTTACAAGATGTCCCAAGTCCAGAAAGCAGATTAAAAGCTCAGTTCACCAAAATGACTAAAAACACTTTTTCTCATTGATCTCTACGACTATTATTATAAGCAATCCATCCATCTTCTGGGCAAAATGTTGTAAGTGACAAGTGACTATCTCTGGGAAATTTGATCGTGACAGAGAGAAAGTAATTCTGTACCAGCATTTCATCTCTGTCAGGAAAATCTTTCCTAACAAATATCTATCAATGCAGAAATTCTAGCTTTAATTTAGCAGGCTTTAGAAAACCCATCTTTAAGGTTTCTGTCTCCATCACAATACATAGGAAGTGAATTTTATTTGCAAAGAAATGTGCAAAGAGAAAATAGTTTCAGTTTGCTGCAAGGCTTCATTATACTAGTCCATCATTTCCCAATAAATAATTAAAAATTCCTGGAAGGAATTTAATTTGGCACTAAGGTTCCCCAAAAAACAATATTCCTCATGTTGAATTATAAATTTGCCGATAGACAAATCTGACACTTTTACATGTTTATCTGAGCACTAAATAAAAGACTCTCATAACACCATCAAATACCACTTGAACACTGTCCATTTCACTGATGACTAGAACAAAACTACAGACACTATTCACGTTTTACAGAATTCCTTCACTCCTGTTGTAAGCATGGACAATGTGGATACAATCCTCTATTGCAGCACTGTGTTCATATGTTATTTTTTTGAGACACTGAAAGGTGTATTATAATTATTAGTACTGTTGTGTTTGTCTTTGACAAATCCAAATAAAATACCTGACAAATTAAAGGATCTAGCTGGCGATATTCTGTCTACTCATTAACAACTACTGTAATCTTGTGAAATGTTTAAGTCCATCTGTCAGCAATTTCTGACTTCTCTGCCATATTTCTGTAATGTGAGTGAACTGAACCTTTAAAGTTTTCTACTTCTTGTAATATCATGTAAAATCCTGTTCCAGCGGGCCAACAAACAATGACCAAGTTGGTACACCACAGTAAAGCACCTTTCTCACTGTTTGCTTCACATGAAAATAAAAGTACTACTGCACGATTTCCCCCTTTACATTCTCACCCAGTTATTGTACAAAAAAATGCCAATATACAGAACAGTACACCTAGGGAAGAAAACAATGATAAAAAAAATGATGACCACCTCACATCTTGAAATGCAGCAGAGACCCACAAGATATTGAGAAAGGCATCAAAATGTGTAGAGATGTCTGTAAATCGTAGGCAGTAATCTGAGCAGCCACTAATCCAAAGAATCTTACTGCAATGTACAGCTCAGTATGAAAGTGAATGAACGATAAATGGTCCTTTTGACGAATCAGTTCAAATAATACATAAGCCAACAAAGGTTATGTATCATGCAATCTGGTGAAACAGATATTCAGTGTTTTCAGCTGGCCCTTAAAAAGTTATCTTTATGCCATTCTCTCCCTTTAATGTCCTCTCTTAACCACCGTAATGGCCTTTATCAAGCTAATAAACTTCAATTTAGACTCATTCCGCCAGTTAACCCGGCTAAATGAGTAATTGGTGCACTCTCTTGTTGGCGTAACCTTAAAACTATTATAGTTGAATAAGACATCCTGCTGTGAGTTTAAGCAAACGATTCACTGGGCTTGATGGATTTGAAAGACTATTCCTGTCTGGTGACTGTAATATGCGCTGATAGCATCTGAAACAGTACCCTGAGGCAAACATCAATGGCATTTTAGCCTACAGGGACCACTGTCACGAGCATTAACCAATGGGGAGAATATCAAAGCATTGAAAAGGACTTTATGTCAAGGAACAATTCAACCTGAGCTGGAAACATACTGAATCTGATCGGTTGGAGTCGAAATAATTCTGTGAACCATTTGCAATCACATAAACCTTGTGTTTTGAACTGTGTATGTTATCAATCTTGTGCATTTGGGTTTTGTTGTATTTCCATTTGCTTTCATATATAACCTCATATGATACATAACCTGAGGTAGAAATAGACTGGCTTGTTGTGGTTCAGTGATATCGATGTCAAGACAATAGGACCGTACTGTTATTTGAAAATTGGTTCTTTTCACAATTTGTTGATTGGAATCTGAGAGAAAATACTGCTGAATGATGTGAAACAGCTGTGTGTGAAGGGATAGCTTCTGTGTGTCTTTTATCATTGACAATTATAACCTCACTGAAGAGCTGCACCTCTGCCTGCTGATGAATCACCTCAAATAATAAATAGTAAAAATGATAGAAAAACCCAGATGAAAATAAAAATGACTTTGTTTTATTTTTTTCTATTCACTCTGGTCCTTCTCTCTACTGTTGCAGTAGTCCCATTTCATACTGAGGGTCCAAGACAATGTGATGCACATCCAGTTCACCACAAGCGAGGCAATCCTCTTGGCATTCAGTTCTTTTGATAAAGACGTAGTAAATCCACTTGGAATTTCTCATCTTTCTCTTCTCTCTTTCTGCTGGAGATACTTTCATGTGCCCTGTGGATAGGGAATTATTCCATCTGCACAATCCAAGATTCCATGTTTTTTTGAATTGGGAACAATATTTCAAATACAGTTAGACACTGTCAGAGATTTGAGATCATGGCCAGGAATCTATTGATTTGAGTGTCTTTTCTCACATAATTACTTAGACAGTATTCACATGGATGAACTTCATGCAATACCCAAAGGCAGATTCACTCTGGAACACCTCTGCCTCTGCACACTCATGTTCCTTTAGTTCCTGATAAAGATTTATTGTTTGGCCATGGACCTCACAGTTATATCGACTGTACTCAAACTGTGCTTTCCATCACCCACTCAGAGCTCTCAAAAGTGGGCTTCTCGTCCTCACTGTCATCATACTGCAGCAGCATGCCGTTAACAGACAGACTGCGCTTAGTCCAGATGTTGCTGATCCTGCGAGGGTAGCTGCTGCGACACTGTGTGGCTCCTACGTGACCCATGTCAAACGAGTGGCTCCTCTTGGGCTTACCTTCCTGGGGAAACCCTAGGAGACGTCCCAGCATGGTGGTGGACTCAGCCCTCCCCAGCAGTGGTTCTTTATCAGACGGGGGTACCACAGCTACCGTCATCAGGGCATTGGAAGTGGTGGGGGGGCCAGAAGCCCCTTGATGGTCCCTCGCTGCCCCACGCAGTTCCAGTGAGGTGAAGGCCCCTAAAAGGTGGTCCAGATTTGGCCGTGCTTTGGCTCCATGCCCATGCCTCCTGAACTTGCTGCTGGGCAGAGTGCTGCATTCGCTGCCCTGCATGCTGTAGCGGTCGCCTGCTCCTCTTCCTGTTTGGCTTTCTAATGAGTTAGAGGAAGATGAGGATGATGAGAGACTGCTCTGGAGGGACCCACACTTGAACTCTACCATTTCCTCACGCATGACCACCACTGTGGACTTAACCTGCGGTGGGGCACCATTGAACCTGTTCAACCCCCCATTGGTCTGTGAGTATGTGTTGCTCACAGTGGGCAGTTTATTAGTCTGGATACCACTGGTCACCTTATACCGCACCATGAGGATGATGATGAATACCAGCAGGGTGGCTACTATGATGCCACCAATGACCAGGATCATAGTACCACCGAGGAAGCCACTGTGAAGAGACTGACACTGCGGGTAGTCCTCCGTGGTGATGAACTGGACACATCCGACAATGTTGGTGGCAGTGAGGGTGGTGGCAGTGTCATCCCAGATGGCCAATACACACAGGTCATACTGCATCCCTGGGACAAGATTTGTGACTACAAAAGCTCTGTTAGTCATGGGAATCATCCTGAAAAGAAGCAGAGAGACAGAAAGACACGGTATTAAAAATACAGACCTCTTGTTCTTGGAGTTCAAGAAAAGGGTTGAGAACCGTAATCTTAAAAGCAATGCTGGCTTAGTTATGCTGGGTCAGATCAAAGGAATAGCCAAAATGAAGCATGCTTAGCAGCTATTTATATGCGCAGAGTAATTGAGAAAGACGATCACTGGCACCAGCACATCCCATTTTAATATGCATGAAGCAATAAAAATGAGATAAGTATTCAATGGCCACTTTTTGAATATTGTTTAGGCTAAATGTAATTTTCTTGTACATTTCATTGAGCATGTATTACGTTGTTTCAACTCAATCTATTATGATGTTTAAACATGACTGATTAACTAAGCCTCACTGCTTTTGACTGAAATGAAAAGCCAATGTATCGCTAGTCAATTACATGCAGTAGGATTCTTTGTGTCAGCTGTCTGTGTAGATTGCAGAGACAGACTCTGGAGTCACACAATTCCTTTCCTTATGGATATACTAAGGGCTGTCTATCAAAGCCTATCGTTACTGATTGGAAAATACATGAAATAATGTATCATCTTGTCTGTAGTGTGCCAATGTATCATTCTTTTCTTCTTTCAATACCACATCTCCAGTAACGCCATTACACGGCAGACCTTCTGCTCACTACAATCAACACTCTACTGTATAATGAATGAATGTAAACACAGTCATTGCAAGGAATTCCTATTCAGTAAAGAGACATGTCGTTATAGTGCTTTAGATGACCTGGATGTATCTCCAGCACTGTAAGTATGCGTGTAGCCCACTGTAGTGCAGTATCACAGTAAATAGAGGAGCATAAAGACTTTCATTGTGGGAAGCACAATTAAAGAATGATATGGCCTGATTATGTATGATACATGCATCTAGTTTTGAGTGGTGGTATAAATGGTTGAAATTCTTTGCTCAACTCCTGTTAAGCCCTTGTATTGAATGTACATCTGCTCTGGCATTACCAGAATAATCCAGTATCAACACTCTTTTCTGGCAACAGAGAGAGAATGCTGTACAATAGCTGAGTTATTCTAAGCTAACATTTCTTTTAAAATCTCCACTCACGAGAAATTCCCTAAATACTGTATATCACTCATTCCCTACCAGAGATAATTTTACCCCAGCAGGCCGCAGAGGAGTTGGAATAGAGAGCTAAATGTAATGAGTGAATGGTTTAGTGTATGTCCACCAAGTGGTAGTAGTAGAACTACGAACCTGACCAGACCTAGTGTGAAAATTAGACCCAGACCCACCATGTCTTTTAATATCCTCTTTCATCTAATAAATAGTTAAATCAAAATGTACATTTAGGATATAGCATGTGGTGTTGGTGAAAAGGTTTGGAACCCCTGCTACATATATATATACCACTTAATCTATAAAATATGGAGTAACAATTAATGGCTTTTACAATTATAAACCAAATGGGGAGAAAAATGAGCCTTATGAGTCCTCTGTGCCACATCTGTACATCATCTATAAATAGATTCCTCAGTCATTCATCCATTGTTAGTTTGCTGCTCTCCAGGAGTACATGCTTCCATAGCTTTGATCCCTCTAAAGCAGGTCCAACACAGAGCTCAGACACCAGTGGGACTGCAGTCCATTATTCATCCTTAATTGCCTTTTTCCATAACTAGGAAGAAGCTGCGCTAGCTCACATGTTTGAGATAACTAATGCAATCTTTCTTCTCCCCCACGTGGCTCTGATTGATTTTTAATCATGCCATTGCATGAGTGCGGGCAGTGCCCTGGGAAAAAAGTGTCGGCCAACTAGAGGAAAGCAGTAGGTGTGCATGTGCAAGCAATGAAGTCATATCAATATTAATTCAGACACAGAAGTTGGCCTCTCTGCACACGTTGTCTTTTCCCGCTAGCTTCTAATTTGTCTTCTGACATGCAAAAGGACTGCATAGCCATTATTATATAAGAACACATAAATCTGTTGCTTTAGGTCATTTTTCTACTGTATACAAACTACACAGTCATTTCGAAGTAGAAACCATTTTAAAATATAAAATTCCATAAGCTAAACAATTTGAAATTTAGTAGCCCTAAATACTTTTCAGTTGAGGTCAAACTGAGAAAATCACCATCATAACATGCTATACTCCAGATGAAAATGATATAAACTATATATTCATCAGAATACTAGGGATGGAAAATGTAGTTTTTGATATTATGTTTATGTCTCAAACTAGCTGTCAAGACAATCCAGTATACTGTATTTGCTAAAGGGATTGATGATTCTTGACTGACAGTAATATCAGGAAACCCATCAAAATAAACACTTTTCAGAAAAATACTTTCACCGCAAATCAGTGAATGAGGGAAAAGAAATCTGTTTATAACACAGCAGTGTTATGTTTGCAATTTTGTAGACATAAGAGAGAATTTATAAAGACATTTACAGGAAAGGTAGATGAGTCACCCGATGTTTCCATCACCAGGAGAAAAAAAGGTATTGAAAATTCATATTGTTCTCTTTTCTCTGGCACAACAAACTGGCACAGTGTGTGCAAGCAAGGAAATCAGATAAACACCATATTATTGAATTCGCAAGGATGGTGAGTTGCATTCACAGTGTTTGAACAAAGTAATATCTTTCTTCAGATATTGTGTACAATTCTAATCTCATATTCCCAGCTAATAACCAGACTTTTTGCCTTCCCATATTCTGTCAATTATTTTTCATTTAACGGCTCTTGCTGGAATTCACAGCACAGGTAAGTTGTATAGAACAATGGCATAGAATAAATTATTGGATGATTTGTTGCTGGAGGGATTCACCATCAATTGTCAGTGTTAGAGGAAGCGTGAAGCTGACACGACTGTAACTGCTGTCCATAATGGATCACTAAGCAATATTCACACTGTTGTGATTATGTAAATAAATCTTTATACTAAGGGTGGTCATTCTCTCATTTTGTGGTTGTGTTTAAGTACATTAAGCCACAAGAGCCCAAGGGGGTACTGAATTAAAAAAGAGTGATATTTGATACATGAAGAAAATAATGGGAAATGCCTGAGGGCTGATAAAATCTATCCCACTGATATAGGCCACATAAAAATGATATGTTTGTTTGTTCTTACAGAACAGCCCAGTTTATATGGTATATATTTTTATATAAATTCCAAACTGATTTAATGTTAAACAGTAAGGCTATTTTCTATATTTCCAGCTCAGTTATAGTGGTTGAATGTCACTACTTTCACTCTCTCATTTGACATGAAATTGATTTCACAGAGCTCACAGATCTACAGCTGCAGTTTCCAAGCTTACACTTTATGGACTTGAGCAGCTTAGGAAGGATACATTAAAATGAGGGTCTATAGTCCTTTTTGTTCTTGGATTTCTAATTAATGGTTCAGGGCGAGGATTTCACTTTGGGTTTCACTTTTCTTAAAGATGTGCACTCACTGTTCATTCTTATGGTGAAAGGAATTGTCAATTTAAGAAAAAAGAAAAATCTCAAGAAGGATTAAGGAAAATGAATGTTGATCTCCAAGTAACACTTCAAAGAAACTGACTGTCCCAAGTACCCACCCGGCAAACAATTAGCAATCGACTCAAGAAGCTGAGCTGTAAGTATTCTGAAGTTAAAGATTATACTTCAGGCTCATATCTCAGCCTCTACTTGGATGTAATCGAGTTTCATTAATCATTCTTACCTGTAAATGAGGACTTCATCCTCAGAGCAGTTGTACTGAAGCTGATACATTTTGACCTTTGGAGCTGATTTGCTAACAGTCCACTTGACCAGAGCAGAGACGGCGGTCACCTCTGATACAGACACGACCTTCTCTGGCAGAGGTTTAGGCTCCCCTTTACTGATCTTGGTAGAGCTTGTTATGTCGGAAAGTCCTGACTTGGACTGTGTGGTACGGTTTGTACCATTACTCAGATGGGGGAGTTGAATGATTGACAATTCAATGGAGGCTGTAGATTCTCCAGCAGCATTGGCAGCTATGCAAGTAAAGGTCCCATAATCCTTTGATGTGGTGATTGTAATGTCCAGGGTGCCATTTTCGTATACTGTTGCTCGGGAGGAGTTGCTGATCAAACGGTCATCAGGAGCAACCCAATGCACAGTTGGCATTGGGTCACCTACTGCTTTGCAGCGCAGGCTGGCTGTTTGGCCTTCCAGCACAAGTAATTTGTGTGTATGCTGAGTAATAAGAGGGGGCTCACAAACAAACTCTTCCTCACGGACAGACCAAAAGTAGCGCCCCTTTAGACTTGCAGGAGAAGCGCAGGTTTCCATATCATCCTCTCGCTCCAGCCTTCGAAGCCAAAGCACTTCACAGTTGCAGTGCAATGGATTTCCACCAAAGCTTAGAGAGAGCGGAGGTGCATAAGGAGTGCTCATTATTACACTGCTCTGAGAGCGTGCAAAGATGGGGTCCGGAGGAAGCTTCTGGAGACGGTTAGAAGTGAGGTCCAAGCGGGCTAGTTTATCCAGATCTGTAAAAGTCCCCTCAGCGATAAAAGAGATAAGGTTATGATCCAGACTCATCTGATGGAGATTGACCATCTTGCGGATGGCTTCCCAAGGCACACTGCGCAAGTTGTTGTATGACAAATCCAGATCCTCAAGCGTCAGTAACAAGTCATCAAAGGCTGCTTTAGAGATCCGATTCAGCTGATTATTGTTGAGGATCAGGTGCTGCAGGTTGACCAGCCCTCGGAGGTCGTCCGGTCCCAGCTCATTCAACCGGTTGCTGTCGAGGTGCAGAGACCTCAGTGTCTCCAGGTCAATGAAAGAGAAAGGCTGGATGGCGCTGATGGTGTTACGAGACAAGGTGAGATCTACTAGACCTGTCATGTTAGCAAAGTCCTGAGTAGTGATCTTGAGGATGAAGTTGCCGCCCAGCCGGAGCTCCACAGTTCGCCGGTCGATGTCCGGTGGGACGAAAAGCAGGCCTTTGGAGGGGCACAGAGTCCCCAGAGACTCTGAGAGGTTCTGGCAGACACAGTACTTGGGACATGCATGGACCATTGTAACTGCGGTTCCCAGGAGCAGGAGACTGATGACCACTTTGTCCATGTTAGATCACAGAAAGGGGACCTACAAAACAAAATAAAACAAGGATAAGTTTAAATTTGAAATCATGCCCATCTGAGATAAATTATCACCACTTACATATTCTTGGCTGCCTTTGAGAGACAATATTTGTTTGCACAAACCCACATGTTGAGGGTTTGATGTCTAACTTAAATCATTAAAACACTTAAATTCCAAACATTAAAATAAGATAATCCTGAGACATCCAAAGAATTTTTTTACTTTCTCATCCATGAAACATGAGAAACAGCTGCAGTTATAAGTGTGTAGCAGCACCCGTTAACATAGATAAATTATGGTCCTTGGACCATGGTTGGAAAAATTTGCTCACTTGATGAGCTGGACTGATTGTCATCCGTGAGGATTTTTCACATGAATATTCTCCATTATTACATTCATATTCATGTCTTTTGCAATGCAAAGAAGGAGTGATAAATCACACGAGGATTCTCTGAATGAAGCCTGGGATTAAACAGTGCTAAGAAGCTATTTTTAATGACGTACATGCAATGAGCTGTCATTAGATGTACTGCTGTGCATGCAGTCGAAACTAGTTCAAGTGTAGGGCACGTGCATGTATATGAAATGGATGAGTTCATCGTTGGAATACTGCATCATGCTGGTGTAATTATAGAAAAATGGTGTGGGAATATACATGCTAACTCACACTTTCTTTCTATTTCTGTATCTCTGTATATGTCTTTATTCTTTTGTCTTATTTGTTCCCTTTCCCATCATGTCTGCACTGTTTTGGCAAAGGATAATGCAGTAAAAAAAAATATTCCAGGAGCCGCAGGTGTTCGACTCGTCAGAGTTGGCTGACGAAATCAGCAAGCATCTGTGAACGTCTTAACAGCCCTCACACCTGGCTGACTGCACCAAATGGATGGCCACACTTGGCTTCATCCAACGAGCTTTTAATTCCCCCAGACATTTTTATCATTAATTCCAAATACACTCAAAACTTCAATTCCAATCACCTTTTTTTTAGCAACATGTATTAATGGAAAACTCCCCTTTCCTTTCTTGTCTGCATGGTTCTTAAATTAGGCATTGGGCAAAATTAAAACCATGGAGGTTGTAATGTTTTTATGCTTGTGCTATCATTTGTTATCTTTCAAAAGTGTGTGAGATGCTGGTCACAGCACGAGGACTCCTTATCTATGACTACCCTGTAACACCGCTTCACGTGTAGATTCAGCTTTTCAATAACTCATAATTACCAGGGGCAATATGCATAAATAACCACTCTCCTTTTCAATACCAGTTTGTAATTATATCATGAAGTGGCACTGTATCTGGACTGTGTGTTACGCAGAGATAATTAGAATGAAACGGCAGGCAGGAAAGTAAGAAAGCCCTGTATGGAGACTGCAACAATCATTAAAACTAGAGACATTAATCAATAATAGTAAAGGAACTGGTAATTTCAAAAACATCATGTTCATAAATTGAGGTACATTTATAATGAGAAAACCTATGGACATTTGACAATACTGCAGCACTATTTAGTCTTTTAATACCATAGAAGTCAAATTTTACAAATAGAGGGCTCAGAAAATAAATAAAATAAAATACAAAACTGTGACAAACGTTTAAGCCTTATACTATAGCTTAACTAAGCTCTTAAAACTCACAACCAGCAACTTCTACTTTGTGGTAAGCATTAATTATACAATGATGTTGGATTCTTGAGCATAGTATAACAGCAGCAGACGCAGAATGGAGTGATAAACTTGGCATGTTAGAGTAGTGACCAACAACTCAACAACTCAACTTAGCATTTCTTAGTAACATTTAAGGATTCAGTCTGCCTGTGGCTTTATAATATGCAGCAATTGGGTTGACCAGTTGTCCTGTGTATTAAAACAGAAAAGTACCTTGACCAGAGCTACGAGCAGACCTGTAACCTCAGCACTCTAACCACAGATAGGCAATGACTGGATTACTGACTGGTTGTTCAGTTGAGTGAGTTAGAGAAATACATACGTTTTTGGATTTTTTAAGTTGCTAACAAAATAGTCAAGAAAATAGGAGTTTGAATCTGTTCTACTTGTTAAAAAAAGTATGCATGCCAAAACAGTTTGACTCAGTCAGCAATCACATGTTTCTGAGCAGCCCATCAAAATTCAATCAGCGCCTCAGAAAACTGTGAAACTCGGTGGAAAAGGTATTTATTTTAGCCAAATAATTGCAGACTTGATGCATACTGTTCTGACCCTCTCAGCACTCTGGAGCTAATCCCCACGAGGCCTCATGGTGAGAGCTGTCAGTGATGACAGACACTTTTCTCTCATATACTCATTTTAATGGACGGCATCTTGAAACAGCAACTAAAAGCCCTGCAAACCCAAAGAAGCTGCCTTTTTCTATTTTCCTTTGATCTCCCCTTCCCCTGAAAACGGACAATTGTGGTGGGTAAGCATTTTCAAACTGGGGGGAAAATACAAATTTGCAGAAATGCACATAGAACTGGCTTGAAAAGTTCTGTATAATTTCCAATCCTGAATCCTGCAGCAGTCTCCCATTAAAGCATGTGTTACTTGTGGGATGTTTTGCAGTTACCGGGCAGAATAAGCTAAGGAGAGGCAGAGGTGACCTTTGAGGGACAGAAGAGGTTCAGTGACAAAGAGATTAGAACCATGGATGTTCAAGGTCCACATTTACCTGTGGCCTTTTCACCAAGCCTCCAACTCCATCTACAATTCAATCTACAATTCATTGTGAGGGACACAGATGCTGCTGAAATACCACAGAGCACACATTCCATTCAGCTTCACAGTGCATTAGTGGTGATGACATATAGAGCTGTGAAATTCATTATTAACTTATTTGACTGGTGACCTGTCTTCAGTGATTGCTGTGCAGCCCCCATTTCCTCTGTGGAAAATGCAGTATACATGGTTTTCATTGAATGCACATTTAAGTTTATCTATAACATAACCCAAACCATATCACTTGTGCTATCAGTGCATCATTACATTGTTTCACTTAGGTTTACATTAGTTATATGTGGGTGAATAATAGTATTGCTTTTATACTTATACTGGACAGCACATCTTTTAAGTCATGCTAATGAAAATACTCAAATTGAAGTAAAATATGTTTTTCTGAAATTTATTTTATCCATTGCTTGAGTGTTTTGTTCTTTACTGTGCAGAGACTGCCACAAAAATGGCATGGTGATAGGCATCTGCTACAGAGTGAAAATTGTTACATGTCTTCTCCCTTTGTGCATTCATAACATAAAATGTTCATGTTGTACACACAAAACAAAAAAAAACACTTTCTTAGAAGAATATTTTTTTTCAAAGACAGAGAAAATACCTAATTAAGTGTTTAGAACTGCATATATAATGAACCTATTAGGTACTGTGGAAAAGAGGTGCCTGCATCAATGAAGTGGCAATATAGAAAATAGTACATAAACCTAATTTATTTATTATAAATGTTTATCACTAAATGCAGATGCTGTGTCTCATTCAGTAAAGATTTCAGAAATAATTTGTTCCTTGATATGGGTTTGGGCTTTGAGTCCAAACGTAAAGCTCAAGTCGTTTTTTTGTGTGTGTGTCTACAGAGAACGTCTGGTTTACTCTGTATACTGTCTACTAAATGCCATGCATATGGCATAAAAAATGCCCTGCAGATATTCCACACATTACAGCTACCAACATATTGGTAATGTCTGCCCTGGAGAAAAAAACGTCAGGAGTAATAAACGCTGCTCATTTCTGTAAAAGCTTTGTGATGTGGAATGATATCAGAGCATTGAGAGGGCCTCAACGTGACAGAAAGGCATTCATGCTGCCATTCAACACTGTAGGCACTGCTGAAGGTCCTGACTTTAGTTTCTGTTTTTACACTTGGTTTTCCTGTATGGATAGCACACTTTATGTCCAGTTGCATGGAGAAGCTCTAGATTACTCTGATCAATTCAATTTGTCCATTTCCTGGAAGGAGACATGTATTTATGGAACTGATTTCTTGTCAGTGGGATAAGAGCAGCCATATCTTATTGACTGCTGATGGACATTGATTGAGCTGGTGGACTGGATTCCAAATGGACATCCAGTGTGTGAGGGGTCAAACAGTAGACCCATTTAAGCCATTAAGTCAAAACAATTGATATAATATAATATGATATGATATGATATGATATGATATGATATGATATGAAACATACAAGAACCATTCAAAGAGTTATGTGCTCTGCATTGATAAGAACGTTAACTGCTACAGACAATTCCTCCATTTGTCAGTGTTACATTTAATATCGATCCTCCCGTCAAACTCTCGGCAAAAACATGCAAAGCTGATTTTTTTTTGTCATCTTAGCTGCCAAACCAAACCTTAACTCAAATAACACTCGCTTGAATCATTTCATTTCTCCTGACCTATTTTATCGAGCGAGTTTGTCAAAAACAAGGTCTGTCTTGCAAGTAGCAGTTTGTTGTACAAGAGCAACCTTCATGTGAGCGTGCCTGCACAGCTGTGTGGCCATCTGTTAAACAAAAATCCGAGTGTACTATAGGTAGGGTAGGCCCTGAGGGAAGGGAGCGGCGCCATTCTGATGGCGTCGTCCCTGGGCACCGACAAACCCTCTGCCCATCAGTCTGTGGCTTTAATGTGAAGATGATGTGCTGTAGACCCACGTGAACTGTTCAGCTGTAAATCTATTTTTTTTTAATATATATCTTTTCAATGTCCAACAATCTCACGGCTGCAACAGTGAAGACAGCTGCTGTCTTCTAAACACAGAGTGAACAATGAGCAGAGAGAGCCGGACTCACCAGCATTACATCTTTTTTTCCTCTTTCCCCTGCTACTGCGGCTTTGATAAAACGTGTCATGGGATGACAGTTTGGTAAACCTGCGTCTGCTGTGTGCAGTCCACTGATGTCATGTTGCATCATTCGTGGGTGCTGACGCTCCAAATTGTGATCTCTCGCCGCTATTTGGAGCAGCCGGTGCGTACAAAGTTGCCTCGCGCTGCCTTTCAACTGACAGACCAATCAAACACTTCTCTCCCTTTCATGTGCTGAATCTACAATCTGGCATCTTGCATCTTTAGGAAATTACATGTGAAAGTAAATGGAGGTGCACGCCTGCTCGCAGGATTTATAAGCTGAATCGTGCCAACCTGGAAAATCTTGACAAAAGATGGAGATTATCAGAGTGGAAAATGAAAGCAGCACATCGTGGCTGAAACCTGACGCTTCCCGGATGATAACCAAAGTAATCTTTCTGTTCAATCGCATGCACGCACACACACATTGTGCGCAATCGTCTGTGTCTGCTGGATAAGAAAAGACTACCTGAATGGGTCTACCTTTCTAGAACGGCGACAGCCAGCCATTGAGGATTACATCAACCAGCTGTGAGCCTGTCTTTCCTGACAAGCCTCTCAGAAACGGTTCTATGAAATAGATGCAGACTTTTATCAGTATGGAGCCTATAGAAAAACTTTGTAACAATGCATGTGAATAAGCTAGGCTGTGCACATTAGTAAAACTAGAGGATCTACTGTTTTTTTTTTTTTTGGCTGGGTTTTTTTGGAGTATGAAAGTCAGTCATTTTCAAGGCTGCCCCAGTTATGGCTGGTGCATTTTTCTCAAGGGGGGGCTGATTGCTGTTTAATTTCCATGTCAGGCTGAGCAGGAACAAGCTTTTTAGCCTGAGCTTCTCTTTCAATATGCTTGTTTTCAGTGACTCAACTGAGTTTTCTCACTCTAGCTAGCTTACATTCATCATCTCCATCCAGCTCTCTCTCACACCATGTGGCCCGACAAGCTAACATCACTTACACTGAAGAGGAGTGAACTGCACATGTACAACTTGTAACGAGAGCCAGAGATTCTTGCCCTGTCTGTTCTGTCCTGTAACTTTGGCCACCACAGAACATTTTTAATATACCTTTTATTGCATATTATACATTTTACTCATTTACTATATATTACCTTGCTCGTGGAAAAATTGACATGAAACTTAAAAACATTTTTTAAAGTGTCATTCAGTTAAGTCTAGTTACATGGAGTGGTGGGGTGGTGTTATAGCGCCTTCTTATCAGCCAGCCCCCACTGGGCTGCTCACGTCATCAAGAGCTTTGACACTTGCCTACATTTATACCTGTGCAACCAAAGTGGTCAGCACTTTAATGACCAATTCATTGTCTGCATATAGATAACGTGAGCGGACTGGCAGTTGGAGTGATTCCAAGGATTCAATGGGCATGAAAGTCTCTGAGTCGAATCACTGGTGAAGAAGATTAACAACCGAATTTGAAAATATCTGGTACTTTCATCAAAAGTCAGGAGCCTGTAAAAGCCTGGATGTATAAAAATGTGAGGAGACTTAAACTAAGAATCAATCAAATCAAATAATCACAGAGCTTAAAATGCACAGTTTATTGCAAGTGGAACACAGATAATGTACTTATCTTTTGTTCAGAATTATAACTTTAAAACAACTTGAATTTCCCACAGTTTTTTCTTACCTGACCTCTGACTGGCTTCGTCAGAACAACGATGTCTGAATATATATCTAATCTAGCCATTTGCAGGACACGAGCCATCACTAAGGATGCTGAGATCACATCTTTTGTGTGTTTGGGGGAGAGGGGGATTAGGAGGATTTGGCCTTCTAGAGTGTCAACATTTGTGTTCATATCCCTTGGAGCTAAACTCAAACAAGTGTTTAACAGTAAAGTTTGAACTGCTATGTATGTGTGTGTGTGTGTGTGTGTGTGTGTTTGTGTATCTATATAGATAGATACATATATATATATATATAGATAGATAGATAGATAGATAGATAGATAGATAGATAGATAGATAGATAGATAGGACTTAGCTAATCACAACCACTGTGCTGCACTTACACTAGCATAAGTAACTAAGCACTGGATGTTACTGATGGTCAGAGTACGATCTGCTGTTCTGAAACTATGATAAAGAAATATAGGCTAGCATTCACCTTTTCTCTGTCCACTGTGGTGGGGGGCAGTCGTGCCAACCTCGACTGACTTCGGAAATCCCTGACTCAGACTGAGCTCTCAATTGCTGTTGTTATGGAGGATATCTGCAGTCAGATTTTAAGTGGAGACTGTAAAGAACCGGACAAAAACTGCCAGGCAAGTCCGATTTTCAAGAAAAGTTCAGGTTCTTGATGAAATTCCCATAAAGACTATAACTGTGGCATTGGTTTCACAGTTTTCTTGTTAGAAAGTGCAGGCACAATTACGAGTGCACCTTGCAGAGCCCCACTCAACCATATCATGACTCTCGCAACTGGGCAGCAGAGTCTATAAGACTGTCAAAGACAAAGTGTATTTACCAGCAAGCTCAAGGCTGATTATAGAGTTTTCAAACGTCTTCCAGAAAACAAACTGAGTATTGTGGACTTTCTCTCACAGTTTAACATTCTGGACAGTTGGCTCTCAGAGTTAAGCCTGGATAAAGGCAGAGAAAGACAAAGAGAATAGACAGCAGAGCTACCCTACACCTACAGCTCAGGGCGTAGTTAGGTCTTGAGTGCCTAAATAGGGCTGCATTTGACAGGCAGGTGACTTTGGATTTGTGATTTGGAAAGGTCGCACGGTCCCAGAACTATCATTGTGTGCTGTGAATTTTACAGTTTAGTATTATTATTATACATATTATACATATTGTTATATATGTATATATATGTTGTTAATAGTTTGACAAACTGGAACAATTTGTGCCAAATTTGTTACTGCCAGCTTCTGTCTGCTATGTACCCATGGATGTGCAGACAATCATCACTGGATTACTGTGATACAGAAGAAAACTATGATTTATATCATAATTATGTGGTTGATATTTATTTGCATGTATTTTGTGAGAATCCTCCCTGTGGGAATAATAAAGGCTATCTTGCAGTCTTGTTGTCTTATCTGTCTGCTGATCAGCGTTAAATAACAATAAATAACTTTTATCACTATTATGATTAGAAGTTGCATCTGCCCCTTGGCTTTGCCTCACGTCTCCTTTAAGTCACTAATTTATCTGAACGAGATAAACTCGTCTGCAGATATTTCCACTTTTCCTTTCGAGACTTCTTGTTCTGAACCACCGTCACACAGATATTTGAGTCTTCCTATTTCAGAACGGGAAGGTTTGTGTTTGCTTGTCTCGGCTCTCATCTCGGTTCTATATTTACACGTCTGCAGTGTCTGCACAGGCTGCCATGTCAACATCTTTTTAATATCATAACATTTGCTCGTTGGGAGGGGGAGTGTGTGCGAATTATCTGTGCGCTAATGATGAACACTTTGTTTCATTGTTT
>JBAJHX010000115.1:19006774-19039970 GCA_037176925.1 Amniataba percoides
GGCCCAAATAGACAGGAAATCACACAAAAACATAAATTGTTAGACACTTTTTTTCTTCGGTTCTCAGGAGGATAATATATCAATATAAGCAAAACAAATATATACCATTTATAAGTAAATCACAACAGCTGGACATCATATAGTAATCTGGCTCTGAGGTTAGCATTATTTACAGACATGACAGCATGAAACACACATTCCACCTCCTGACAGGACAAAGATCGAGCGCCTCACTGATGGGGAGCATGTCTTGTAGACCATTTTACTTTTAGACTCACCTCTCCTGCTTTAAATTTCTAAAAAGCGTTCACTTAAAGTCCTGAGAATCAACAGAAGTTTAACACAATTACATGCTTTGCTGGGTGTCTGTAGGCATTTTGCACTAATGTTCTAATTTGTAGTCTGCAGATTCAAATGTTTCAACAATTATAATGGTGATCATCAGGTTTATTTTTCAAACTATGAAAAGTGTTAAAAACATAAACTGTGTGGTACCAATGATGAGTAAAATCACTTGTGTGTGAAATGATTGGAGTTCCTGTCCTCTATTTAAAACATGAGATGGTCAGAATATTAGAAACACCTCTAACAGTACGGCAGCACCACTATCACCTCAATCATTTCACCAGCTGTGCAGTGTTATAAGCCCATTTAATTCACTGTTTCAAAAGCAAAGTGGTAAGCTACAGACACAAGTAGGTGCACAGTAAGCTGGGAGCATGAAGATGTAATCATTAAATAAATCTACTGCATAAAGCTTAATATACAAGGTTATGATGTGAGTGGGATGTGCTATTAACTTATCTGATGTATATGCAACTACACAGGGTTAAAGAGACAAGCTGAAAAGAGAGAAAAATACAAACTCGCATCATCAGACGCGTAAATATGTTATGTGGCAGTTTTTCCTTTCACGAGACACGGCTTTTACAGAGCCACTAATTCATGCTAACCCTACACAAAATCTCATTTTCTAGACACTAAGCATCACCCCTGGGTGAACGATAACAAGTCTACAAGACAACCCACCGACCGAATCCACAAATCTGGTGTTAAGGCTCAAGTTTATCACCTTCCCCTGAGGTTTCCGACACTTTTATCATGTAAAAGAAAGGTCTTCTGAACAGTGAATATCCTGCCTGGGCCCGAGCTTACTTTGTTTTGATAAGGAAGGTCAAGGACTTTTCAGAGGTAATGTCAGGCCAAAATATTTCTATGTTAAACACAAACCCTGAATGGTTAAGTCAAATCTTACCTATATTGTGCGGTATTGTGCCATATGGTCCCTCAGAAACACCTCGAGGCCACACATTCACACTCAGGGAGCGCGATGAAAAGTCAGCCTAAAGAAAAGAGAAAATGAAAGAGAAAGCTGTTAGAGGGCTATTTCACTATTTTTTAGCTTTCTTTAATATCACGCTGAAGGTTAGGCAGAGAAAATTCAAGGAGAAGGTCATGTGAGCTTCACAGTACCTCTGCTCGTGACCACAGACTCCTGCGCGCATTAAAATGGCCGACATGAATGCTCCCTGAAACTGAAACAAAGCCGTCTCATGCTCGTCATAAACAATGTCCAGGTGAAGTTACATATGTATTTGCTCTAAGCCAATCACGCCGCTAAGCTATGAAACCTTTTACAATTCAGGCAACGCTATTACGATTTATAAGGAATTATCTGCTTCTCAAACAAAAACCTATAAAAATCTCCTTAAAGCGCCATGTAGGAGGGAGGGGAGATTAGATTGGTTTATGGAAAGTTATTGAAATAGGGCACAGCGGGGTGTTTGTGCACGGCCCCGGCTCCCAAGTGACATTATAATCTCGGCAATGACTGAACGCACATTATTCGTCTCTTTTCTCTTATTTATTATATTTTTTTTTCTGTCCAGTCTTCCCTACAAGCTGTTTGCCTCTATAAGCACACTCGGAGAGCTGTGTTGTTTGTTTGCTTTGCAAATATGTGTGGGAGTACGAGTGTGGGTGTGCATGTATGCATGTCTGAATAGGTTTGTGCTCTGTGTCATGTATGAGACACGGATGTTTAATTTACAAGGTCAGGCATGTGCAGATGGTTGTTTTCTACAACTTTCTGTAAAATGCCATCCTTTGCCCTCACAGTGATCAATGAGCACGTATGATCTGAAAATGCGGCCTTGTTGGTGTGGTGTTGGTGTTAAGGGAAATGAATGACATGTTGCTCTTCTTTTCTTCCGCCATTCATAGTAAACATCTTTATCTTCCACTCGCGGCCTTTGAGGTGTTTATGCGCTGCTTCTCCCATGCATTTGCCCTCCTACGCAAGAACGACACGATCCAGCCAGCTCCTGCCGCCACCACATGACTCTTCTTTTGAGCGCACTCACACACTCGCTCTCCTCTTCCCGCCGCGCCTCTCTCCAGGGACTCGTGACACACCTCATTCTCTCGGTTCAGATTCATCGCTGGGTCTTCCTGCCTGCTCTTCCCTCGTGACCTCGCAGAGGATGTTGGTCTGATGAGTGGAGGACGCGTGAGCAAGACCCCAACGGTGCTTTGATTTCTGCAGCATATCTCGCTCATCAACAGTTTTCTGCCGACGAAGAACAATCTAAGCCTCGGTTTTTAGCGGGTCCCCGGCTGAGCTCAGCCTGTCAATCGCAGCGTTAACAACGCCAACACAGGATGCACCGCACGCTCGCCTCTGAGGCTGAAACTCTGCTCGAACCCTTCCTGCCTGGAAATGTTCAAACGATCTGAGAGAGTGAACGGCGCGTTGATGCTGATCACCTGAGATTTGAGCATTCATTAAGTCATTATTAGCTTTTAAGGCGTAGCAGGCAGAGAATCTAAATAACAGATTATTGACCCGCTGTCATTAGCTGTCTTCATTCAAATTCCATTTAAGGACACTGCTTCCAGCAATTACCTGCTGTGCTGCACAGTCAAGCTCACAAAATGACTGAGGGAATAGAGACGTTAAAGGATGCCGAGAGGACGCTGTTTCATTATAGCAGCACAACAAGCCTATTAATAACATTCATTCATTCACTGATACAAACATTCTGTTCTTGCTTTTGTGACGTGTTGCATCAGTCTGTTTTATAAATCAGCAGTTAGCTAAGATGGTGGTCAGTATATGAGTCTGAATCTTTCCTCAGCAGATCAGGAGTGATCTTACCCAGTAAGCCCCCCAGTGTGGTAACAAGAGAACAACTTAAGGCCTCGAGTGAAATAGAACAACGAGAGGTTTTAAGGGGATGTACACATTCAGGCTTAGCCGTACTGGAAGTCTGTCCTCACTTTCTCAGCTTGTCTGTGCTCAGTATTTGCAAGCTGGACCTCAGGTGATGCATCATTTCCACTTTTAGGTGTCCCTGGTTTGTGGACCCAGATTTTGAACACATTATGCTGAACGCATGCAGTGCTAATAAATAAGAGAGGCCGTATAGTAATGTGGCCACAATTGCATTAAATGATGGTGGTGAAGCTTGTTTAGTTTTAAAAACGGTTGGCTTGGTCTTCTAACTCAATATTGAAGTTATTTAAATGAAAAAAATGGTTTCACTTTCTTTTGACTACAGAACCTGATATAACAAACTGCATTATTAAAATAAAAAAAGGAGAAAAAAAAGCAAAATATTAGTGAACCTTCATGGCCTATTGATTAACGCTCACCTTAAAACAAGGAAACACAGAGATGTAATATTTCCATCTATGAGTCAAACCTTTAAGTGTGCCATCCTTCTCCCACGAGATCAAGGATATAATATAAGATATATAATATAAGATATATTTTTTGTTTACCAGAGTAGTTGACTTGGGTAAGGCGGACATAATGACATAACTTCAACTCCAAAAGTGGAAAAAAGAGGAAGAAGTCTAACTGATATATCTTTTTTCATCTGTGCCAAAAGCAGTGGAGCCATGGATAACACAAACATGGGCGCTCTGAAGAAATCCCATATCCAAATGTGCTAAAAACAACAAAAGCACTACTCTAATTTGAGTAATACTGCTTAGTTCACTGGCTAGCTTTAAAGATGAAACTATATATCTTTATTAGAAAGGAACAGATTCAGATCTGAGTTAATATTAATATATATATATAATATATATAATGTTCACAATAAAAAATGTTCAATGAAATCCAGCATTGCTTTTTGTTGAATATTAAAGTTTTTTGGGATTTGCACAATGAAGCTATTAAATTTAAATAAATAACCACAATTTAGATAAAAATGAAAAGAAAATCCATTACTGTAATTAACAGACTACTATCAAAAAGAGCTGTTGGTTCTTAAGTATTAAATTACGGTCATCATTTGTGAGAAAGCTTAGATAAGGTCATTCAGTTACACTCTTGGTGTACTGAGCATTGACGGAAATTAATAAAAAGGGTAGAAATATATCTACTTTTCATACATTTTAATCACCAGAGTGTGGTAAGAGTACACAAGCGAGGCTACAGCCTCTTAGAAATGGATGTTTGGGACTTTGAGAAATTCCAGGAAGTAGGTCAGTGTTAAGTATTTTTATGTTATTCCAAAGACCAGTTATCACAGTCCAGTAGACTCCTAGTACATTTTAAGTCAGTAAATCTTTTTTTTGTTTTGCTTTGTTATTTTTTAGTAAAATATCAGTCACGAGGCTGTAAACAGCCACTGACAGCTGATGAGTGTTTTGCATTCTGGCTCAAACTAAAAACCCTTTGCTTCGTGGCCACATTATTTCTGTGTTTTATTCCCTTCAACTTACTAGTCAGTTTACACCACGAGGCTACAACACATGGTGTCATCCACATTACGCATCATTGAGTCATTAGCAACTGGCTCATGCTCAGCTTCAAAAGCAGACAGGGAAAACGGACACAAACGCCTCTTCCTCTTTTGCACAGTCTTCCTTGGACATTACATGCGTGTCAAAGTTGTTAGTGGGTATGAGGCAACAAACAAACTGGGGTCTCCATAACAAGCCAAATGCACCCCCCACCCCTCCGCACAACATCGTCCCACATTGCACCTCCTGTGGAGAGGTGTAATCACATTTTCCACAAGGGCGGTTCTAGTGCCCGTGAGAAAAGGGTTTATCGAATTCACACACATTGTCATTACGCAGTCCATGTGCTTTCCCCTCAGTATCTGCGGCCACTTATTTCCAGGCAGTGTGGTTTTAAGAGCATCAAAGCTCGGAAACAGACACTTGTCGTCACGCTTGAAGTGCTTTTAGATAACACACAGAGGAAAATTACAAGGTAGGTCTGGGGGGATGTGTGCTGAATTGTATTTGGCGGTTTTGTGAGCATAAAGTAGATTTACTGTTGAATCCTTGAGGCTGTAAATTGTCACTAATTGAAGTATAGTGATAGTGATTATACCTATTCCACAACATTTATCCATTTTAGTTGTCATATGGCTTCACACTTTTGAGTGGTTGACATTTCAGCTTCTCTAAGTGGTGTCTGTAGTATTTCAATTAGAAGTAGTTTAACACTTTACTATTTCACTTAAATTAAGTTGGATCACTTAGAAACAGATTAACAAGACTAAGAGTCTGCAGCCTGCCAGTGACTCTGATCCTGCTCTGCTCTGAGATTAATGCTAACCAAAAATGCTAATGTCTGCAAGTCTGGGAATGTGACTAGCCTGAAGCCAAGCGTTTCATTGGCTAAAATATGTGTTTACTTTATAAAACTTTTTTTCTTCTTCATATATACTGTGAAATGTGTTTTTATCAGGCCCTTGACACAGTGAAGGCCACAACCTAAAATGTGTCCAAGAATAACATTTTCTCTATACAACTGTTACAGCATATTCATACTTTTTAACCTTCTCCATGCACCTTAGAAGAAGGGGAAGTTGTGCCAGAAACCATATCTACCATATCAGAAAAAAACCCATATCTATAAAAAGGGGTTTGACGAAAACATACTAATCACTGAAGACATTGGGATTTATCATCTGGGGACCTTGAAGCTCTGTACAAGCTTCCATGGCAACCTATTCAAAGGTTATTGAGACATTAATCAATTCAACCAAAACAGAACTAGCCCATTAAGAATAAACTAATCAACCTGTAACCTCCATCACTTCTCCATTATAGATCTAAGTGGGCTAAGAAGTTCTTTGGCCTGTTTAGAAGTACAAACTATGTCATCCCTGACGTCTAAGCATGGAGGAGTACAAGTATGTTTACTCCAGTTTGGATGACACAGGCAAACTGGCCATCTGGAGCCTTTTTTCACTGGGAGGTTGGAGGATGTGTGGGCCAGCAGTGAGCCGAGCAAAGTTTGAATAATGTCCCACAGAAGTTGTGGCTAACGGTTGTCATCAGCAGTCCGCAATCCCAGTCCTGCTTTCCTCCTCCAGGTGATGTTAGGTTGGTGAAATGTAATTTGAGTTTAAAAATATAAAAATGAAAGGTAGTATAAGATTTAAAAAAGGAAGGATATCAGAAACAAAGGATTATAGTATTAAATAAAACCTGAGGCAAAAGTGGCCTAATGCCACAAATAGATTCATTCATTTGGCAGAACTGCAAGAACATTGCTCCTTACATCAATGAAAAGCTGCATTGTCGTCACTGAGCACTGCGTACTGCCTTCAGGATTTATTCCCTCCTGGTGAAAAGTATGCCAACAAAGATCCACGCCCTCAGAAAAGGCTTGAGTCTGCATGTACGCGCATTTAAAATTGGCAAGTGCCCTCTTCAATGAAGGATCCATCAGCAGAGTGCTGAAAGAGAAGATGTAAAGAACCCTGCAGCTAAACACTCTGAACTTCTTAACGTGTGTCTGAACAGGGTGGAGGTGAAATCTGTCAGAAATGCTGCAAGGTTTCTGGATTTTTGGCTTAAGAAGTTCTTTAATGGTATGATCATGATAAACTAGGTAGGGCTGCATTCAGAGCAACACTAACAGTGTGTACCTCGGAGGCAGCCTTCTCATTCATTCACTGCGTCGATCAGCTGAGGTGTGCTCAAAAAACAAAAAGTGGAATTTGTCCACAGCACATCCACTGTTATCTAGCGATACTGGTGTTGGCTCATTTAATATGTGCATGCACACATTACACATCAGGTAGACTGCCTGGTAACTTCATGAATTGTGTATTGTGGCGTCCACCTTGAAATAAAGAAGACAGCAGAGAGAATCAATCAGTTTGTGTGTGGGGGCAGAGGAACATGTGTGTGTGGGTAGAAGGAACATTGAAACAATTTAGTAACATAGATGTTTGCCTCTGCATTCATCCACAGTGGCATTCTTGAAATCACTGTGTGTTTTGGGAACAACAACCTCAACAAAGCCTGTGATTACATAAAGATCTCATTCACCTCCGCAGGTGCTCACAGGTGAAGCAAACAGCAACAGAAAAAATCAAAACACCAAGTATGCCTGTATGTGAATGGCATCTACAATGACATGTCTGTATGTGTATGAGACTTTTTATTTCTGCCCCACAACTCACTTACTTCACTTCACTTAGTGTGTCCAATGTAAAAAACAACTTATAGGTTATATATACACACACACACACACACAGGGTCGCAGGGGTGCTGGAGCTGCTATCTTGGCCGAGAGGCGGGGTTCACCCTGGACTGGACGCCAGTCAGTCACAGGGCCACATTGAATGAGCACCAACCATTCACACTCACATTCACCCCTAAGGCCAATTTAGAGTTGCCAATTAACCTAACCTGCATGTCTTTGGATTGTCGGAGGAAGCTGGAGTACACACATATATATGTGTGTGTGTGTGTGTATACATACATAAATATAGTGTAGAGAAAGAGAGAGAGAGAGAGAGATCTTATTTTGACGTTTTAATAGAAATACCAAATAAAAATGGTTTATGTCTACTTGATCTGTGTTAAGATAAAAATGTGTATAAAGCCACAGCTACAAAACCCCATTGAATTATTATTGATTGGAATTCAAGTTGGAGAGAAAATAGTGAAAAACCCCAATTTTAGTATATTTAGGAAAGCACATTATGTTGCTGGCAAACACTGTTTTCATCCTGTTTTATTGTTCTCTTATCCAGTTGCACTTTTCATGCTGCCACACAGAGTGGGCAAGCACTTCAAAACATTTCTTCCTCTAAGAATGCAAGTAATCTTTCAGATTGATTTAGGACTTTTTTAAAAAACTTTTTTTCTCATTTGGTTAAAATGACCATTAAAATTCGGCAGAACTTGTTCCAACAGAAATTTCCCCTTCAGATGTTTTTATGTTATAATCTGTCATTAACAGTGCACAAATTACCATAATCATGACACTTAAATTAATGTAATTTTTTCTTTTGGTAGAGGGCTTTGGGGACTTTTTCCTCTGGCACATTATTTTTATTCCTTTATGTCATTTATTTGGTTTTAACTAAAAAATAACACTCGAGGTACAGTCTTTTATTTTTGTATTAATTCAAGAAGTGTTCTTTGTCTACTTTTCCTTAGAAGTGCATACTTCACACTATTACTAACTGTGTTTTGTAGGGGATACATGCGTAGGAAATGTACAAAATGAAGTTTAAAAATAACCAGTGATAATATTTGAACATTAATTTCTGAGTGCGGTGTGTCAGCAGGCCGCAGCTCTGATCTGTTGCCATGACTGTAACTGCCTGTGTGTGTCCTTTACTGCCTGAGGATCTGTCAGCCTGACGTCCTCATTTGTCCTGTTTCATAAAAACTCTTGATGTGGCCACAGTGGACACTGTATGATATTCCTTATCTTTGTAATACATACATTAAAGTAAACAAGTTCTGCATATCATCTTCAATAAACCACATCATGCCTGTCTATAACTGAGTAAAAATAAAAGATTCTCTAGAATAAATCTTCCATTTACAAGCACAATATGCCTGAAGTTGTTTGTACCAAAGCATGAATACAGAAAGGCAGGATGGATGATGTTATATTGTTATGTAATAAGTTATCAAACACATACTTCCATAAATACCATAAAAAGAAAAGAACTAAGATTTCTTTGCAGAAGTAGAAATACAACATGCTGTATTCTGGGTAATTCTGCCCTCACTGTCAAAGAACTGATGGGGCAAAAATAATAAGAAAGATATGACATGTTATTGGGCAGTAATGATGGAAATCATGCCAACAACTGTCGTGACATGTGCCATATGTCATTTTCCTTCATTCAGCATTCAGCAATTTTGGAGAAAAGATGCTGTTAAATGTGTCAAAGCATTAGACAGGAATGAAGCAACACAAAAGACTTCCAGACAGACATAATCATAAACTGTTTTTTCACACCACAAAGGAGTGCTACATTTTATGCAGCTTATGAAAAAAAAACTGTTGTAATATTCAGCTGCTATCACCTAAGCCACCCCTGGTTCACCAGTTTAATGCCTTGTCAGACACATTTAACTCCTCTCTCTGGTGCAATATTACACACCCCTTCCCCCTCCTCCCTCTTGGATTAAAAAAAAATCCTTACTACAAGTCACTTATAAATAGAACAGCCCATCACTCAGAGTATATTTCTGATAGAGCACCAAAGCTGCTCAACTTTGTGATTCAGTCTCACAGCCGATGATTTGTATCTTTCAAACCCATCTTGCTGCCGCCTGTCACCAGAGCTTTGCCGCCGTTTGTCAGAGGACAGGCGTGATGTGACTGGATGGGCGTGCTGCATCGCCTGGATTTTTCAAATGCAGGTTGGGCCCCCGATGACGCAGCCCCCGACTGGTCTCAGTTGTTTCCGAGATGAATCAGAAAGGCATTTAATAAGGAAATCCAAAGAGCTCACGGGGCTGTGCGGGTAACTTCAAAGCGAGGTTAATATAGATCCCCTGAGCATTCGCCGCGCTGCCACAACCTTTACACAAGCTGAGGAGCGGACAGAATTATGCTCTGTCAAGAAAACTCACTTTTCCAGGCTATAAAAAGTATATTTGTTTTTTCCGCTCTCAGAACCTCGAGGCAAGTTTGGTATAAGAATACTGCAATAAGAAAAAAAACAAAGAATCACAGCAATAAATGCAGAGATGGATGCTGCCCCGAGGCTTAACCTGGAGTATCAAACACCACATGCACACATAATATCATAACGACCCCTGCAACTCTTATTGATCCTGAAAAGCTTACAAAGACTTATTAACCTGAGTCCAAAAGGAAAACGCTTCAGCCTCAGCGCAGGTGAATGCATCGCGCACTGTAAGGAGAGCTTTACTGTAACAGGGAAACGCTGATAGGGGCTCATGTGGAGGTCTATCAGAAGCAGCGTGAGTGCAATTTTCCCTCCCCACCGCCGAGATGGAGCGAGAGCAGCTGCCTTTCCACGTGTTATCTGGTCCCGCAGCTGACAGAGACATCAAAATCGTGACACACACACTATATTGCACATGGCAAATTCATGACATCTGCACATGCTGCCAAAGATGAAAGCCATGAGTCTGGTACAAGGCATGTGGGAATAGATGTACAGTAACGAGAGCCTTGGGGCCTGCCTTAATGAGGAGGATTAGTGAACCATGATCAGGCTCTCATATGCAGCTGTAAGGGGGGTGTTTCAGGATGGTAACAGCGAGGGCTGGGTAAATGAGGGGGCAGCGGCTTGTCAGGTAGAGGACGGGCTCACCTCGGCTCGCAGGAACCCCTTAAACGAGACGGAGGGAAGTGCGGGCCGATAGATGAGGCCAGATTGCAAAGGCTGACAAGCACAATCAATAGATCGCACGGTGATATTAACTCGCTATCATCTTTTTGATATCCCACTGAGATGGGACGGAGAAGGGAAGCAATTCCCATGTTCCACAAATGTGATACGTCCCCTCTGATGTCTTTTTCACTGCAAAAACGTTCATGATTCATTTTTCAGCACAAACACTATGTGACCTTAGAGCGCATTATGAATCTATTTCTGGTTAATTGCTTAATTTGCCAATGATATGCTATCAGGAGGCTTTTTACGACTTCACAGTTGCCGTCATAGCAGATGGGACAGATGGGTACAGATTTCTTTTGGAGAGAGACTTCTCTATTAAGCACCAATAACGGTGACATATTTGTCTTGTTTATTAGGTTTTGTTCACTGTGTTGAGTGCCATTTCTGCATTGCTCTCCTGTGGAAGATTCTCCTTCATCTAGTGGCAGGATTGATCTCTCGGCGCCACACATCTTCTCTGAATCCAATCTGAGGCCGGCCGACGCGCTGGCACCGAGCGCTGCACTTCTGCTAATGTATCTCATGAAGGCCCAGTCACACCAGAGAGTGGCGCAGCGAAGGTCATCCGAGCGTCCTTGTGAAAAAGGAAGTGAGAGGAAGCTGGGTGAGAGCGATTCCTCCCAGGGATGGCTGGTGAACTGCCATTACTGGCGAGGTGACAGCTATCATGGCAGCCGGCTGGGACCAGGATCCAGTCATTCACAGCTAGAGCCAGGCTAGCTCTCCAGGCTAGCCTCAGTTTGCAAGCTTGTTAATTAACAGGGACAATACGTTCACACATTATCATCAAAGTGAATCCATATGGCCTGCCTGACTCCCACTATTATTATTATTATTATTATTATTATTATTATTATTATTATTATTATTATTATTATTATTATTATTATTATTATTATTGTGTGCATTTTTGTCTGTCTGCCTTTATCTCTTATCTCTCTCTTTCTCTTTATCTCTCCTAACCTAACCAGTCAAGGCAGATGGCCATGCTTCATTTTGTTCTGATTTTCTTACTTTAGATTTAATATATTTCAAATGGGACCACAAAGAGTTTAAACATAAATGTCACCATTTGATACACCATCATCATATTATAGCTATAAGCTGATCCACATCTGTGGTACTTTGGAGGTCAAAACAAATAACTCTGACAATCACAAATAATACTCAGTGAAAACAAGTCATGGAGACCATTTGACAGAATCCAAGGTCAGCGAGTGCAGAGCTGAGCAGCTTTTAACAGACATTTTAAAATGCCTTTGAGGGAGCTGACAGAGCTGCAGCTCCTCACATCATCAGGATCATTGGTGGTTTTTACAGAGGAAGCTGATTGCCTGAATATAGTGCAGAAAAATAGTCTGTTGCAATCCTGTACGGATGATATTCTTTAGGGTTTAATAGAATTTACTGAGCGAGTGAGTACAAAAAGTCACAGAGTTTCAAATTTTAATACCAGAGACAAATCTGAAAATAATGTAAAATTCTCAAAGCTCAGTAAATTGTGTCTCTTCAGTACCCTACAGTGATAATAATGTAATGGCTTTTTATCCTGAATTTATCGAGTTTGTTGTACGTAAGGACTTTAGGACTGTTTCACCAGCCTGCTCCAACATGCAGTGCAATAAGACATATCTAATAAGGCAAATGAGATACAGTTTCCAATATGTCTAAAATTTGCCAAGTGGGACATTATCGTTTTAACCAAATTTTTTGGGGCGCTACTGTAATGAAATTTGACTTGACTTGACATTTGTGGCCACAAGTAACAATTATGGAAAGACTTCATTCTTAAACAGTATAGTATAGCCAGTATTTTCATCATGTCAGTTATACAACATGCATGTCTCCAGCCAGCTGACATAAGGTGACTTAAAACCACAGAAATCATTACGCAACTCTTGTCGCAGGCCGAGAAGTAGCAGCATTAGCTAGTGAACTCAGAAATGTAAAAAGGTTCTCTGTTATAATGCAAAATGGCAAATGGAGATATAATTTATGTTCTCTGTACTTATACCACTAAAATGACACTGACTATTGCATGATTGAAACACTTACAGTAATGCAATGCGACTGCAGGATCCCACTCTTTCTGCTCCTCTACATGCCAGAGAAAACCAACGGGCAACAAATACGACCTTTTCAACACCAAAAAAACCCAAAATAAAACTACATACTGTACACCATCTTTTTGGAGCGGGTAAGAGACTGAGAATGTGTCTTTACTTGGCAGACATATTTGGAACCAGCCTCTGCTCAGCTCTTTCTCTCTGTCCCTGCTAATTCTGCTCTCGTAGCTCTATTCTTTGGATGTAATTAAGTAAGCTTAGGCTGGGTTCACAATGCAGCATTTGACTTGGGCTCGCTATAATTAGACTCCAGGAAAGAGTTTTATCTAAGACAGTGAGATTTACCTATGACATTTCACTTTTTAGTGGAAGAGCAGGCCAGGACATAAAGTTTGCAGACTGTAAGTTCTCATTGGAAAATCTGCAGACGGGGCTTCTTACAGTATTGTGCTCTTTCATTGTTCCCTCCCACCTCACAGTGATGATGACTGCAAAGATGTTGATGAGGGAGATGATGGTTTCTTTGCCCTAGATTTCATAAGATGTTCCTTTTAGCCTAACTGCAGTAGTCTTTTTTACAGTACGTGTGCCTGACATCCAGGCAAACCTTTTTTTTTTTTGTCTTCAGAAGAGCGTTCCATCAATCCCTGAGAGGAAACTTCACAGGTACACCAGACGCATCCCTGACATTTTTTGAGGAAATCAACCCAATTTGCCTGGCAGAATGCATTTTATCTGTCTCACAACCCTACCAATCATTGCCGTCCGTTTTGCTGGGGGTACGGCGCCTTGTTGCCATCACTTACCTGAAATCCTTATCTGTTTTCTTCCCCTGAAAGCAAAACTGAAACAAGCACGGATTAACTCAATGTCACAGCAGCTTTGTCCCTGGGATAATGGGGGACAATGAGCTCTGCAGTGACAGCAGTAAATGCTGCCAATTTTCTCAGAGAAAAAGAGAATGATAGAATGAGAAAGGAGGGGAAGACTTTGGGGAGATAGCTTAAGACTCTAATCCAACTTTGTAAATCAGAACACTCTGGGTTTTGCGGGGTGTTTGTCCTGTTGAAGTGATATACATCATCCAATCACTGTGTTGGAGGCAGCACGAACGCTGACTGAAGCTATGTGACAGAGTGGTTTAAAGAAGATTTGGTGAGGAAAAGAAAATTTGACATGTTTTGTCTCAAGGGGATAAAGAGTTTGGGTGAGTTGTCCTCTTACTGTCAAATGCAAAAACACAGTTCATCCAGTGTAAGACAAGCAACCTCGTGTTCATTGTTCAGTGTGATTGTGCTTCATAGCAACCTGAGTAAAAGCACAAACCTTCACAAGTACACAACTTACTCAAACAAACTAATAACCGGCTTATTTTAAAATCTATGTACACATGCAACAGGTTAGAAAAGAGAGTTCTTCTCAGTTCCAAATTCGCACTCATTTTGAGAACGTTTTTCTTTTGCACAAGTTGCTGCGTCCTGTTTCTTTTGTGATTATTGAGAGGCAGGCCCTGTAGCGAGAACACAGAGCCTTCTTTGTAGTCAGAATTTTTTAAATGGTCAAAAGTTCAGCTGTGAAATCTGTCTGTCATTTAGACGTATTGAGGCTACTTCATGTCAGTTTTAGTTTTGGTCAAACTTTGAAGGATTTCTTTTTGAAAACCAAGATTTTATCGCTGTATGTAATGTTCTCTCAAGTTATTATGTAGCACTGCCATCACAATGGTGTTTTCCCTGTCTGAAGTCAAGTTCACATACACATGTGAGAAGCTGATTAAAAAACTGGGCACACACTGGCAGGGTTAGGGTCAGAGATTATCTTTCTTCAAGAGAAATCTACTTGTGGAGGTGAAGTTTCCTCCTGCACTGAAAGGAGAGTGCTGAAAACAGGTTTCTTTTATACACGATGTTTCAGAAATCACAATCTTGCTTCAAAGTGATTATATCCCTGTTTAGTATTTAGAAAAACACTGATGAATGAATGCCATCATTTTGTGAAACAACGAGTGAAATGGCCAAAACACTGTGCTCCTTCAGTAATGTTCTTTTAAATAATAAATGTGGTGTCAAACATAACATTTGATTCCAAAGTTAAACACTGTGAAATTAGATAACTTTGTCATTTACAGTGAAAGCAAACACATTAACTATTTTACCAATGAGAACATCATCAGTAAACTCAAACTGTGTTTGCTGTGGCCATGCATGTGGATGGACGACAACATGTGAAAGCCATCATCATCAGTACGCTCTGGTACTCACAGTAGCAGGATCAGTGGTGTGGTCAGGTCATTTATGCAAACATGGTCTCAGACGTATAAAAGCTCGCCTCGACAGATGTCACATTTGTCTCTGTTCGAGCTCTCAGGTCACCTGAAGGAGGAGAAAGCACAGCAGGACAAGTTCATGAAAGGAAGTTCATCTTGTAATGACCAGCAGGCTACAGAGATGTGAGGAAAAAAACAACAACTTGACATGGGCATTTCTGAATCATTTCGAATGCTGAAGAAAACAAATGGTGGGAGTTTGCAATTTCAAGACATTATTTGCAGAAAGATATGACATTTAAAGTAAAAAACTGCCCTTTTTGATTTGGCCTGTCATGAGAGGTAGCTGGTTCCAGAAACAAACAGTGGGCCATGACCACAGTGGAATTAAAACACCAGACATTGAAACTGCACTTCAGAGTGCAGGCGGGAGCAGAACAAAACTGTATTTTGGGCTTTTCGATTTGCTAATCATACCCCTCTGAGTCTTTGATTTCAGTCTATAGAAGCAAAGATGAGGACTTCAGGGTCAGACAGAAACAGATCCATGATGTTGTCAGACCCCCTTTCAAAGGAATACAGTCTGTTTCTACGTTAGTTCATTTCATGAAAGGGCTGAGCTGCTGTCTAATAAAACTGCATTAGTGCATCTCCTCATTAAAATTCTGCGACCATGTCAGAGCACATGTCCTCCAAGAACCCACTGCTGCTTCTCATCGTAATGGGAGAAGATAAAAGCAGAGGGAAAGAGAGAAAGGTAGACACAACAAGGTTTCATAATGTTTACTTTGGTAAAAACTGAGCGTGCTGTCTCCAGGCTGCGTTAGCTGAGGTGGGTAAACAAAGGCAATTTTGAAGTCTCAATGCAATTAGTGCTCTCTTTACAGAATAATACATCTCTTTTTTTCTGCTAAAACAAGGCTCTTCTTAAGGTCTGCCAGACGTCTGTCTTTGCCAAATCAGACGATCGGGGCAGAACACTTAATGACACAAAATCCGACTGGCTGAGAGAGAAGCCGCTGCAGTCTGATGGCAACGGACAAGGGACGCCGAATTAAACAGTGTCAGTGTGACGCTGGATAATAAGCACTATCTCACAGTGGTCTAGCGTAAGGAAGAAAATATGACTGCTTGATCCTTGAAAATGACCGTCGTGCACACTCTCCATTAAAGACTTGCCTGTACATCCAGACCTATGCGGAATATTTAAAGGGTCCAAAATGCATTTATATTTGTTGTTTTTTTTAGTTTTCAGATAGATATGAAATGTTACTAACTTTATTTCTAGCATTTAAATCAATTCATTAATGAAAAATGCCCAATTAAGATGACAATCTAATTATTTATTTAAAGCTCATCATCAATAAACATAAAACCAGACCTTGTTGAATCAATGAAAAAAAAATCTGATTTCAGCAGTGATTCAAATGCAAAGACAACACTGGGGTAAAAACTAAAGATTTGGCTCTTTTCTGTAGTACAAATTGTCCCAAACAGAACTGCTAGATGCTTTTCTTAAGGTTGAAATCTACAAAATTAGGATGAGCTGAATGCACCGAAAAGCCATTTTACTCTGTCTGACGATGAATTTCAGTTGTTACATCACGTGATCTCCTGATCTCCGCCTCTGTCACAGTGACAAGCTGCAGAATACCCCCCCACCCCCGAAATCCCATTGACAAGCTCTCTCTGCGGTGTGGGGTGTTACTAAGCCACAGAGATTTCCTGACTTCTTTGGTTGTAGCGGTTAGCTGTTGCCAAGTACACCTCTGCTTTGATTCTGGCAACACAATGTGCTTAATGAGATTCCAGAGCCTGCAAGCGTCGTTCTCCATCTCTCCCTTTACCCACCTACAGCAGCCCGCGTGCCCACACTGCCTTGTGGTGGGCTTAACGTTGTTTGAGCACAAACAGGCATGAAGCTGTAGAAGTTCAACCAGAATTCAGACAGTTACAATTTCACGCTGTATAATTGAGACACTGCTGCGTGTCACGTAGGTCATCACCAGAGATTATGGTTGATGTAACAGGGTGAAACATGATGCACAGAAAAAAAGGGGGTTTTCCTAACTGAGTTTGGACACAGTGCTCCTTTTTTGTCATTGTGGTTCCACTGGTGCTCAGATTTACAGAGACACATGTAGACAGGAGGCCTTGAACGCAACCAATATGTAAATCAAGGATTGTCCACCTTAATATTCTTACAGAGAAATTCAGGCTGTTACCTACAGCAGCCTGTTTATATTTCCAAAAGGCTATAATACCTCAGTTGTCAGTTTCTTGATGTTAAACAAGCTGTGGGCATGCTCATAAATGTCAAATACTTCAACAAGGCAAGAGCTACCGAGCGCCTAAAAGGAAAATTAATTAAGCGGTGTGGTCTCTGAACACTTTATTTGAAAGAAGTTGCGCCAAAATAATCAATCAAGAACACATCCTGTCATTTATGGACTCTTTAAGGGGTCAACCAATGCAGAGGGAGGAAGCCAAGAAATCCTTTAAACGTAGGGTGTTTAAGCTCTGCGCATCCGGTGTTTACTGCTGGTTAATTATGAGCAAGATAGCGCGGACAGCACCGCGTCTGTCAGGGCCTGAATTGTATTAAAGATCCCTTCACGAGAACATACAGCAGTATGGGAACATCAGAAGTCCCTGAGACACTGTGACTAACACTTCTACATGCCAATGATACACAGACTGTAAACCAAACACAGATGTGTACACACGCAAATGCCTGAAGTACACTAATGAGGCTGCCATATGAGATAAGACACAGAACATCAGTTACACAGCAAACACACACACACACACACTCTGTTGCTTCAGATGATACATTTATGTCTTGTTAGTCATCCAATCTGAGCCACAGAAAACACATCTGATCCCAAACCAAAGCCACAACTGGACTCCTACAAGGAGAGCAGACTGATGTGTTCCACGGGAATTAGATTTTATTTAATCTCCTTACATATTAGCTGCTGAGTACAACATGCATTTAAAATAGGCCAGGGAGCAGCGGTTGATTAGTGGATACCCAGATCCAAACGTAAACACTTATTGCTTTCAGGGGAGATGGAGTCTGTTTTGAGGATACGCAGTGTATGTTACTTCTGGTGTCCTGGGAGCATCTCTGGCTTTACACTGTAGATGTACCACATCGGCTACCTATTTATGCACAGACACACATTACAGGTATGCATTTCAACAAAGCGGGCTTTCAAATGGTATGGTATTTGTATGTAGCTGTGAAGTTTGCTGAGAACTAAAAGAGGTGAAGGCTGTTTCCATGGACGATGATAGTTAGCTCATTATCGTATTTCTTTGCTGGTGGTTCAAGTGAGAGCCCGTTCTGCACACTGTAATGCATCCCAAACGTCAACACTGTTTAATTTGCTGCCAGAATGTATTTCATAGAAAAAGTCCCAGTATGCACTATGCATCAATTCATCCAAAACCAGCATATCTTCATAATATAACTTAACATGTCATGTTTATGTCAGATAAATCAGTATGGATATAAATCAGTATGGATATATACATTCCATCTCCATCACATTATTTGTCCATATTGGTCCATTGGCATATGTTTGGCTTTTTTTTATATGTGGCATATTTTTAGATCTCCAAATATTGAAATGGGTATCTCCCTCAAAAAAATCTCTATTGGTACTTTTTTGCAAGTTGGTGGACTTGCAAAAAAGAAAAAGAAACAAGTTTATTGGATCTCAGTGATTGAATGGACGCTGCTGCTGATTGGTCTGATTTTCACAATCAGGGGAAAACTTCACTGAAGACAGATGTGTATTTCTTGAGTTGTTTCTGATTCATCATTGACTCCAAAATCTGTGTTCTCTGTAGGTCTGAACAACAAAAGGACTACAAACCACTTCCCCTCGTTTGGGAAAGACTTTTTGTGTTCTGTTACTTCAGCGTTAACTTTTATCATGGATTCAAGTCAGAGTAGGAAAGTCTGTCTGACAGTGAGAAACGCTGTTTACATCACCTATCCTCATTTCCATCCAGCCACATGTGAGGCTGATCCATCGGCTTTGATACGTTACATCATTTCAATTTCAACTGAAACATTTAGCCTGATAAATCATTTCCAGTGTTCAGAAAACACCACAAACCTGTTTTCTGGGCTATTAAATAATGAATTCACAAACAGAATATTAATAAACACAGATGCAGATAATGAATCAATAATATGAAGGCTTTCTGCTGCGCCTCTCCACAGGACACAGGACACAGCATAAATACAGCAATGCAGGTTGTTGTTTATGTGCAGGTGTTTGTTAAACAGGTAACAGGCTGCAGAGAGAAAACATTGCTCTACCTCTGATAACCGTGTGCCTTCATCAGTGTTAGTTCAGTACACATCACCGCGGACACAAACTCCATCAAAAGTCTCTGCAGCTGTTAAAGCCCACTGACAGCTGATCCAGCTGTGATCATCCGTCATCACGAACGGACAAAGCTTCACATGACACTTCAAATAAAAGGATGTGTCATTTCCCTAAATGCACATTCATTGGCGTCTTCTCTCCTCACATGGTTTCATCTTACTTTAAGGTCGGAGCATGCTAACAATCGCTAATTAGCACTAAGTGCAGCTGAGGCTGATGGGAATATGATCAGATTTGCATTTCATTGCAGATAAAAAAAAGTTAATGGATCACCAGAGATTTTACAGTTCTTACTGAGGGAAGCTTGGACCAGATTTCATAGCACGGCACCAAGTTGCTGAGATATTCCGATATTGATTGAGATATTTCAGTCTGGACCAAGGTGATGGACTGACTGACTGACTTTTCCATCCCACGCCAGTAGCACGGATAAAAATGGTGAAAATGGATAGAATAGAGGTCAAGATATATCTCCAAAAACACAGAACACTTCCACACTTCCCCATAATGCAACTCTCCTTGCCAGGAAAACACCCACATTTGCAGACTCTCTGTCACCAGTTTACACAGCAATATGCCTGGGCAATCAAACTTTTCTCAGACTTCACTAAGCTGCTCCAGAACCACAGAAGACACTGTACAACTGTTTTCTCAGGCTGAGCGTTGCTAACCATGACTACCTAATTGACTTTGACATGTAAAATCGCTGCAGCGCCTCCTTAACTTTAACTCAGTAGAGGTAAAGTTCACACAGCGAGTCATGCCGGCCTTATTAGTCAGTGGCACACTCACACAGGCCAACATTTACAGAGTGAGGAAACCCTGAGAGTTTCCGTTGACTTTGCTCCGTCTTTCACAAGTCCCTGCACATCCTCCATATACATACACTTTCTCGCCATTAGTACTACCTGGACCTGGATCATCAAAGAGCCGGTGTACTGTCCTTCCAAATCACATCCAATCCCCCTCTGCAAACAGACCTGTCATAATAACATGACAGGTTGCTGAGTATACCATGACATTATCTATCTAGGGGGATTTGCACATGACAACAGAGCTGCAAATGAGGTGTCTCAAAGACTCCAGGTCAGAGAGAATGCAACGCACGTCCCTCTGCCCTGCTGTTGGCAATGTTTTGATCCCAGCACTGGGTGGTTGGACCGATGCTGTCCCTTTGAATGCTAATGAGTGATGTCTTCAAAAAAGCTGCACTCCCTAAAGTCACCTTACACTATTCGGCATGATGTTAAAGGCGACTTCACACGGCACAGCGTGCGCAGACATCAAAGGCGTGGCCTTACGCAAGAGCGACGTTTTGCACAATAGTCATTCTCACAGCTCAGCAAGCCACCGTGACAGCACATGGTTTAAACTCAACCCAGGGAGATGCAAGCAGGAGATGTGACCAGCTGAGCTTGCAAGGAGGAACCAATATATTTTGTAGCCAACTGTGGCAAAGTTTGTGAACAAGCACTCAGTTTCTTCACCTCGCTCACTCACACAGCAGGGCACAAACTAACACACAGTCTCACCCACTTAAACTATTATTATCACAAATAAAAAAAAACAAAAATGACATGCATGCATACTTTAAGGGTTACATTGCTATGTCTATCTATAGTCTCTGACAGGGTTGACATTCTTGCTATGAAACATGGTCTTCTGGCTTGTGTTTTTGAAGCTCCTCTATGCTGAACCTACTATGCACACACTGTAGGCTTCGTGCAGGGGAGGTGACCCTGACTTGCTGTTGGCTCTATCTTTAGCTCTGCACCACCGTTGACACGGCGTGTGGACTGCTTCAGCAGGCTACAGGATTCATCTGCGTTTGAGCAAAATCTTCTCAAGAGGAATTAATGTTAACCTGGCTCAAACCACCAGCCGTTTAATCATCATCATGGCGTTTAACAGTTGCAACCAGTCTCACTGCATGGCCTCCCAGGAGAACGCTGAGTGGGTGGGTGTGTGTGTGTGTGTGTGTGTGTGTGTGTGTGTGTGTGTAAGAATGGAGGGTTACACTGTAAAGCAGCAGCATGTGTGAGTACTGGGATGTGAAATGGTCAAGGATATATTCCATATCTGAATATTATTTTTAATTACCTTGAGCTGATGAATGTTTCTGAATCTGAAAAAAAAACACACTGACTGCTGCTCTACTGCATGTATGATACACTGTACAGAGCAAAAACACAGCAACGCCATATCAAATCAAAATCTTTTTCAAATGTGTCTAAATGTTTGGTGTTTGATTCACCCTAAAAATATATGTAATGAACATACATGATATTTCAAATGACAGCTGCTAAATGGTGCTGAAAGCCAAACTGCAGATAGCCGACAGCACTGTGGTTTGGTTGAATTTACTGCCGCAGCCAGAGAGACAGCTCACTAGACAGCTAATACCATGTTCACCTCATATGCTTTAAACTGTAATTAAGAGCAGCAGATGATAAAAAAAAAAAAAAAAATCACATCAATCTCTGAGTATAAATTCTGGGTCTGTGAAAAAAGAACTGGAGTAGAGTCAATACACTGCTAGCTAAAAGACACTTTTTCTGTCAGTTACATGAAAAATTGAACATTGATGCTAAACTTACTGATTTAACTCATTTAAATGATATAAACACTGTCCAGAGCTATACTCACTTATACTAACATACAACAACAGATATAAAACTCACCACATGCATCTTATTCATGTTACAGTTCATGTGTGATTACAAGGCAAGCGGTGGGGAGAACCATCTCAGAATTATGTATGTGCCCCCAAAGATCAGGAAGTTTTCCTATTCTTCCCAATTCTGACAACACTGTATGAATACAGCATACATTTTTTTTTTTAATTATTTTCAGCCAGCTGCTGTGTATCTATAACTAAAAAATGATGAACTCAACTGCCTGGATAAACTTATTTTCTATGAAAAATAATTAAATGTGGTAGAGGCCAAGACTAATCATAATGGGGAAGAAAAGAACATGCTCAACTCCCTCTGCTTACCGTAACTATCTTAGCGGGGAATCAGTAATTGCCATGTACGCTTTGAACTTTGAACTAATGGAATTCATAAAATTTGGTGTGGTTAAGCTATACCCTTTTATCATATATTTATACATAATAAATAGTGGATTCATTATGGTTTATTATGGAGTTTCATATAAATATTAATAGTAGGCAGACAGACCCATAAAGCAAAACTGAACGCTAATTTAAATCTTGCTCATGAATAATTAAAATAAAGTTTATTTTCTACAACAAACTATTTAAAAAGGGCATGAAAACAAACACAGAAACAGGTTCTGGTTGTAGTCAGGTGTTTCCCTCTTGTACCTCCAGGAGGTTGAATCCTGCACTTTGAAGGTACCATATTTCTGCCTGGAAAACCATGAAATTAGTGTTTTGTATTTTCAGAATGTGTTGGGACAGAAGTTATGACATTGCATTACAGTGATGGTCTTTTCTCATAGCATGAGACCGAGACACTGAGAAGAGCTGAGACCCGTCGAGTGTCATGGCGCACTGTTTAACGCCCCGACATGGTGATGCATCTGAGAGATGAGCCGGTGTATTTATAGACTCATTTGCATGCAAGATATATGATGAAGCTGCATACAGTAATTGACTGTGTAAGTTGAGCCCTCCAGTGCCAAACACGAGATGGAATATTTTAGCTCATGACAAGCACACAAGGGGGATGCATTATGTATGCGGGGGTAATAACACATTTTGAATTCCAAAAGTCTTTGTTGTTGTAAAATCTGTTTTGGGAGAATATTGCGATGAGGCTTACATAAAGAGCTTCGGCCTGAAGCTCGTGTTTGTCTCCTGTCAGGTTGTAATGTACTCGCTTATGTATGCAGGATGTAAATGGTAAGCTAGCTGGATTACATCCAAAACAGACCTCGAAAACAAGCTTAATATGACATCATTTTATCTCGCATCATACAGCCACGCAAAGCTGCCGTGCATTATGTTCCCAGTTTACACAGAGCCATGCTCATTCGCATGCTAAAGATCGAGTGACTCTGGATTAGCTTTGTTGCATCTTTCTACCTAAAACGGGTGTAGTTACAATGTTTCTCATGGTTAAGACAACATTTGAGAGCAGCAGAAGAATAATTCATATACGTAGGTGTGTTGCAGCGCTGACACTGCTCTCCTCCAGCAGAGGGTCAGTCCTTGATGACAAAAGGATGGCATTTTAAAAGGTTAGCCCATACAGTATGAATACATGGTAACCCCTCTTTCTTATAATCTCCACTCAGGGCACGCAGCCTCTTTTGTTCTCTTTTCATCTGGCAAATAAGAGCTGGGACAAAACTGCACAGGTAACTATAATATTCAGATACACAGCCACACTATTATGATGTTGTTTGTCAAGCTTTTGCAGTTTACAGTGCACACTTCAGCTCCGAATAATTAGGAATTATTTGGTGAGTCATGTGTCTGACGCTGGAGCCTTAAAAGCATCACTTCAACACTGAGTGTGTTCAAATCATTTAGACTGTTTGAAAAGCCTTCACACAGAAAGCTAATTCATTTGTCATCAAGACAGATTTTAATTAACGTCAAGACATTTTTATTAACACCAAAGGCCTATTAACTGAAAAACTATTTATTGTTTATCAAGAAATGGTATAATTAAGGTCAAGTCCTGTCAGATTTATATATTTATTGTAAGTGGCGTTAATGGATGGATTCCCTGTCTCTCGCCTCACAGTGATGCTAACTTGTAAGTGAAGCTGCCAAAGCCTGTGGACTGATCTCAGTTGCTAAGTGCCTCAGTGTGACAGCCAGCCACCAGTCTCTGGTTGCTGTCAGGGTTAATCACAGATGACGAGGGAAGTTGTCACAAGTTGATTCTGACATTTGAAAACACTGAAAATGCCCCATTTAACAAAGTACATCTCAAGTAAAGACTTTTCCCATGTCCTTCATTCACAGCCTTTTTGTGTTCTCTCGTGGTCTGTGTCGTGTTAGTGGAGGCTAAAATGTTTTAAGACTAACTCAAAAAATAACCCCCATTTCTGATGACTTCCTGGTATTAAAGTTTTCATCTCACTGCAGTATTGTAGAAATGTACCCACTGTTTGGTGTGATTTGTTGTACTTGTAATAGCATCCACTGGTGATAAACAGACATCTCACTCGCAACCCAGATGGATCAGTGATTTGATTTTGGGTGTTAAGTTACATAAAATAAGTCAAAGTTGGCTATGCTGTCTATGAAGCCAAAAAAGAGGTTTGATTTTGAATTTCCATCAGTCTAAATTGAACAACTTTCTAAACTGAGATTTTTCAATGTATTCATTTTTTTAAATTAAAAATGGAGAAAGTGAATTAAGACAATTCCACTTAAAAGTAGACAACTGAATTTTCTATCTGAATTGGTAAACTCCAAAAAAGACCCACTCAAATACTTCATGCAGGTTCAAAGACATTTGAGCACCATATCACAGTAACAAATTTCAATAATGATAAATTATCCATTAATCCAAAGTGACATATTCTGTTGGTTATTTGATTCAAATGTAACCTTTGTTTCCATAATTTCTTAAGACATCAAAGTTTGTCAGCCTTTTGTAGTTCAGTGATTTGTAACCACACGAGGTAAACTGAGCTGCTCACTGCACCTATTTTATGCAAATAAAACACCTTTATGTGTCACAGTGTTGCATTACTGTACACAGTATGTTACAGCTTAAAGCCCTAAAGAAGTGAAGTCACGTCTATTAACAGGCACTGCATTTTTGACTGTCTCATAACAAGTTATAGATTAGACACTGGTCTTAAATATGGACAGAAGACTCAGACACATTTGCAGACTGAGCCAATCAGACGTACGGAGGGTACATAATGGAGAAGAAATGATTTAAGATTTCAGGCTGTTATTAATAATGACCGTACCTCTGATTGTAGTATCTGGTAATTATGTTGGCTTTGCATAGCTCTCTGTGTTACACAGAAGACAGCATTAGTACATTCAGTACATGACTGAGCTGACGCCACCAACAATACCCTCCACTATGTTCTTATGTATAGACAGAGGTCCTTATATCTGTGCCTCGGGTTGATCAACCCTGTTTCATAAAAAACACATAAAAGTCTTAACGTAAAACTGTACTTTATATCATTAGCAAGAAATGTAGTCAACATGATAAAGAACTATATCTTCAAACATTGACCGTAACAATAAATCAGAGTATCTTTTCTCAGCAATAACTACTAATAGTAACAAAACAACAAATGAGCACAGCGCTCTCGCAGCTGTGATGTCTGTCTAAACCTGACCTCAGGATGACACTTCAGGATTTGAAAAAAAACCCCGTTTCCACTAAATGTGATCTGAGCGGTGAATTAGCACAGTGGCACGTACACATACTTTCTAGTACAGTGACTCTCAACCTTCTTTTGCTTGTGGCTCCTTTCCGTAATACAAAGCAATGTCTTTTTTTATTTCATACCCCAGTAATTATCTCATGACTCCTTCGATTTATATCATGACTCCCTGTGGGCGTCCTGGTCCCCTGGCTGAGAGCCGCTATTGTAGAAGACATGGTTTGATCAAGTGATATTATGTAACCGACAGACCAGCAATGAATCAAATAACTGTTAACCCAACACGCAAATCAATGGATAGATGTACAAAACAACACAGAAACGAATCAAGACTCTGATGGTTGATGTGCCATGGTGGTGAAACTGCTGACTCTGTACTAGTTTGTAAAAAGTTTTATCAGTTTGTTCACAGGTTCAATAGCCAATGTCCTCAACAAGTCTTAGAGCCATGTAATTAACCCCTCGAACACGTGCATAAAATATTCAATTAAACATTAAATGTGCTGTCAGTCAGTGGAATATGACTGAATTGCTTTTGTTCCCTTTGATCAGGCGCTGATGTTTGTTTACAGCGTGCTGCTTTCGGATTGCAGACTGCTGCAAACCGGCTGCTGGTGGCAATAACAAGATGCCGGAGCACAAAAATACCCAGAAACACCCAAGAGAGGCATGAATGAAGTGAAGGAACAGGGGCTGGCTAAATATGCTGTGCACCCGCATGGAGGAGAATGGGAAAGTTGCTCCACATTTTCATGATGCGGGGCAGCGCGATGTATGTCGTCAGTTAATTAGGTGGAGAAAAGCACATCCATCTATCAATAGCTCCTTTGATCAATAAAACATGAAAAGCTTTGTCAGCAGTCACTCAGTCACATTCTAAAAAAAGACCAGCAGGATGTTTTTTTTTTGCCTCCCTGTGTGATGACTGGAACAGGGAAAATGCATTTCCAGTCAATTCAGCACTGCACAAATCATTATTATTTTTAATTAAGCCTGAAGAATGGCTAAGTACCTCACTTTCTAGTCTAATATTTTTATTTTATGAATCATCAGATAGTTTTACAACCCTGTGGCCTTGTGGTTTCCTATACTGTAGCAGTTTTCTTCTCTCTATTTACTGATGATACAGTGCTCCAAGAGTTGGTATTTCAATCACAGCTGTCTTAAAAATAGCAATATTTCAAGCCATTTCTGACTTGAACGGGTAGCTCTACATTGTAAAGCCAACATACACTTTAGCTTTCTATCTCTTGGGTTTCATTCCTCCTTGCAAACCCTTTCACATGTTTCACGAGCTAAGTAATACTGCTGGTGATGTAATTAAGCACTTGTCATCTAAATGGTCACCTGTTGTGCTGAGCGGTGTTTATAAAATAATCTTTTCCTGTTGAGAGTTTCTGTGCATCATTAAACCCAGCCAGCGATTGCAGATAAGGCCGCACTGCATCAGTCTGTGATTCACTGGATGATAACATAATCTTTACATAGAGCGCAATTACCCCAACTGGGAGTCTGAGAGGGAAATTAAGCTGAGAACAAAATAAGTTATTCTCATTATAGGAGTTAGCATAATACCATGAAGATATTTTGCTGAAAAATCTCCCAAGACAGCGTGCAATGTCATTGTACACCCACACTTTAAATTGATTGCACTCCTCCTTGCTGCACCTACAAAGAGCCTAAATCTGATCCTTTCAGATACTCTATTCCAGATCCCTTACAGAGATAAAGAATTATCATATAAAAAGCAGATTAATCTAATAATAAAGTAATGTAATATTGATTTATTTCATAAATGGTATCCATAATTTTAATAAGTTTAACAACTGAAAAGACTTCAACATGCTCTGAGGAGATTTCTTGACAACAAAATGTAGTTCACATTCAGTGTATCACACCAAAATGCATTTTGTGAAAGCCAATATTCCTAACATTTTTCTCCTCTAATGTTTAAATTTAAATTTGCTAGTTTGCAGTCTTCTTCCTCTCTGTTTGGTTGATGCATTGCTGCCTTTCCCAGCATGCACACTGGAGGCCCAACACCTAAAAAAGTGCTTCATGTCATTATAAGAGACCAACAACTTTACTGAAGTACACCTCAAGATGAGAGCTAATAGCCTATTCAAAACAAATGATTCAATCATGAACGTACACCCATTATTATTATAACATTACTACATGTTGCAGGTTCGACTTGAGCCCAGTGAAAGGTCAGGGAGGTCTCAAACGTACTAGTATTTAATAAAAATCCATAGTAAAGATCTTACTGCCTTGTTGTTTGTCAAGGTAACTCACCATGAATCACCCCAGTGTTGAGTAGAAATTCCATTCATCCTCCACCTTTCTGGACCTTGTGATTTATGTGTGTACAGTATACATGTAGAGGTTGTATGCCCTTCATGTAGCAGGGCAGAGGCAGCAGGTGTAAAGGTTGAGGTGGTGGACACGGCACATCTGTTCTTCAGAACAGACTAGATGTCCTGTTTCAGACCAGCAAATAATGGTGGGCTTGTTATCAACTAAAACTGTGATCTTTCCTTAACTATAACTTTCAGCTGTTTACTTGCCTTACCCCAATCATACCTTATAGTTTATTACCTATAACCACAACTTATTCCTAACCCTGAACCCTTTCAGTGAGCAGACATTACACAAGTCAACATAAATTCTGGAGATTTACTGAATCATATACTATCAGCACACTTGTCTGGTGGTAGTAATGCAAGGATGTCCAAAGGACCTGCCAATGCTGGAACAATCCATACCAGATTTCATGGGAATCTGATTCGCCATACCACTTTGGACCAAAGTGTTGGACAGCAAGCAAATAAACAGATCAAACCAACCAATTATGTGACACCCTTTAGGCCCCACCATCAGCTGAAGAACCTCCGTCTGTTTACATCTGAGCTGCTTTCATATCTGAAAAATGCAGCACGCATGTCGATGTCTCGTTTTTCAATATGCACTCCATAAGAATCCAAATTAGGCTCCTTACCACAGCTAGGCCACTCATAAACTAAATCTGATAGCACTTAGCACTCCCAACCCATCAAAAGTAACACATTAGTTAAATCCGAAGCCCTCCGAGGGAGCAAACAGCTGTTCAGCCAACACTGTCACCTCCGTATACAGCAACTGTTACTCAACACGCCACTGAAGAAGTTGTGTAGGCTGCAGCATGTACCGCCTGTGTCTGCTCCTATTGTATACACCCATCTACAGTACAGTGATTACTCGGCTTATTGTGTTTCAACTTGTGCCAGAGATGAGGAAAAAATTGCCCACGCTCGTTTAGCTACCGGATCGTACCAGATACAAATGCTAGTGTTAAACAAATTTCCATTCAAGCATCTTCAAAATGAAAATCATAGATGGCTCTTTTGAAAATGCTGTCAAGACTACCACACGAGGCCTTGGGCTTTCAGTCGACTAAAGAGTGTGACAGAAACACACACAGGTTATAAAACTATAGGACGCAGACAACGTGCAGAGCAGCTGGGTTGTTTTTCTCCTTCACCTACAGAAAATAGCCCCGTTGCCCCTCTATTCTCAGTCAATAATTTTTAATCACGGCAATTTTCTTTCTTTTTCAGGCAGCTGCTGTCTTTTTGATAGTGACTCTATGCTGAGAAAGTTTTCCTTCAAACGTCTGACACTCTTGAATAGAGGTTAACGGTGATATTTTGGAGATCTAATTTCATGTTCTTTGAGAGTCTTTGATATGATGATGGTTCACGAGCGCTTGCTTCAGCTGTGGGATGAAATGCGTTTATGAGTCAGTGATATCCATCCTGCTTGTCGGAGATACAGTTACCTTTTTTTTGTGTGTGTGTGCTTCCACTCAACAATAACAGCTGACTTGGTTTAACTAGATGTCTTCCCTGGAGGCTGTGTTCATTCTTTAGAACTAAAAATTGTACCAGAACTACAAACACGGACATTATTCATAACTACTACAGAGGCCATTCCTGTATTGATATTAAATTCAATATTTCTCCACGGCCCTGCGATGTCTAAAGCTTTTATGTGAGAGCATTAACCACAACGCCGATCCTAAATATGGAGCCAGGGTCCTAATATTGTCAGTATATTACTGTGAAACGACTTGGCTGTTCTCTAAAGTTTGAAATGCATCAGCTCCGAGCATTTTGGCAGCTTGCATCCTTTTCTGGCAAAAGGTTGATGAGATGACAATATGAATGTTTGATGATAATTGTTGTTCATAAGTTTGATGTGTAATCATGCCCGTGGAATTGTTTCAATTTCTCTTGTACATCTAATCACTCTGCTGCTCCTCTCTGACATTTTTTTTGGAGGCATGAAAGTTGATATCAATATTCTGGGCATATTGTGGATTGATTGATTGCTGTCGGAAATATTGCATATTAGGACAGAGTCGTCTCCAAGAGGATGGAGATTCTTGATCGACAACCTGGTAAATCTCATGTACTGTCTGCAGTGTCTATTTAGCAAAGATTTAGAGATCAGTCTGTGGGCACTGTACACTAAGGTGAAACTTTGATCCGTTTCCTCTGTATATTATGCAGATAAGGAAGAGAATATGTCCTCTGACCATAGAGCATGATGCTTTAAGATCTGATATTACCTTTATAATCCTTAAAACAACTTCCTAAATGCAACCCAAAAACCATGTCATTCATCTACTCATGACTCCTTGTGTGTATTTACTGGACAAACCATTTCTACTCTCAAGATCATCATTAGCAGGATGAGGATGTTTCCTGGAGTTATCTCCCTGTTTGCTTGTCCTTTGACCGGTGTTTCTTGCAGGAAATACCAAATTGATTTGCTTCTCAAATATGAGACCATCCAAATATATACATCACAGATCTAGTGGATACAACTCATTGCACCACCTACTCATAGTTTACCAGACTAGAAACACAGGTTAGCTGTTGGTATAAAAATAGTTCAGTAGTTTTTAATGAACATAACATATCTACATTGTTTTTTAAAGTATTTAACAATGGAGCTAAAAAGTATTCACATCAGCATATTATCACATCATAAGCCAACCAGAACAATGAGGCTGTAAGCATTTAAAGCCCCTGGCATGTTCACTGCAAGTTCCTTCTCCCATGTATCCACATTAATTCATTCATGAGTACACAGTGAATGACACCTTGGGCTTCAATTCACCTGGGACATCTACTGCATCTCATTCTTTCTTTTCCCACCTGTGTATCTCTATCAAACAAAAAAAAAACAAAACAACAACACTGCACTTCATTAAATCACAGCTTACTGTAACACATACAAAAGCATGTCTGTGTAGCAGCACATAGTGAAACCCCAGGCACTGTCTATCCACCCGACACTTCACTGTCTCAACTGTAATGATGCAAGCATGAGAAACAACGCCCCTGACTACGGGGCTGACTTACGGTTTCATCAACACGTGCGAACAGGATGCACAAATCAGGCAGAGAGCTCCTCGGGGTGAACAGCTAATATACAGGGGCACTTAGGCCTTCCTGAGGAGGGGGCCGACGCGATCCTGCACTCAAACCTTTATCCCCGGGGCTTGTGCTACTGTTCATCCACCACGGTGACAGTTTTGGGACAAGTTCATAAACAGCTGCTGTAGGAGCTCAGTCACAGGAACATTTAGCCACACAGAAGATTCTCAGCTACAGTTTCATCATTTTGTTTCATATACATATATAATCTGTGGGATGTGGCAGATTTTGTTTGACTGTCAAGTTTGGTTTAGTTCGCTGAACCCAATTTGTTTGGGTAATGATTAAAGCATATCATATACTTCCACATATTCTTTTCACAGATCTCTTAGGAAAGGCTTCCAAGCACACCCACTCTCAAAGATATCTGTAGAAACAATGCCCCTCTGCATTGTTCAAAAAAACTGATGGCACATCTCTTTCATTGCAGTGGGTCATGTGCCCGCCAGTTTTATTTTCTTCCTTTGACAGAAACTAGGCCTCTTGACAATATACAGTTATATTGTGTGTTCAACAGAGCATTCAAACAGGATATATATATGTATGTATGTATGTATGTATAGATACATACTAGCAGATTTAGTTTACACTCAGCTGACTCTACTGATCAGTTGATATTGAGAGAGATCAATGCATGCCCAGTAGCAATAGTTAGAGGCAATGCAGGGACTGGCGTGCCCTTTATTTAGCAAAGCGTAGGTGTTGGTGTGTGGAGGTCAGGTGGCGCTTCTGATTTTCATACATTAGACTGAAGTCCTGTCACAGCTAATATTCACTTTTATTTTTTAACCAGAATGTTTCCCTAACCTTGCCCCTCCCTTGACCATAAATCAGTTGGCCAACTCACATCAAATGTGTTATTATGGAAATGTAATGCTTTGACCTCCTCATTCCCCACAGTGAAACACCAAGTGTAACCCAGATAAGGTTGCTGAGAAGAAGGGTAATACCCTGGCCCACCAGAAGGTGGCGCGTACGCTATAGGAAAACCCTCAGCCTTTGCTCGCTCTTTTGGATGGAGACGTGCACTGCGAGCATACAGCCTACCTGCTGATAATGTCCAGAGGAAAAAACGCTGAAAAGACTGAAGTGGAGTGAGACATACCGGCTAGCGAGCCTTTGCTCCGGTGAGAGACACGTTAACTCTTTGAAGTTAAATACTTCTGAAATGCATCTTTAAAAAATAAAGCCAATCGGAGCTAATTGTGTTAGCATTGTGCTAATCGCTAGCATTGTAATGCTAATCTGTATTGAGTTTCATATTGCTATTAGCTTGGTTAAGCTAGCTGCCGTCATAGCATTGTAAGCAGGACAATGATAATGTTTCACACCATTAAATGTACATTATATATACAGTTGGTTGAGTTAAAAAGTTATTGCATTGAGGTTATACTTTACTTTTATTGACCATGTGCTGGATATGTTTGATTTATTCCATTCAATGGTTAAAATGGATGTATATTTGATAGGAATATTAATCAACAAGGGTTAATGCAGTTCATCATAACTGTTTATAAAAAAGATGTATACTGGTTTAAAATTGTTACACAAGTATGGTTAAAAAGCATAAATAGATTTAAGATGTTTAGAGGCACAAATTGATTTAAGATGTTAAAAGGCATAAATAGATTTAAGATGTTAAAAGGCATAAATAGTGGTTTTCATAAATATTTTATGATCCATTTGTTATTTGAGTAGATATTGTGAAGAGAGAGCATATGACTGATCACTCATTAGCACTGAAATATCTTGTGTGATGCAATGTGTACCTTGCCATCCTTAATAATGAGAGTATTGTATTGAGTGTTGCTTACACTTAAAAGGAAGTTTGAATGATGAATATTTAAGATCAGTAGAGAGGAAATTTCCAATTGACTTATGCATTTTCCATTATGTGCACAGATTGGTTTTTTACCCAGGCCGGGTTAGCCAGGACCTGAGCTTGTTCAGTGCAAAGCCAGCACAGAGTGAAGATTTG
>JBAJHX010000115.1:19040830-19051802 GCA_037176925.1 Amniataba percoides
AGACGCACACAAAGAAAGTTGCTCCCTGGACGTGGAGACAGGTGTGTCAGCAGGGAGTGCAAAGGAGGAAGTGAGGGGTGAACAAACAATTTATAGACTCCGCCCCCCTCACCCTGTCAGGTGACAGGTAGCCTCCATGTTTACCTTGGCAGATTCATCAGCAGAGTCTTTTCAGTATTTATCCCAGGGGAAACTCTGTTGTTCCAGTTGCTCTGAGAACACAATATAAATGCATCTGTGTATTTAATTGGAATAGTATTCAATGAAACTAATGAGCGATAAGTCTATCATTCAAAAGTTGCAGCTGTGTAAAAGCATTCTTTGCCAGTTTGTGAGCGCAACAAAGTCATGACTTCAAAAGTGGAAACTTGGAAATTGAAAGACTAAACAACCTTCTAATCAAATAGCCTCAGCTCATTACAGTGTAATACAATCAGTCCGCAGAGAGCTAGACTTCACTTACTCAATATGTTCAGCTGTGGCATATTGAGATCACATCAATATTCCATTGGCTATTATTAAAATTCATATTATGGGGCATGGAGTGTGTGGGGGTGCACAGGAGGAAGCTTTATTTGGCAAATCAATTAGTCTGTGTTTGATGTGATAGACTGAATATTCCTCCTCGAGGCAAGGAGCCTGTTTCTGGACAGACAGAGAGCAGTACGAGAATCAGACATTTTCTGGAGGACTCGGTAACAGATTTGTTAATGTTACTGATCTTCACTGATTACATACAAATTAGACAAAGACATTTTCTATAGACTGTATTTAAAGCACAAGCCAGCAAATGAATCTCCTCCCGGTTATTTGATGAACCTCGTGACACAAAGACTGACTTCTGAGTAAACTCAAGGATACATGCTTTTGTATTGTACAATCTAAAACGTCCCCACAATACTTGATGACACTAAATAAGTAAACTACCATAAACATACTCTCATGTAGCCACGGCACAAAATATGTATGACCAAGTCTCCTGCATCTCTGCAGGCCGGGCTTTAAGCTAAGTGCTTCATGCTAATTTGTTCACATTGACATGCTGACATTTGCCGCTCCATCAAGTTTAGCACATTGGCATGTAAATATTTGCACTTAACACAAAGTATAGCCCATTCATTAACCAAAGAAATGTGGAAAAGCACTTTTGGACCCAATGATAGCTTTAGAGGAAAAGTCAGAACATCAAGGTTATCACCATCTGTTCTGTGGAGGATGTCTAAAACAAACTACATGGCAATTCATCAAAACGTTGTTGAGACAGTCCAAACCTGATGGTGGCATTAAAGGGAAATATTAGTGGATCCACCTTCTGGGGAACATGAATGTTTTTTACAAAATGTTCAACATAGGTTGCTGAGATATTTCAGGCAGGATAACTGTATTGACTAACCAACAAACCAATAGCCACCCCTACAGCCCCACAGACAGCACGGTTAACAAAGACAGTTGGATAAAGACCTTATGTGCAATAATAAATATGTGTTTTTTAATACTATAAAGCCAATTTGAATGTGTTCCTGTTTTTGTGTACAGTACAGGGAATGTATACTCTGTGCTTTGGTTCATATAGCAGCTGATGGATCTAATCAACATTACTGGTGTGAAACTTGGTTGAGTTCTGAAGGTTCATATTCACACCAGGCAGCTCATTATTCTTAATTAGCCCCACTTCATTTTGTCCATTAGCATGCGTTTTACCAATACAGCGGCTCTGTGTCACCTGTCTGATCTGCCAATAACGTTTCGCCACTCTCGTCAATCCAGAGGCCACACACCATAAGAATTTCTGAAGGGAGAACCAACACTAGCAGCTAAATGTGACTCACTTAAGTCCACAGATGTCAAATTATTGCCAGGTAACAAGCTAAATACTCAATAGATTTTATGTAATTTGTTTTCATTTTTTATTTTCCGTCCTGATTAACTCATATTCTGACGATCACTGTGAGAGTGTGAGTAAAAACTGCGTCTGAATGAAAAACAGGGAGATCTGCAAATCATGTGGAAGATTCAGGAGGATCAGTGAGCGTGATGAGGCAAAGTCAAAACCTCTGCGAGTCCAGTGGCGCCTAATTTCTCATACAGTTGAAGGAATGCCAGCCCCTCCTGGCAATGAAACACAATTTACAGTCTGCCTGTGTTCTCAGCTGACCCTGCTTGTCCTTCACAGTGCCCTGGGATCCTCAACCTATAAAACAGGTATTATTATCCTCAGCCTGTGACGTAATTTGTGGGAATATTCTACAAGGACTGGGAGCTGGCCGTCGGTCCTGAGGGGAATGTCACGGCTCTAACCTCATCTCCAGCTATCACTGACTCTGTGAGCTGCTCACATTCACCAGGAAGCCGAGCAGAAAGGAGGGGGTGATGGGAAAATCAGACAAGCAAAGAGAGGAAGCACAGAAGGAAGGAGGGAGATGGGAGGGAGGGAGTAAATAAGGAGGGAAAGAAGGAATGAGGAATGCATGAAGGAGGGACGAGAGGACAGGATGAGAAACAGAGGGAGAAACGAAGTAAATAAGGAAAACAAACACGAGAGGAAGGAAGGAGCCAAAGAACAAAAAAGGAACAAAAGGAAGGAAGAAGAGGTGGAAGAAAGTACAGAAAGAATGCAGGAGGGAATGACAGGAGGAAAGGGAGACACAAAGGAAAGATAGGAATGACATGAAGAAAGTAAGTAAAAAGAAAGGAATTAAGGAAGGAAAGGAGGGAAGGAAGAGACAAAAAACAGGGAGACAAAGGAACGAACAAAATGGAGGAAGAAGGGGGAAGAAAGAAGTGAAGGGAGAAAAGACGAGGAAAAGGAGAAACAAGTAAAAGTTAAAAAGGAAAGGAAGGGATAAAGTAAAAAGAAAGGAATTGAGGAAGGAAGAAAAGAAGGAAGAAATGGGGAAAAGACAGATGGGAGGCTCAGTTCATGCAGGTCTGATTGATTCCTGCCAGAGCTGTCTGAGCTGAATCCCTCCTTTCTGCCGCCGCCTGAATACATATGAAAAAGGACGGCTGGCTGACTCTCCTTGAAAATAAATAAGAACGGACGCGAGAAATAACCAATATTTTAAGTTTGCCTCCCATTTACTCCTCACCTCAAAGCAACTTTGATAAGTCTAATCAACCTGTGGTGCAATGACAACGACTGCATATGGCTGATGCAGCGGCGCTGACACATGCAGGCTGAGGAATTACACAGTAAACATGATCCTGTCAGGGAGGCTTTGCACAACTGACACTTAAAAAAAGCCTGTTTGAAACTGATGTCAACATTCATATAAAGCAGGCAGACATCCAGGCTTTCACCTTTTGCATTGTTTTTTTTTGTTTGTTTTTTTTTACCAACGTGGCTAAATAACCTGTAAGCGCGGCGCTGCAGTACACATGCAGCAGTAACTGTTGTTGGCAGCATTCGGTGAAGGTCACAAGTGGCTCTCTCTTCTTATGCAATTAACCCAGATTCTCAGCGAGCCTGCGATCTATGGGGAAGCAATTAAAATCCAAATTCTTCCCAGTGTGTGGACTTCACAGGGAAGAAAACCTTGGACAGCCCGACGTTTGTTTGGAAGTGTTGATTAGTGATTTGCTTTAGATATATGAAATTTTTAAAAGCGGGGATAAAAGACAAGGAAGGAACAGCGAGGAAGGAAACAAAACATGAAGGACGGACAAGTGGATTAAACTAAAGGAGAATCAGATGAAGAACGGAAGCACAGAAGGAGAGATAAAGACATTTGGGATTTGTCAGTGAACCCTTTTCATTCATCTGAACCATGATTTTGTTAAAGGTCTGTGTTGGATATTGAACAGTCTTCATTTATTCTCCAATTATTTGTTCATGAGTGTGATGTAGCTCATGCATAAAATCTTATCAACTCACTTGACTCCTCTTAATACAAACACAGCCAATAGAAAAAAAGATGCTGCCTCCATCTATTTATTTGATCTCAAACCTTACTGTGTGTTTTCGTGTGTGTGTGTGTGTGTGTGTGTGTGTGTGAGCGAGCGCACTGTGTACTGACCTTGAATTCCTCCGGCGGGCAACAAACAATTTCAAGTCTTCCCCCTCCTCCCACGGATGAGCGTTGCGAGGTGTTGTCTCTGTGTGTGCCGAGGAAGAAGTCCTCCACCTCATCCGCTCACTCTTTCACCTGCAGGAAAACAGCGAGGAGAGAATGAGAAACTGTGCCGTATCTCAGACATTTGTGTGGCATCTAATCCTTTTATTTCAGAACGCTGAGCAACGGGTCTGTCCGAACCCTGGCTGAGGTCTGCAGCGAGATTCATTCTCTTAGGGCACCATTATTTTGGAGGAACTGTTTAGATGTACAACCAAGAAATAACAGAGTGAATTTGATGGAGCTTTTCTGTTGAAAGAAAAGAAATTTTAAGGCGATGCACTTCATCAGGCTAAATTCAGGATGGTGTTGTAGTTAATAAAATATGTTCAAATTGGGATAGACTGAATAAGGCTGAAGATGTTAAGCTCTTGCGTGTTATTCAGTCATTGGGTGAACTAATTCTTTAATTTCTATTAAAGAAGTAGTTTGATATTTTGGGAAAAGCACTAATTTGGCCTAATTAATTCATGCACAGTGACAGAAACGTGAAATGACATGCTGTGGGTTTTATGGGCTTTACCTGCTGTAATGTTTCTCTTGTTGTTCCCCATTGTTGTGTAACTGGTCCCAGACACAATAAGAAATCATTTAATTCTGTTAAGAAACCCCTCTGATTTGAGGAGGCTGTCGAGGTGCTGGAAAGTATTCCAACTTTGGATTTAATCAGACTTGCTGATTCCACAGTTGTAGTCGATCAGCCATTTCCCCAAAATGTCAAACTATTGCTTTGATTTTTTTTTCCTGTGGTTGTTTTAGTCCCTTCCTCCCAAGTTGAAATTAGAAACCTTTACAGTAGCTGCTGCGTCTCATGGTGTGATAGCAGCTCATCAGTCTGGTCTAGTCTATCTAGTGTTAGTCTGTGAGAGATTTTGAAATCCAGATTTGATTTAGAACTGTATTAACTTGAATGGTTGTCGCTGCCTTAACAAATAAACCAATAGTTTCTGAAAAAAAAAAGAAAGAAAAAAGAAAATAATTTTTGGAGCCAATAAATGGTGCTGATTTTCAGGTTTCAGTCAGACAATGTCTTTTTGGAAGTAGTAAAAGCTTTTTTAGCCAGAAACCTTGTACCCTGGTATCAGTAACATGCAGTGTTTGTGACTGAATTTAATCTTATTAGTTGGCAGTGACTTTTTTTTGCTCATTTTAATTTGTCTTGTATGCCAGCGATCAAAACAACATCTGAAATGGATTAAACTTATAAATTGTATATTAACAGGGCTGAGCAGGTGTTTTGGTGCACCACCAGTTTATGGGTCAGTTTGATAAAACAGGTGTATTTTTAAATTAGAATATTTTCCAGTGCAGCTTCATCTCTCAGAGGGCTTCTCTAACCTTGAGCCCACTGTTGCGTCCCACCGTGTTGCCCCGCAGGTCGTGAAATGAAGCTGCCACGTCGCAGAGCCTTGGGTCAACATGGTAACTGAGGGGTGCCCTTTTGTGTCACGCTGACATCGCGTATCACTTCGACGTGTCTTAGAGGTAAGTGCCTGACGGTGCGCATCAGTCAGCCACCAGCCAGCTTCACTCGGAGCAAAGTGCCACGCCAATTATTGCATGACACCGCCATCCTATCTGTTCTCAGAGAAATTCATAATTTATGACACATCCTCGTTTCTGCCTCTGGGGACCTGAACGCTATTATCCTGCTAAAGTGAGATCTGATTGGGCAGCTGCTATCTCAGTGGCTTCTTTGAAGTAATTTCTTCAAGTGCCTCGATAGTGGCTATAATGTATCACCGTCCAGCAGGACATCCAGAGAGGCAGCACAACACCAGCTATCCTCCTCTGAAATGCTGAAAGCTCTGGCAGAGGTTAACTGCTTTAGAGAGTTAGCATTATTGCACAGACATTTGAGACCATATAACTTTTTTTTTTAATCCAGAGAGAGAAATGGTTCATAAGCTGCTCTCGTGCTTTAGCTTTGTGTATGTGTGAACAATAAAAACACCCACTAAAATGTCATTTACACCACTAGCCTTGGATCGCACTGATTCAACTTTTTAACCCCTAACCTCTGAATATTAACTTTCCACTTAAAACTTCTGAAGATTTCGCTTGACATTCCAAGAGAAACAGAGAAATAAAGAATATGCATGAAGCCTGCGGGCTACCTGCAGCTTCGTCAGCCGGCCCAGAAAGGTTAACAAGGGATGTTTGATGTACATGTTTGAATGCATCACTGATGAATGTGCGTCAGCAGTTAACTGTAATGTAATGAATCATCTTGGCCAGCATTCAAGAGTGGATGGTTTTTAAATACATTACATGTTAGCCATGTGTTACAGCTCCTCACACAGCTGCCTCTGTCTTGGTCACCATGTTGGACGAAGTTTCTTTCCTCAAGCAGAATAACAGTTCGAGGGGTGTCATCAAAGAGTGTCATTAAGGGCCCGACTTTCTTTGAACGGCTCAGCAAAAAAAGATAATAAGGCTGCATTTTGCCACCAGATGACCTTGCAAGATTGTTTCATAGCTGAATAACGACTCATGTTGTGTGATTCGCTCAGGAGGAGGACATCATGCTGTATTGAATGGCCACATTAATGACAGTAGTGGTTAGTTTTGTTGTATATTTCAGCCTTGGTGGAAAAAAAAGTTAGGTGGGTGTCGATTTTGTCTATAGAAAAACCTGAGAAATGAATCAGACAATCCAAAGCTTGCATGTTGACACGTCCTGCTAAAAAAAAAGGTACCTTGTTTTCCTTCGCCTGCCTCTAGTTACCTCAGTCAATTTCATTTGATGACACTTCCACAATCATCTCATCAAACCCAGTCCATTTACTTTACAATAACTCTTCCAGTGTGAAGGGAAGTTGTGTGAAAAATGGGACCTGAACTGCAGTAAAGGATTCTGTTTTCATCCGACAGCTATCAAAATTACTTTATTTGCTCAAAAGTTAGACGAAACCAGTTAACCACATCGGGACAGAAAAAAAAGGATTTAAAACTCCAAACCTTTCCTCGGAAGCCCTGTATGAACCTCAGAAACCAAGCAAGACCAAAAGCCACAACATCTGAGGGCGTGTGATCTCTAAAGATTTTTATGGTAGGAGACAAGCTGTGTCTACTTTTTTATGCATTGGGGACTTAAAATGCATTCGCCCACCAAGATTTCTGCTGGGCGCCGCCGCGCGAATACACACATCAGCTTGAGTCCATCTCCTCTCTCTTTCTCATATTTTCCAGTCTATTGCCTGTCATTCCACTGCCTCATTTGAGCTTCTCTCCCCTCTTTGCAGGAGATAGCTTCGCAACTCCATTAGCAAAAAAATCTGCAGGATTGCACCAACTCTTGCTCTTGGGAACTTGCTGCTTACTAGTTACTCCCAAAGGTGATGCCATTATTCTTCTTTCCCATACCCTATGAGACACCAGTAAACTTTAGGGGGGAAAACTTTGCTATTAAAATACACTAAACTTCACTAGTCTCTTTTGCTTTAGAAAAAAAAGGCAGCAAAGGTAGTTTTCACAGACTGCATTTTTAAGAGACATCCTGCAAGGCCTCATTTTGTCACTTCAGGGATGATTCTGCCACTTTTATGTTCACTTTGCTTCAAATGAACTGGGTGGTACAGCATGTCATTCAAAAATATTAATGCCTTTTCTAAACGGCCACACTCGAAGCAGGAGCTCAGAGCAAAAACTCTTAAAAATGAATGAAAAAAATGGTATTATGAGCTTAACGTTAGTAATGTATCAAAAGTAAAAGTACTCATTCTAAAGAAAATTACTACTATATTTCTATTTATGGCATCATTAGATTGCATTAGTGTGTACATGGCATTTTACTGTTGTAGCTGGTGGAACTGTAGTGGATTTTAAAAACATAATTTGCTGTTAGCTGGTTTAGTCCGGCAGTTCTCAAAGCCGCAAAAGTGTCAAAGATGCATGCATGGGGTTGTAAGATGATAAATGGGAGAGGATCGAAGAAAACAGAGAGTTCTACAGCATAAATCTGTTTTGAGTTTTAGACTTTCTCTCGTCTCTGATGTTTGTCAGCTATAGAATTAAATCAAATTGTGTGAGAAGGGAAATGTCTGTAGTTGAAGTGCTAATGATTCATAAACATCTGAAGCCTGACAAGGAGGTCACAAGAAGGTTGGGATAACCTTGGTGTAAAAGATTTATTATAAATGAGAAGAAAATGAAAAAACAAGTACCCCAAATCTCTACTTAAGTACAATGCTTGGGTGAATGTACCGTATCAGGATAACTGTACACTAATGTTATCATGACACGTTTCTTTAGGATAAATGTGGTGTATACGCTAATATATGTTCACAGCCCAGTCAGACTTCAGCTGTGATGTTATGCCTGGCTGTTAAGCTCCTTATCATATCTGCCTTCACTTTTTATATCCTAACAAATGTGAAAACACGATCAACATTGCATGTACTGTTTCAGTAATGTCTGCAATGGCTAATTTTGAGCAGCTGGGGAGCACAGGGGAAACATTTCTGCATCTACTAAGGGCCCATATAAGCTATTCACTCTTGGCAATTATATCTCCACCAAATGATATATTATTACACTGATGGTAATAATGAGGCAAGTCATTAGGTGAAAGAAACACTTGTTCCTTGTAGTATCGGGGTCTTTAAAGACATTTTCACACACCATATTGTCTCGTTCTCCACGGGGGTGTTAGCAACAGACTCCAGCAAAATCTAACAGACCACACTGAAACTGTGATGTACTGACGCAAAAGCCCTCAGGGGTAAAGAAACTTATCTCAGCCACACTCAGCCTTCTCGCACCATCCGCTGACGTCAAAATACATCTGTGAACGGACTGAAACAAACTCGGCCGCGACAGTGAGCCACGCAAACAGGCACAGGCTGGATTTAACATTCAAAATTTGTGAGCAAGTCAGTCTCTTGGAAACTTGATTTGGCTTGAAGAATGAAGAAGACAGAGACCCTAAAGCAGGTCTTCATATGATTCAACACGAATTACACCTTCCAACTGAAGGCATTATATGTGAGTCCACGACTGTCCAAACAGTCTCCCGGGGTTTTGTTAGAAATAGATACACCTGCTTGTGGATATACTTTTTTCCTGGACACTTCTTGATCAAAGACTGCTGCCATAAAGGCTTTAATACTCGTCTACACAGCCAGACGTGCACACTGAAAATGATGCATGCAGGTTTTAATGTGATTTCCGTGTTCTGCTCGTCAGCGGTACCTGAGGAAGAGCCTGAGCAGTGATTTAGATCATGCATACCACACATCTGCAGGGAGTGTGTGTGAGTGTGCAGACAGACTACAGGGAGTGCGAGCATTTTGCTAATGGGTTAAGGTGTAATGGGTCTTTCTTTCCTCCCACAAGTCTAAGCTGAGATGTTTTGGCAAGTCTTGTCACAAGTGCAGAGCTGAAGGCCACAGTGAACTGGATTTACAGCTCTTGATTTGTGATAGCCAAGTCTCTCCTTGCAGAGCTGCTGTGAAGTTGTGTACCAAGCATGGGGTGGTGTTAAGAAGTACTTGAGAACTTCTACAGCCATCGACTCCTCATATCACCTCTTGGGTCGTGGCTCAGACTCTTCTCACAGTCAAGCACCTTGCATCTGCTCATCCTTCTCCCCCTCTTTAACTCGGTGTAGTAGTAAGAACATCTTGTGACGGTTAAACACAATCCACTCCCCTTGTTTTTCTTCCCCAGTGTGATCAGTGGAATGCCACAAAATGGCATTTCTGGCAGCACGATAGGGAAAAAAACCCAAAAAACAATATGGTGTTGTGTGCTCTGGAAGTTGCTTACAACCTGCAATGACCTGTCAATCCACAGGGACCTCTGACCCCTCTGTCCCTCTGTCCAGGAGCACAGGTGCTCAATGCATTGGAGGAAACAGCGGGAGAATAATGAGGAGGGAGGCAGAGAAAACACATCTTTTTCTGTTTGATCAAGAGCTGAGGTCACACACAGGCACATACATAGAGACACACACATACCTCAGTGCTGCTGACTGCTTATCATTAGTAGTCTGTGCCCGACAGTTGTGGGAGATTGCATCAGAAAAGCACATTTACTCTGTCTCTTATTTTTGTCATCTATAGTGGAGATTATGACAACACATTTCTTTCTACTGTCTGTCACTCCAGTTAGCACTTGGTTCACCACACAATCAAGGAACCTGCCACTTAAACATGTTAATCAACATGAGTTATTGTGAACTCCTTTAATGAGCACAATTTCATCCCATATTCAGCCAACAGGAAAATTCCTTGCAGAGTGTAAATAAACTGATGAGACAGAAGAAACTTGACTTCACATGAGCCTTGCGAGTACATTGATTCCATAAACTGTGAAAGATGTGCACAGTTGATAATGCGGATGATAATTTTACCATCTGCTTCCATTGTGTCCATTCAGTCATGAGATTTGTTACCTCTTGATTTTTTAAGGTGATGTTACAGTATTTCAAAATATCAGCCATTAATTTTCTCAATATCATATTAAATAAACTGTAGCTCAACTTTGCACACAATACAGTATGTACACCACTTGGTTTGGTGTTCTTTAACATTTATCCTCCTAATCCAATCTCAACTCAGTCAGTCTCATTTGTTTATGTTTAGGTTCATTTTTGACAATCACAAGGGCTAAAAAGTTCAAATTCATATTCTCAATGTACCGTAATACTAAAGCCTTTGTAAATACATGACATCTTTGATATCGAGCTAGATCGCTACCTAATTGTTTGGAACATTATTCTTACTTAAAAAAAAAGATTTATAAAGGATTTGGATATTTTTGGATATTTTACATCAAACCCAAAGGTCAGCTATCACAGGTCAGTTGTTCTCATCAAATTAAAGGGCTTGATCGTTTTTCATTGTTTCTCCAATGTC
>JBAJHX010000115.1:19061037-19089866 GCA_037176925.1 Amniataba percoides
CCCATTCACTCTGGAACAATGAAAAATAAAAAGCTGTATGGTGCTTTAAACCGCCCGTAAAGGCTACGTGGAGCATTTTCAAGAAGAGATTGAACACACAGGGAATATTTTTACTGTCCCTTGTACGTGAGCGATAAAAGCTGAAGCTCCTCGTCTTACTGCCTGTCTGTAGGCAAACCATAACTTAACCAAACTTTGTTTAAAAGTGCAGTTACCTCTAAAGGTCATATTTTGCAGCAGTTGAGACTGATTGAGCTGGAATTCGATGCCTTTGTCTCAGCTCCCATTCCTCCTTCTCAACCTCCACGTTAAATGCCCACAGATTTCGACTTGGAGACTTTTGTACTGTTATCTCTGAACAATGAACTGCTGAGCTGCACTAAGATAAAACAAAGGAACAAACATTCCTCCACTGGGCAAAAAAAGAAGAAATTTTTTTATTTTTTTGTGTTGTTTTTGCTAAACCACATGCAGTTTGTGATAGATAATTTTCAATATAAGTAGGCACAGTTGATTTGAAAAGAAGGTACCTTTAGAATCACCGTTGCTTTCTAATGAGATCACTCTTATGATAGGAGATTATGTTTTTATGACGTTATGTGATTTTGAAAGCTGCTTCACTGTCTCATCTTGAAAAGTAAAATGAAATTTTCTTACCCAGCGTACCCGATCATTGATGAATGTTTCATGAATTCCTTGCGATAAATGGGGAAAAAAATGGAATGAGAATGAGGGTTGAAAGGGAATTTCTGGAAGGAGGTACAGAACATCACAGATTCATGGATGGTCAACTGGTGGTGGATAAAGGAAATTATCATGTATGCCATTAGAATAAATGATTATATGAATACAAATTTTTCTCACTTTATGAAGTTGTTATTATTGAATTTATTCTGTAAAAAAGAGCAATCAAGACTGATGTTGTTGTGAAAACTAGACATGAACCTCTAATGCTCCTAAGTTCCATATATGAATAATTCAAATGGTATTCATGAAAATCTTACATAGGCAGACACTGGATGTATATGAAGTGGCCCAGTTAACACCCACAAGCTGCTACCAGACCAGAAAAACGAACACACACTAAGCCTGCTGCAGAGGCCTTTGATATTGAACCTTGATACATGAAAAGAAATGACTGAGGCCTTTGTAACAGAGCACAAATGACCTCAGCATTCAGAATAATGGAAGAGGAAAATGGAATAACTCGAGTCGTTTGTACATCAAGATGAGCGTAGAGCAAACACCTGAGGTCCGAGTGTAGTGAGAGAACACGTGGCACCTTTCTGCTCGCTGACGCAACGCCTGAGCCCTGCTGACCGCGGCACACAGCAAAGAGTCTGACAGAGGCAGAGCACACACAGGACGTCAAACTCTGACTGACACTTCATTCCTAGAAAGACAAAGAGCCTGCAGTCCGACCTCAGTGATTGTGCAACAGTGGAAATCTCAGATAGACTTTGTGGCAGTGATTTATACGAATTCACTGTCAAAGGAATTTGGGCCAAATCTGAGCAGTGAAGCCTGCTGCTGTGTTTCCAGAGGGTCAAAATTACAATGTGTACCACCATGCTACTCTCTTTGGGGGGAGGAGAGTCTGAGCAAAATGCAATCACTACGCTATGATTTCAGAGCAGGGTAACCACAATGTATGTATATTAAAATACACTGATGGGAATTGTAGACCCGGTTGTATTATTCAAAGTGCTGTAACAGAGCAGAATGAAATCTCATCAGTAGGTGTTCTGTGCATCTTCTGGCACACCACAGCAAATGTCCAGTTTCTCAGAAAAGATAATATATACTATAACATGCTGAACAATAGGTATCCACTCTTTTCAAGATAAGACATTATTATTATCATTTATCATCATCTCTTATCATCTTACCTGTTTTTGGTTAATACCTGTCCTTAGACAACGACAGTCGATCAACAAAAGCTGTGACATCTAAAGCTGATGGAAACACTTTTATGAGACCACGTGTTCCAGCAAACACTGCCATTTTCCAAATATATTTAAAAGCTGTCTACTGGCATGCTTCCACTTTGTGGTTCCTCCTGGGAAACAATTTTCCTCAACTCTCAATGGAAATAAAGAAAACAACAATAGCACTCTTTGTTTCCCAAGTCTGCAAAGCTGTCAGCCCATATTTTTGACATCACACTTAACACATTTGCATTTTTTTTATTAAACCAGGCAACAGATTTAAGCTGAAAAGGTAAAAAGAGGGTGCAGCAGTATTAGAATACATGCTGTCACCTGTCAGTCAAAGTCAGCTCAGCCAGGATGTCAGATGTGGTTGAAGGCATTCAACACAAGAAAGCTACTTATACTTGAATAACCTTTCCAGCTAGAAAGTTCCTTTCCATTGTCAAACTGCAATGACTTCATCTGTGCAGTCCTCATGTTGTGCACCATAACACCCATAATAAAATTTGTTCCTCTTTTGCATCCTTGTTTTTGTCTGGAGGAAAAGTGAAGATTATGGTGATTCTGCCCCAGTATTGATTAAATTCATGACTGATCTTAATATTGAGATTTGTATTTTCAGTCCATGTAGTTTGGTTCTAATTTCATGAATTTGTCAGTGATTAATTACTAAACATTCATCTTAGATCATATGTTTAATAAGTTCCTGAATGCTTGTAATTGCATTTATTGATGTATATGGGAATAATGATGACCCTTACTATAATTAAGTCATTCATTTATTTGCAGATAGTGCTCTGATTTGTAATGCTGTAATATTTTTTCTCTCTATTAGAAAATCAATCATCCATCCCTGATGAATTGCCACCATCACTGAGAGTCACATATTGTGTGTTGGTTTCAATGCACAGAAATACACAGAAAAACACAGAAAAAAAGGTTGTATGAAGGTTAAGACTGCTGGCCTCAGTACTCCCAGATATATATGGATTGTGATATAAGCCATTTCAAGGAATGAGATCTAAAAAAATGTTAAGAAACAAAATAGCAGCTTATCCTCTATAAACCATGGTTCTCTTCTCTCTAAAATACACAGCAATTTTCACTCCTGATGAAGGTTGTGAGACGCGGAGAAAAAAAAAAAGCCAGGCTTGTAATCTGCAGAGCGCAGTCAGAGCTGAGACAGTCCCACCGACAGTAAGCGCTGGGCAGTTAGCCTTACAGTATGAGTGTAATGTGTAATGATGGGGCACAGCAGAGGTTCATGGCGCATCAACTGTGTTCCTGAAGCCCAATTTCATTCTTTTTCATTTTTTCCCTCCTTGTACGAACAGGCAACATTTTATGTGATGGGAAAAGTGCTGAAATGTTTACAAGGTCTAAATATGTGGTTGTTGAACAATCTTCCATGAAAAGTTTAGAGGAGGTTTCTTAATGAGCCCACAATTACTGAAACACTGGGATTTTACAGTATTATATTATTTTGTTTTTTTTTAGTTCTCCAATTACATACAATTAGTGTTACAATCATAAAAATCATTCACTACGTAGGTCTTGCCTCATTTTACAATATTATGATGGTTATACAAGCAGGGTTAAGTGAAAAGGTCATCTTCTGTATCTAGAGTTGAAGTGCACTCTAAACTGTTGCTTTTCTATTCAGACCCAGGCTTCAACCATAAAAGTTACATGCTTTTAAGCTGACCCTTTTATTGTGAAATTAAGTACTTTCTGATGACGCTTCCAGTCAGTCCACTGCTTCTGAAAAATCTACTCACAGACAGCCGATGTCAGTGCTCATGAAAGAATAAAATAGCTTTCAAAGAATAAGAGAAGGTTATAAGCCTCGCTCCTCATTAATGTGTAATGTCATGATGTTAACTTGGTACAGCCAAAACAGTGTGGCTCCGCCATTGTTTTTGTTATTGGTGGATTGTATTCCCAGTCCACAGGGCGTTCTATTATTTATAACAGCCTACATCCAGGCTGCAGAGACTGGCAGTGGATTAGAGTGCTGGGCATGCTGGGAAAAGGACAGATGACACCACTCTGCTGTTGTTGTGTAGCAATCCACTGTACAGTCTGCTGTTTACATCCTTGGTCTCTGAACTGGTGGAGAATAAGTGCTGAGGGTCAGCTGTCTGTTATAAAAGTATAAAACATTGATGTGTAATGGGTTTGAGCTCTTCTCTCACCTTGATCTCTTTCACCACGACTGAAATATACCTTTCATAAATACTGTATGTATGCGCACACACACACACACACACACACACACACAGACATATATACGCCACTCAGTGTCCCACCTGGACCGCCAGCTGAAACAGTCTGGACACGCTACTCCAGCTACAGTATGACTGTGTGACATACAACACTGAAATTCCTCTCTTGAGATGTTGTAATGAAGCATTTCCATTTTCCAGCCTTTCTAAATGTGGAACTGTCAGAAACTTCCAAAACCCGGTTTGGATAAAAAAAAGACTTCATTTAATCAATCAAAGCTCCTGCTGATTGCGGCTGCAATTTGTCTCCCAGTTCTTACTCCCTCATTGATTGAACATTGGATATTTTGTTATTAATCAACCTGTATGAAGACTTGAATGGTATCAGTCAAAAGCTGTTTGGCCGTCCCTGTCTGAAGACATCCACAGCTGCGTGAAGACATTTCGAATTTTGATGCGTGCGTCTGAGATCTGTACAGACAACCATGAGAGAGAGGAAGCAATCGAACTCAGGCAAGCACCCAAGTCGGTCAAGCCTTGTTATCCAAAGGAAAAAATCAATGTTCTCCCTTTTGAGTGGGCATGCTGCTCTGCACAGCGCTCACACGCTGCAGCAGTCTCAGAAGAAGCGGGGCCAGGCTGACTGACATTTAACGACTCGGGTTAGCAGGGCTGTGTTTACTTTAACTGGTAATCAAAAGTGCTGGAGATTACTTCTGTGAGCAGTTATCCTTGTTTTGAGCACAGATTACTTTGACATATTTTAATGCCATCACATAGTATTACCACAGCAGCCTCAGGTTATCAGATGTACTGGCACACACTTTTTAAAAAGATATTCCTCTTCATTCTTAAAAGTTGTTGTGATTTTTTTGGACTTTTTATGTGACAAATATTATAAAAGGCTGGACTTATTTTGGCCAACTTTATATGACACGGGAATTTCAATTTGGGTTGTCGAGAACTTAAATGAGCCTTCTCTGCTTTAAGAGGCTAACTTTTAAAAAAGTATAACCTTTATGAATTGTTTTCTGACCTTTCCCCTGTAACATTTTGTATACAGTCCCTTCATTCAGAGAGTCACATGATGAACAGAACTCCAATATCAAGCAATTAAATCTGTATATGTAATATATGTGTAATAGCACAGATTTTAATGGCTAAGATATGCTGGTGAACTATATAAATTTAAGAAAAGAAAACATTTTTAAGCATAGCATAGTGTTTTTAGACACTATTCATTTCTTAGCAAGGCTGACAAATCTCAGCTGTTCTTTTTTTTTTTTTTACCAATCTGAATAGTAGGAAAGTGTTTAATAAGGTATAAGCTGAGCTCCAGGAGTGTCCAGCTGGAGTTTTTAACAGCTCAGCAGCAGCTCTGACTGAATGAATTCTGTCACCTCTGGCATGTTTCGCAGATATTGTCTGCCTGTCGGCTCCCTGAAAAGTTCTGCGTTGGCTGTGATCTGCTCTGTCAGAGGAGAGGTCAGCAAAGTTAAGCATGTTTTGGGGCTTATCAACAAACCCATGCCATATTAAGCCTGGTTGACCATAGCCCACAATGCAATATAAGCCTTTCCCACTAAAGGTATTTTGACACGTAAAAAAAACACACATTCAAATAATAAATTGAGTGACAGCTGTGTTATATTTAACCTGCTTTTGATTCAGGGTCCTTGTACTATACTGACTGGCTAATATTAACTAATGCAGCCTTTGTTATTATTAACTACTTATTAGCAAAACCTTTGCTTTTCCTAATCTCAAAACATCAAAATGTCTGCTGCAAATGAATTAAAGAAGTCCCCTACTTAAATGGCAGTTGTTAAGCAAGCATCAATAGTGCTGTGAATTCAATACAGACAACATACAGAATTAACCTGACAACTTAATAGAAAAGAATAGAAATGATAGTATTTTCTAAAGCTAGTGTCGAGAAGCAATTTTAAGTACTGTGCCCTGTTACGCTCAAGCTATAACTGATGTTTTTGTAATAACAATATATAAAATAACAATGTGACAATGTGAAAGGGTCACTGGTTGTGAGAATTATCGCCTGAATCTGTAGCCCCTTCAGATTCATGGAGCTTTATAGTGAGTTTGAGCTGCAGCTGCCCGGCACACAACTTCACTGTTGGTTCACTTTCACAGCTCTCTTAGTGTTGTTTTCAGCTTCAGATGAAAGCTAGTGTGCAGTAAAAAAAAAAAAAAAACAGGTTATATGACTCCACTTACTGAAATAAACCCACTTAGTGAAATTATTTTAATTTCCAAGCAGCTCTTATATCTGCATAGCTTCAGTGCCTTAGTGTGTTTTGTTTCAGATATACTCTAAGTGTATGTGGTTGAGCTTCATAGTCTATACTTTTTTAAATTTTTGCACACACAGTTATTAAAAAGAAGGAGTCTGAATTATACAAATATCTGACAGTGAATATAACCCAGAATATATACAACAAATGCAGTGATATGCATTGAAGCGCACCCACACACATACTTGCATTAATATCATACACAAGCGTATTGTGCACACTCACTGCTGTAAATGCAATATCGCCCCCCCCCCTCCCTCATTTATCTGAGCAGGACAAAGTGAGCCATGCTTGGGGCGATACCCTTGAAAGAGATAATTTGCTGTCACCTGCCAAAGGCCAAGTTTAATCCACCTCCTTTCCATTTCCATCGTCACCAGTGAGTTCCATTAATGCAGGTAATTGAGCTCATTCTTGCCCTGTGAAAACTCATTTGACTTCTAATCATAATCTGACTCATCGTTTGATGCAGCAGGATATCATGGCTTCTCTTTATTATTGCACCAGCACCGTTGGACTTTTTTCTTTAACATACAGCCAGTCTTGCAGTAGTATAAAGACAGTGTCTTTAAAAGAGACAAAGCGGACATAGCACTTCCATTTTGTTCACACTTAATGTAAAACACAGTCTCAAATTGAGTGCTAGGACTGTTATTCTATAACTGATGGAACATCTTACCACCCTCTGTAGCTGTAAAATATATCACTTCATGAGTGCAAACAGTAGCTCATGTAGAAGACTTTACATACTGTATTATAACTTTAACCTTTAGACTGCCTTTTGCATTATTTTCCCCAGCAAACATTTTCAGCCTCTAAATAAACATAATGAAACACTTGCAGCTATCTAAAAGGTCATTCTAACCATTCATAAATGCCAGTGGTATTAAGCACGTTAAAGGGTCTCAGAGCAGCCGCTGGGGGCGTGTCAGTGAAAGAAGGGGGCGATTGAGATAGCTGAACATCAGCCTCGTCAGAAGCCAAACCACCACAGCTATCAATTCAGGCCCGGGCACAAAGATGCTGTGTGTTAGCCTGGTCAGGGGAGAGCTGGCACTCTCTGATGTTTATTAGTCAGTAACAGCGCTCTTTGCAATCATGTCAGAGGCACAGAGGATGCGGCGGCGGCCGGCTGAGGCTGTCAGTGCCGCGGCAATGAAAGCGCGTCCATGGTTTTACTGCTAGCTATCTTCCGCCTTGTCACTGTCACCCATGATGCTGTTTGGCTCTGCCCGCCACTTTGAGCCACACTGGGCCTCGTCGGTCTGTTGCGGCCTCAGAAAAACATCGCTCTCTGAGAAAGGCTCCTCTAATGACTTTATCACCCCATTGAAACGTAACATAAAAGTGATGTAGGCTGTAATTTTCCTCAGCAGTGAAATGTGATTCACACAGTGGTGAAGAGTAAGTACATTTATGTAAGTGTATTTGTGTAGAATCATTTTAGTCTTTCATGCTCCTGCTGCATTTCAGAAAAATGCAGATACTAGTTTTCTGAAGACTTACAACTGAAAAGATATGATTCCCTTATACATTCCCCTATTGGAACAGTGAACTGGCCTCAGTGTTCCAGTACCTTTGATAAAATATATTTTTAAAAAATCTCTCATAATATCTAAAAGACTTCGGCTTAGACTTAACCTTAACTTTATTGATCCCTTTGGGATGACTCCCTCAGGGAAATGTAAATAAATGGGTCAATGAGTGTCTCCCAGTGTTTCCACTACAGAAGAAACCGAATTGGAAACAAATCATCTGCCAACAGCCGAGAGCAGCCATTGTTACCAAGAGTCTGTCTGTCAGTCTGAAAAATGCCAAGAGTGGGAAAAAAAAACCGAATAAAAAGGAAGGAGGAGAGAAAAAAACACCTTGAGGTATTATTTTGTTAAACAGCGAAAAACTATTTCCTGAGGACTGTGTGGGTGCAGTTAGATATGATTTGACTGACAGCGGCTTTTCCAGATGGCAACGCAGGCAAAGCCAGCCAGAAACTATTGTCTGATTCTGACACAGATTTCTCAGTTCTGATTGGCAAATGAACGTGACATCGGATTTTTCCAACAGAATCCCGCTGACTTCAAACCACCTAGAGGAGCTCAGAGAAAGCAGCACGGAGACAAACGTCTAACTTGGAATAACACAGGTCCATGCTGCTTATGTGTGAGAAACTGAGGAAGTGGGAAACTAGGTTTTCAGGGCCCTTAAAGGGGTAACGCTCTGACTGAGTTTTGCACTTCTATAAAGCTGGGTTACTCAAGAGATAGATTAAAATAGAACAGTCTAAATCAAAGCCACAGAGGCCAATATATCCTCATGTTTGGGAAGTAGTATGGGTTATACTCCAAAAAGACTAGAAAGTACACTTCCTAAATGGCAACCAATGAATATACTTTATGTGACTCTTCTTTTAAGGCCTGTCAAACTCCCCACCTCCAGTGTCCACCACAAAGTGTCTCTTAAGGACAAACTAACCATCGGTTTAACATTTTGTCTGATGTTAAACTGACCTGTCTGTCAGTGCACCGTGACATGGCTGAGCATAGAAGAGCACACTGCTGACCAGGACAGACCTGAAACTTTCACACGGTGAAACACAGTTTCCAGTAATAGGTTAGTCTTTGTAGATTTCAAGTCTCCAAGTCTCTGGGGTCATTTATCTCCAAGATGAGATAAATGACCCTGGTGACATCATGCTGGGTATTTTCTCACACTTTAAAAAGCTCCTCCAGAGACATGAAAATGTGTCACACCGTTTTTACAGGCCGAGTTCTGCTGCTTTCACCTTTCTTTGAGAAAACTCTTTTTTTTTTTTTTGTAGTGTCTATCAGCTGCCAGTATCACAGGCAAGGAGCTTTGATTGATCACCCAGCATCCCTTCCTTTTTTTTTTTTTGCTTTTTTTTTGCTTTTCCTCCTCCTAACAGGCTACCAGCCCTGCTTCTGAGACAACTTGGTGCACCCTGTGATGACTGATGCATGGGGTCTCTTCAGCATCACTGGTGGATGACGGGCTGACTATACAGGCCGGGCCTGACTGGGATCGGCGGGTGCCTTGTTTGCGAGGAGTGTCTGACGCCACGGGGCCGCGCCACATGCAGCGCCATGCAGAAAAGAGCATGCAGGCGAAAAATTGTTCGGCTAAAATGAGCTGCATGATGGATGATGGAGGAACATTGACTGACACATTTTTCTGTTTTGCCAGTGTGCCAAGTTTCTGTCAGCGAGGCAGCCATTGTTGCTAGCGAAGGGAGAAGCGATTCACTCAAGCGGAAGAATGGAGCAACAGTTTCTACGATAATTCGCCTTTCAGTGAGGCTGAATCATGCGGACAAATGCAGAGCTCAGCCTGGGTCCAGCAGACCATTGTTCGCTGATTATCTGCTGGTATGTTCATGGGGTTATGTCACGGAGAAGCGCTCAGTACTGTATAGTGCTCAAGGCTGTTTATAATCATATCAAATGGATCATGGGAGGTATGAAGACACTGTTACTCCAGTATGATCGACCCCGACCACGCAAACCGCACACATGAAAACACTTTACTGCTCAGGTGCGAATCAGCTGAATCACAGTACCTACTCTAAAGTCGTTCGCACACAATGACGAGCTTATATTACACAATGATCTCATAGATTCCCTTTGTATTACTACCATTTTCAACCTGAATCCTCGGGCTCAGGGGCAATACAAAGAAGTGATCCATCATTTCAGCACAGCATATTTCCATCTCTCTCTCCTTCTATTGGTTTCTTTATGCTGCTGTTCTCTTTGAACTCCTTGGAAATTACTCCAAATTATTGTTTACATAAGCAGAGCGCAGTTTCACCACCCCTGAGCAGCTCAGTGATAGTACTAGTTAATTTATTCCTCAGGGTGATATTAGACAGGAATAGGAGAAGCAAAGGAAAGAAGACCCTTCCAGTCAGTGTGGAGCTGTTTGTCCTTATTTGCATTTTAAATGTACTAACACGGAGACGCGCAAGATGATGGTCACATGACTGCTAGGGGTGGATGAGTTCACCGTAGCACTGGCAAGCTATCGTTACACACACCAACATCGGGCGTGAGAGGGATTATGACACTGTTTTGGTTTGGATTACAATTGGCTGTCAGCTCAGCCCCGTTTCATTTTGAATCTTGAAAAGAGTGGGTTTCAGTGGTGACGTTCTGGCATGGAGCTGAAAACTGAAATGATGACAACGATTACTCCACACTTGAAGGGCTGGTGATGGTGGGGTAGCAGACGGTGTCACCGACAACAGCCGAGGGGCAAAACCCCCGAGCATAAACGTCAGCGAGGCACTCTGCTCCAGCAACTGAACCCTCTATTTCAGCTTGACAGCCCCTCCATGAATCCAGACGCTGTGGACATGATGTCAGCTTGTAGTTTTTGGGGCGGAGAGGCTCAGGATGTTTCACAGATCTTTCTCAGATATTTGGGGAGTAAAGTGGACGGGATTGGTGGGCGTAACCTGGCAAAAGAAAAATCATTTCAGTCATAGTGTTGACTAGCACAAGTGGCCAGGATCAATAGATTGTGCCAGTGAGTGAAGAAAGTGTTCTTGTAATTTACCAACCTAAAAACATGTTTTTGGTGCTAAACTAGTCTTAAAGGTAACTGTTGTTAGAGCATGGCCATAACATATTAGTTGGGATTAATTGGAGCAAAAGTGTCCACTTCGAGTCCAACAATCTCATCTCAAGAGGTGGAACAGGTTTGAGTCAGGTTGGCTTTGCTTACTTTCAAATGTGTGCCCACTATCTGAGGTTTTTTTTCGTGTTTTCATATGACTACTTCACAGTGCCCAGAGGTAAAGAGAAAACAAATGTAGGTAATGCATTTCATCAGCCTGGAAAATTCACATTTGGCTTGAATGAATTCAAATGAAGCAAAAATGTAGCTTCGGGTCTTGTGTTGGGTTTGGCAGTGCTAAATTTGGCAGCCAGCTTCGTTTGGCTCAGGTCTTAAAGACAGGTCAGTTTCTGGTCTCAATTATAGGCCCACGTAGAAACTCCAGGAAGTGGTGAGATTTAAATAAAACTGGGTGAGTGGCCTTAATAAAACAAAAAATCACTCCAGCCGACAAGTGACCTTTAAGCAGTGCTACAGCACACTACACAGATGAACACTAAGCACCAGACATGTTGCAAAACTGTCACAGCAAGGATCTCAGAAAGCAGATATAGACTGTCTGCGGCCACAGCGTGTCAGTAGTTTAAACACGGGTGAGACATCTGACCATTCTTAAACTGAGAAAGCAGCGCACACACAGAAACTAAAAGATCTCATAAAGTGACTACATTCAGAACAATTTGTTTACATTATCTTTCCCATCAGTGTGTGTGAGACAGGCTCTGTCTGTCTCTTTATGTCTCTATTCAACACCCACTTCATACAAGCAACAAATTGAGGCTTTGTTGCCACTGTTGACATCTAAAGGATAGCCTGCTGTGGGATTATATAGGCTCAACGCCTGAGGCTGGGTGGCTTTTTTTCCTGTGTTCGCTTCACCAGCAAAAGGAAAAACATAATACTAAGATATTGTTTTGTTTTGTTTTTTGCTTTTTTTCCTCCGGCACAGATCGTCTGTTGGGAGCGAATCTCAACATCTCAATTCAAAATAACAATTCACAGCCATCACTGCATAGTGCGCATAGTGGCTGAGACAGATCACAACCGCAGCTTCATCAGATGGGATTAGCAGGGATACAGTGGCCATTCACTATCACATACTCATCTGCTGTACTGAATGCTTCTTGCTGTGGGTTGTTTTTTTTCCTTTGGTGTCAGTGAAACCTGCTGTTTTGTGTTGGAATTTGCGGTTGCACAAAATGATCATCAGAGGCACACAGCGCTACCCTTTTTAGCTCTCACCTAATTTTTCTATTTTTGGCAGTTTTCCCTGCATCCCAAGATATGCTTGCCAGCAGCTTATTATAACTAATTACAGCACAATTACACCACTTCATGTAATCATGTGGAACACAAGCCATGCAGTGCAACACATCTTAGTTACAGTTTAGAGGAAGGATGCCAACTAAATGACTGTATTCACACTATAGAAACAATATGGACTAATATCTGACTGCTGTCTGTATAATCACAGACTTTTGTCAACACATCTGAGTTTCCTGTGTCTGCTCAGAAATGGGACTAAGTGAAAGATAATTTACCAAGGCAAAACAACAATTCGCATATTCCACAAACCAAAGGCTCAGCACAGCAAGGGCTTTTTTCAACTGTGCAGCATGTGATCATTTCCTCTCACACACGTTTAGATAATATTCTCAACAGCAGATTTCCAGTGTCCCCTCTGAGACAGGATCCCAGCACCGTTTTCTCCAAACTATTGTATGTCACGTATGTGCTGTGGTGCAAAAATGTTTTTGTGAGGTGGAATAAAGATCAGAGGGTGTGGTGACTGATGAATAAACTCAGTCAGCCAATCCGATTGCTGGTTTCATCACTCAAAAAACAACTGAGCCAAAGCAACATAATAGCTCAGCAAAAGGGGGGAGCTTCTCCAGGAAATCCTATTGTCTGCAGCCAAAGGCAGATGGTGTTTTTCAGTTAATTATTGACAATAGAAATAAATAATAAAACAATTATATTATGTTGTTGCTGTTTATGTGACAGCATCAATCCAGCACCATTTCAAATTTTATTCTACTGTATCTCATATCAGAAATGTTTGAAGGGGTTATGAGTCAGAAACAGAGCTGGTTCAGAGATGACTATGTTTGGAACAGCTTCTGCATCCTAGTTCTGTTAAGCATGTATACACACTTATCATTACAGCATACGGGGAGAGCAGGCGGTGATACAAAAGTACCAACACAATGTTCTCTTGTTTATCGCTGGGGTTATGTTCCAAAAACAGCCCGCAATAGGCAAAATCCGCAAAGTAGGATTTTTTTTACAATTATTAAATGTTTTAAGGCTGTAAAACCCCTCACCACACACTTTATACACTTTTCTCAGACAGGCATTAATATTTTCTTGCATTTCTCACTTTCAGAGTTCTGAACGCTGAACGCATTCTGTACTGTACTGGAGGCACGGAGGAGATTGATTGACAATGATCTTAGCCAATCAGGACGCAGAACATAATGCACGGATTCTCCCTCAGCCAAGTCAGTCTGAAGATTCTGTTTAATGGACATCTATTTCGCTGCCAATTACCCATCACAGCAACATTAAGATAATTTCTCTAACATTTAATAATTCAATTTTTTATTGTTGTTGTTTTTAGTTCATTTTAGCTGTTTCGTTGCCATACCAACAAACTCTTTCATTTCCCCTTTGCATTGGATTGTGGGAGAAAGGTACATACAATATTTTGTATGCACACTGTGTGCTTTTAGTGTGCTTCACTTCCAACACTTTTCCAGTCAGTAATCAGAATCAGTGTGAGGATTTGGGACAGAGCAATGGTCTCATTTGAATGCGACTCCCACTGGTGCTCGTTGTTCGGGGCAGAACGACATGGACAGTGAAATTACCAGACAGACATGAGCAGTGAAATCCAAGGTCAGGAAAATACCAGTCAGTTGGAGCGCTGCTTGCTCTGGTTGTACAGCCATTACAAAAATAGAGCCCAGAGAGTCCACAGCCATGCTAGCAGCTCAGCGAGGCTGTAATGCCCACTGTCCACAAAACTAAAGTGGGAGATTGATTTAAGGTTATTTTTAATCCTAAACGTCCATGGTGAAGTAAATGTAATAACTGCCCAGGGGGTCTTAAGTAATCAATATCGACAGGGTTTATCATATTCTGAGCACCAAGGTACTTATGAAATGTGCATGGAAAAGGTCATTTCTCTTAGGCCTCTTGTGAGATATCTTAACCAAATTAGAGTCATTAGAGTTCATTCTCTTGGGGATCATGAATGTCCCAACATTTCATAGCAAAGCATGCAACAATTGTCAAGACATTTCACTCTGAGAAAAATATCAACCTCAAGTTAGAGGAACAGTCAAGTGGTCACCAAAGTCATTAGGATCCATCCTCTGGAGATCATGAATGATGCTGCATGGCAGCCCATATAATACTGTAATATTTCTCTGTGGACCAACTGACTAATACTGATACATATGCACTTCTAATGTGGATAAAAGACTTTCAGCCATTATTAAAAATATTGGGCTACTTGGACTTGGACAAAGACTCACAGATATGTAAGACATCGGTGCAATATGCTGTACCCTTCTGATGCAGTCATACTGATGCGAATTGTGTGTGTGCTCCATTAAAATAAATCTTTGACAAAAGACAAAGGCAGAAGTGTATCTATAAACCTAACCTTCAACTAGAATGGACAAATCAAAGTGTATTGATGTGTGTGTGTGTCTATGTCTAACAGCCACAGAGCTGTACAGTGAAAACCTTTTCACCATCTAATCCTGTGCACTTTCCCTCAACCGAAGCCCCAATAAACAAGCAGAAGAAAAGGTTGATGTTCAAAAGTAGCGCCGAGGGAACACTGTGTGCATACTGTAGGCTCATGCTGACAAAGAGATGTAAACTCATTGCTGTGAGACAAGGACGGTGCTTTGCAAAGAACCCATCAACAGAGCAATCATCGGGGAGGACCCCAAAGGAGCACAGTGAGATTAAAAGACCTGCTATCAATTTATCAAAGACGCTGCTGAGAGGGAACTTCAACTTTAAAGCAGAATTGGGACATTTTCTGCCTAATGACTGCAATTTATAACAGAGCATGGATGACAACGAAACTGAAATCTCGAGAACCAGTTATAATGAGCACTTAAAGCTGTCCCCGCATGAATGTGGTGCCGCGACTCTGCACCAAAATGTTAATATCGCCAGAAAACTCCTTCAAAAGAGCCGCGCAGAGCCATACCTCAGTGCTCAAGGAGAACAGCGTGTAGCATTATTCCAGACGAGCTTTAGGGTGGATTTGAAAAGAAGAAAATAAAAAAGGCAGAAGGCTAACATGAAAAGAATAATGTTGCTTTTCCAGCACAGTCGGGGATTTCAGCATCCAGAGGGGCCAACAGCTTTGTCATAGTAAGACAAGCGAGTATCTCATTTCTTGTCTACCTTTTTTCATTTCCCACTGCGACAACCCCCGGAGCAGAATAAAGACAGTTACCTGTGTGTAGTGGCAGTTGACCCTTTAGACTGAGTTTGGGTGACCCTCGCTGTCTTAACATAAGATTCCATGAATAATAAGCCCGACTGCTGTCTTTCTGACCACAGAGCCGTCATCCAGACAGAGTTGCGCCTGTTTGCCGTCGACAGTGACTCATTGCTTCTGTCTTTTGTTTATTGTTTTTCCCCCACTATTTCTTTATTTTGCTCAGGGGCTTAGGAAGATAAGCTTTTCCAACCCCTCTCTAAATTACAGCTTCTTCACAGCGGCGACGTCCCCAGCAGAGCCTGAATGTTATCGCGCCGCAGCGGCACGAGAAGCTCTCCATTTTAGATCTCTGGAGCTAAACAGTTTTTTGTTGCTAACCTTGGGGCCCACCGCACATCAGCGAGTAAGAGGCCTAACAGAGCTGCTGTCAGACTCTCTGTGATAACTTCAGCCACGGCTGTGTTTTTTCACAACACAGAGGGGGAAAGTGTGAGCGTGATGAGGATTACCCACCAGCTGTCTTGTACTGTAAAAATCACATTAATGCCTGACATTAAAATACTGCAAATGTGGATAAAGAAGTCTGTGTGTTTGTGTGCACAAATGATTGCAGAGTGTGAAGTAACCTAACATATACACACACACACACACACACACACACACGTGAGCTGCCTAATTATAGTTTCTTGCAACCAAAAGTCACATACAGAAAGGTCATTGTCATCCAGATGACTCTGTGTCTGAGCAGCAGTGAATATATACTATTTCCAGATGTGCTGACTCTAGCAGATGCAGGTGCAGAATATTAAACATTAATTTCTCGATTTGTGGATTAAACTTGGAGTAAATACTATATGGAGTAGCATATATCCTTCACGTATTATCAATCTTCTACTTACAAAGTGAAAAACGAATTTATACCAGCTCAAGAGCAGCTGAAAATCCAGTAGTTTAACTTTTCCCTTACAATACTCATTAATCCACTGTGTGGTCAGAGGCAGTGAAACACATTGCTCACTGCTGTCAGCCTGGTATTAAATTACCTCTTTACCTTTTACACCAAAATGGATCCGAAATCCGAAAAAAGGAGGAAAACAGATACTTACGTAGCATGTAATCAGCTCCATCTCCATAACAGAATGCCCGTGAGTACCAGCAGTTTGCAGTTTTGGAGTTTGTTGAATCAGGTATGTTATCATAGTAACATGCACAGAGAGGGAGGAGCATCTGACAGAGAAAAGCACCAACACAGCCACTGCTAGTTACCACGTCGCCAGGCACCGACATGATGACATGTCACCTCTCTCCTCACGGGCTGTGAACCACGGAGCTGTAAATTACTGTAGCAGGTGGGAGTACATTACACCACAAGTTTGTTGATGGAAAGCCATGTCACAGTCAACTGGGGTGAGTGATATGGAGACATTGAGTGCAAAGCAGGCATGGAACAACCATCCTTTACATCTTTTGCATGTATTTATGTGTATTTAAGATTGCAGGACCAAAGACCTTTTTATCACTTTCAGGGAAATGATGAATCTTATTTTGAATGTAGATCATTAAATGATAGAAATTGTGCAATCTGTGTTTTGTCTTTCTCACTGAACATGTGTTATATCTATCACACGTACTTGTCATATTCCCTCCCCAAGTGTATTTTTGTCCTGAGTGAGACACAGAACGTCGCATGTCTGGCCTCTGCTCTTAGTCTCTCAGCTGCACTGAACGCTCTGTGAGCAGCGAAAGCCTAAACTCAGAGGCTTTTAAAATGTAAAGGTCTGCCGAAATACAGTAGCTTGAGTGGGCTGGAACTGCTGACTATGATGAATGAGTCCAGCATTAAATGACGGGGGCAACTGTATTCAAAAGTGCAACAACAACAACAACATCAGAGGACTCGTGGGAGAGGAGGGAGGGGTGACGGCGAAATTAGAATGTCAGCTCTCAGCGCTCACAGGCCTATTAAAGCTGCAAATCAAACAAAGGAAAGAACAGGAAAAATAAAAGGGGGAAATAAGAACTTAGCCTTTGTAATCTGACTCACGGTATAATTTTTCCTAATGTATTTGAAGTGCTTCGAGTTTGAGTCATGCTTCAGACACACTGTCGCCCATGCTGGTTCCATAATTATTGCAGCAGGAGACGTCTTCCCACTGACTTCAAGTGTTCTGAAGTTTCACATCCGTGGCTGCCGCTGGATTACTGTGTCCCCGTGGTCACATTGGTCAGTCAGCAGTGACATCTTAATGTTCCGACTAGTGTTTCACAAAGGAAGGGAGGCGTCGTCTATGTAAACTTCCCCACAAGGTTCCCTCTGAGACTCTGCAATAACCCTGCCCTGCAGAGTCTGCAGCTGCCTTTGATACACTATGGAGTCAAGTGCTTCCTGCTGAGACGTACCGGGCCACATCATAGCACAGCCGGAACAGCATGGCCACCAGGATGCGGCGCCGGCAGGTGAACTAATGCGGTCCAAAATGGCTCTTTGTATGGAAGTCAAGTCTGCTACCCAAAGGCAAAGTGCAGAAGAAAGTGTGTATTCTCCATTTCTCCTCTCGTTCACTGTTCCACCATTCACTTCTTGGGGCTCGCTCTCATGAATATTTAGTCCTGCATTACTTCAGAGAGTTATTTCTGAATCATGAGAGCCAAGGTGCTTCATGGTTTTGATTAGGCAAACTGATATGTGAAGGGTTGGAACTCAGAAACTTGCGTCGCATTAGGCCGCTTGCTGTGTCGCCAAGTGGAAGTTTGACTGGCCGTTGTGGAAAGTTGCATAAAAAGTTTGGTACTTTAAGTATATTTTGATGCTAATATGTTGGTACTTTTCCGACTCTTTGTCCCACTCTTGAGACATATAAGGCAGCTGGCAAAGAAGAGCAGCCCACCAGTTCTATTCCTCTTTAACATCAGCCATGCTCGAGGTAGTATTTGTATTATTAATCACTTTCAAAATACATGGCTCATCAGTACATTGCTGTTACGTAAGTGACTCTCAGACATTAGAAATCCCTACAGGCACTTAAATGCACCGCCCTCTCAAATGTAGTGATGGGAAAGAAAGGAGACTAAGGAGCTCCCCGGAGCCAAAACTCTCGATGAAGTGACACAACCATCTTTTACGTTAAGTCCAGTCCTACAATGAGAGTGTCAGCTCCCTCTGCACATATGCTGTAGTCGCCACGCATGGAAACAAACAAAAAAACAACTCTGCGACATCAGGAGAGATGATTAAATTAATTAGGCGAGTGTCTCCCTCTGATGTGTGACAGTTTGAGGTGAATAAGCACATGAAAATGCCTTGCAGCTGCGCTCCATTTGCAAGAAGTGCCCCTTACATACAAACAGCCAGCACACAGACAGTCAGTCTGTATGCTGGCTCCTCCTGGCCTCTGTTTTGGACTTTTTTTTTTCATTTATTTGTTGTGTCTTCTGTATACCCAGCTTATTTTTCTGGTGAAGGTGAGTGAATGAAGCCATGAGGGAGAGTTTTCTGGAAAGGAACCAATCTCGAGTTTTCTTCACACGGCAGGCTCGGGGAGGAGAGTCGTGCAGAGACACCGCAGAGGGTTTAAAGCTAAATCCCAAGTTATTTTCCAATTAATTTTGGAACTTCAATTGCCTCCCTTCCAAGCTATTCCATGTGAACCAGAACTGAGCGGGAATTGATCCCCCCCTCTATTAATTCACTGTGTGGAGTTTAATAAAAAGGTCCTCCCCTTCCCATTCCTCCCACCTCTCTCTCATAATTTCCCTTGCAAAACAACAACTTTCTAACATTCTCTGGGAGCCTTCTGTGCATGCCGAGCTTCTCCCCAAGGTAAAACTGGCCTACTTCTGAGCGCATCCTCAGCATCCATCTGCCGTACCCGTAAATTGCGTTTGCCTGCGATTGCAGGTTATCTCATCTGTCAAAGCTGGCCTATCAATTTCACAGAGCGTTCTCAACAGAAGGCATTAACCCTCCAGCATCATCCAGGCATCAAGCACTGACAGACAATCACTGCTGGTGATATCAACATATCAGATGAGCGTAGCTGACAGTTCTCTTGTGACTTTTAGCAATGAGAAACCAAAGACTTGCATAACAATGAATAATACACAGAATGAATATGAATTAAAAATGTCCTGCTCATGTTGTTCTCTGGTTAAAATAGCAGGATTATCTAGTTTTCATATCTATGTAGCAAAAAATCCAAAGGGAAGCAATATATTCCCTATATGGATATTAGAAAAATTAGTTGATCAAGCTGTTCTGCGGCCAACAGCCACGTGTTGTTTCTGTTTTTATCCAGTGATGATGATTTCAAATATTAGTATGCATTACTGCGATGAAGCAGATTTAAAGGGGTAATCCAGCAGCTGTTGCATGAGACAGATTAATAAAACGAGCAGTCCAAATCGAAGTAACAGAGGCCAAAACAGACTTTTAATATAGCATAACACTGGATCCTACTTTCCCCACAATGCAACTCAGCAGCATCTATCTTTAGAAGGTAAATGACATGTCGCTAAATGTGTACTGCTACGAGGCAACAAGATGTGAAGGTAGGGGGATAACTGCTTCTTCTGTTATTATGGGATATGATATGACCTGCTGAGCAACAACATGGCATTGGCAGGAGTTTAAAGAGAACTTGTACTGTCAGTGCTTTTAACTACTGGGTACCCATTGTTATATGAGCGTGACCATCCTTTATAGCCACACACCAGTCGTAAACAATTGCAGGTGAGGCTTCTGTGGAGCTCTTATTGAGGGACACTGTAGACACGTTTGGTGTCGAGAGATGTTGTATTGGCACAGTAGCTGTCATATCATATTTTACTTTCATTGTTGTGCAGCGCTTTCAACAAAGGTTTGCTGTACTATGGAGCGTTTTATGTTAGTTGACTGTTCATGACAGTAACCCCGTGACAGGACATAAAATCGATCGTCTTCACACAACTGCCTCGGCTGTTTGATGTTTGATTTGAAACACCCTCCCAGCTTCCTGTTCAGCTGTATGTACTGTAGAGACCTCTTCTTGATGAAGCTTTTCCACTTCCTGTTCTTCATAACAACAGCAAACAGCACTCGATGTAACCACAGTGTCAATCCATGTAAACCTGAATCACCTCAGGTCTCCAATCCATTATGAGAACAATGTTATAAGAGCTAAAGAGTCAGGTATTTCCCTATAGACCTGGAGGAGGCCAAAATAGAGCTAACAGAGAATGCTGGTCATTCACCAGACAGACATGACTGTACCTGCTGGATGTGTAAATAAGCAACTGTTTGTTCACCCTTTCGACTTATTAGGGGACAAAATGTCGATACTGTGTTCACAGTATGTTCCTGCTGCCCCCAGAGGGAAACCAAACCAATGCAGGTAGAGGTTAGAGAGAAACAACACCTGAAGACATCGCCAGAAGCTTTAAGATGGATACAGACAACACCAACTTCAACAGTCATGTGTTTCCTCTTGTTGTGTTGCAGTAGTGTGCTGAGCCGAGGACTGTAAATCTGTTTAGATTAAAGCTCTTTATTCTCCCTCAGATGGGCTATTCTTGGCATATTCACAGACTTTCATTGTAGACAGGGGCAGCAGGATCGACTGCAATAAATGACACTGGAGATGACAATAAAAGAGGCTGGGATAGAGGCAGCTCAGTCATTTGGAGTCAGACTAAATCTGTTTTCATGAATAAAAACACTGTTTAAAATGTCTTCGGCAAACCAGAGGGGCTCTGCTCAGGAGAGAGTCCACACTCCTCATTCTCTGAGACAAATCTCTCACAGTGCGATTTTTGAAGAGAATAGCAGCCATTCAAACGTGGATGAAAGCCCCGTTGTGGTTGAGTCAACGCCCCCCCCCACCCCCACCCCTCACACACACACACACACACACACACACTGCAGGGCCACACTGCTGTGCGCTGTCCGCGGTGCTGAGCAGCCTCCTCTGACCGAGCGCCTCTTTCCACTCACATCTCTCCGAGATCCGCAAGTGCCATGCTACCACTTGTAATCCACAAGAGGGTGGTGATTACAGTGGGTGGTGGCGTTACACCGCTGCCCACCGAGCCTCATGGCGGCCATCTACCCCTTAACCAGACACACACACACACACACACACATTTTTTTCTCAGGACCCAAAGCGAGCTGATAGTTTGATAGAATAATCAGATCACAGGGCACAGATGATGAAACTGTTTCCCAACACACACACACACAAACACACACACACACACACAAACACACACACACACAGCAGCCCATCCGTGCAACTTAAAGGGAGTTTAATAAACGTTTTAAGCCAACTGTAATCACAAGGGAACATTTGGGAAAGAGTAGGCTAATCCCCCCCCCCCTCTTTCTCCCCTCCACTCTCTCTCAAACACACACACACACACACACACACACACAAGGCGACCCACAGAAGCGCAGGTTTATACACACCCTGGATTAGTATGCGTCGTGGCACAACTCTCCAACCCCTCAGCTCCCACCGCTTTCCGCGCAGAGCTGCAGCCACACATGTGGCATTACAAAACGACACAAACACACACACACACACACACACAAATAAAGAAATATCACGGAGCTGCGCGGCTCTCAGCACATTTCCACCGATCGGCTCTACTTTCTGTGCATACCTGTGTTTGTCCAAGCAGTGAGAGTGTGAGCCCCCTCAGCGACCTCTATCAGCCCTCAGCATGAGCAACACGAATCCACAGCTCGTAGCAGAGACTCGTTTTTTTTTACATGCAAGTCCAAATCGGTGCGCTGCAATTCTCCGAGTTGAAGGTGATGAAAGCAACAAAAAAAGATCAGAGCAGAGATGCAAGAGCGACATCATAAAGTATCAGCTGCTAATGCAATCTGCGAGGAGCGCAGGCAGGCAGAGCTCATTTCTTACCTTCAGAGGTGGACAAGTATCCATGGTGTGCCGCCGCGGCTCTGTGCGGCGCACTGCGCTCCCGCTGTTCGAGGCTACAGCCGCTCCCCTCACATTCACACACTAATTCCAGGAGACCAAGTGCGAGACCAGCCGCCTCCCCAGCCGCATGTCGCGTCTCCTCTCTCGCACTTCTCTCCTTGACTATCCTTTTCTCCCCCCTTCTCTCTTCCTCCTCTTCTTCCTCTTCTTCTGTGGGAACCTGCGCCTTCGCCGGGACTCAAGCTGCGGCGACGAGCTTCACAGCGTATCTGTACTTTCCCCCTTCAAGTAAAAATAACCAGCTCGCTGCTGTGTGGGCTCGTCTGTATGTTTCCAGGAGGGGTTTTTATATATATATCTTATTTTGGAGGGAGTGCTGCTGCATGTTTCCCCCGCGGTGCCGAGCGGTTTGCTGCTCAGAGGAACCGCAGCGTGTCCTTGTACTCGTCTGTTCGCCTCCTGAACGCACATCCAAACCCAAAGTTTAAAAAAAGAAAGAAAGAAAAATGTTCAAATGATACATCCAGAGAAAGTTTAGTATTTTTTCTGCGGGAGTCACAAGTTCTGTCCGACAGAGGATGGAGAGGTGCGACCCTCGGTGCGCGCGGGAGAGGCTGCAGTGGAGCGGCGGGTAACTCTAGATGGCACAAACACCATGAAGTACCACAGAGCCCACCGGGAGGAGGGACGGAGGGTGTGTGTGCGTGTGTGTGGTGGGGGTTGGTGTGTGGGGAGGGGGCAGAGGCGGGCAGGTCAGAGGGAGCTGCAGCACCTTTACGCACGCAGCGGAGCGACGGCGGTGCCCGAGGAGCTGAACAGGAGCGGTTTGGCACCGCCCGGTGTTGTCTGCAGGAGATTAAGGACCGACCGCGGATTAGTGTGTGCTTAGCGGTGTTTAGCGTTCACAGCAACAAAGTAGCCTATCAGGGCCGTGGGCGAGCTCGGCCTTATAGTATTCCCCAGTCGAAGTTGTCGGTGTGCTGCTGCAGAGATGAGCCTTCACTGGCAGCGCCCCACTAACTGCTGCTGACCTTCAAACATCAGGAGAGCTCACTTCCGCCTCACAGTGAGAGACACAGTTCCAGCAACAGACCAGGAAGTGACTGGGAATCAATGAATAGTTAACAAGTAGCTCCCCAATAACACAGCTGAGGACCAGAGAGGGTGGTGCACCAGTGTTTGTAACTGGTAAATGTAACTAAGTACATGTACTCAAAGACTGTTCCTTCTTCAGTATTTCCACTCTGTGCTACTCCACAGTAGCAAAAACATGCAGCTGGGGTTAATTGGCAGCTCTGAATTGCCTGCAGGTGTGAATGTGAGTCAGTCCCGAGATTGAGCAGCCTTCCAGGGTGGACCCCGCTCCCCACCCAGTGTCAGAGCTCCAGGGCCCCTGCACCCCGAGGATATAGGAGGGATTTAATGATCATATATATGACACAGATAGAGGCCATTCTGTAGTCTGAGTACATGAGAACATTCTGTCGCTCATACTTCTGTACTTTTATGATATTTTTGATAGAGGACTTTTGTATTGGCTAGTGTGGTACTGTTACCTGTACTGAAGTACCTGATGTGAACATTTCTTCCACCACATCTTTGGAGTACCAGTTTGACCTCCTTGATTTGAATCCTCTATAGATACAAAAGGCAAGATAATACAGTAATGCACAAAACAAAGTGCCAGCATCAGAGTTATTAGAGCAATTATTGATGACACTGAGGTCATATCGTCAGCATTGTCTCTCGGTTTGTTTTACTTCCTTGCTGTTGAGGGCCCTGCCGCTGCATGTGTAAAAATAATAATCCCGATGACACGGACCGTGAATCATGATTACACCACATGTTAGTCTTTTTAATATTTAACTGAACATCAGTCTTTCTCTAACCTTAACTGAAGTGCTTTTGTTGCTTGAATGATAATAAACGGTTGCTAGGGAACATAATGCAGTCGGCAATTACTTTTCCCATCGAAGTGTTATCAACAAAATAAATTGGTAATATTTAAACATAATTTCTAGGAGACAAGACTGTTGCGTCTGCATGCGAGTCAAAGTTATTACTCATTGAGTGGACTATTCCCGGTGCTGTGGGTTATATTCTCCTGAGGGGTAAACCTCTTCAAAGGCTTCTCTTGTTGTTTGTTTCTGATTCTGATTTCCATTGGCTCCAGTCAAAGTGGATCCATTGATGTGTCTTAAGTAGTTGGACATCAGGCAGGATTTTTGTCCTCCAGTGTTCTTGAGCAGAAAAGGCCTCCTGGCAGCTGTCTTGTAGCTGTTGAACTCTGTAGGTGGAGTGGAAGCCTCTCCATCCCCGTCCCTCCTTTCTTTCCCTCTGATTCCCTCTGTTTGTTATCGATGCAGACGGCAGGGGACGTGGCTGCTGTGCCTCTCTTGCCCACTGTGCCATTGATTTGTGTTTAGATCCTCCTTTCAAATCCGCTTAAAGCACCACTTGGAGGGCTGAAACGTCTTATTATTTCAATTAGTGTGAATGCTCCTACGGAGAATATTAGAGATTTGACAGAGCGGGCAAAGATATGCGTGTGTTCTGTGCTGCATTAAAGCTACAGCTCTGCATATACATCACAGCAAGAGCGCGGAAGTAGTTGCAAACACAGCTGCCTGCTAGTTGTTTTAGTTGTTTAGCTTAGTTCAAACCGCTGTCATAGAGCAGCTGCTGGTGGAGGAACACGGCTGCTGTCGTGTCACTTAGCATCTGACCAGCTTAGCTGTGGTTTCCAGCGGGTCCAGCTGAAGGGGAACTATGAAACTAAACTTAACCAGACTGCTGTGTCAAAACCAGCACAGCCAAAGCAGGTGTCCATCGCAGGCGTTCCAGAGAGCCTCAGCATCACGCAGCGTGCCGTGAGTGGGCGTGTCTGAAGGCTCACCGGCTAATGACAGAGCAGCAGCCACGCAATCTTCACAAAACTGGCAGCGCACAGACCGTATTTCAAACTTCGTGCTCATTTCGCAGTGCTTTATGAGACTGGTGAAGGGGCTAATAAAACCGCACGGTCCCATACTTCATTTTGACACGCTGCTGTGGTTGTTGTGGCTCCTGTGCATAGCCTCTGAGCTATAGAGGAGTCATTATAATAATGATGCCAAACAGGGCTTTTAGCTTCAGTTAAATTACAGTAAAAGTGCAGTAAGTAGGCCATAACTGTCCCTGCACGAATGGAACCGGAGACACAGGCTGTTTCATTTAGCCAAAGCACATCTCATGACCAAAACTGCCAAAATACAATTTGCAGAAGGATGAAAATAAACAGAGACGTGCTGTGGGACACAGAAAGATGTAACACAAAGCCTGAGAGTAAACAAGACACATTCAGCGCCCTCGTATGTACTCAGACATGACAAAGCCATGACAACAAGCACAGGAAAAAGAAATTAAGGTGTGATGAGACAGATAGATGCAGTTCCAGTAAGTGGGCAGCTGAGACAGCAGTTACTTTGGTCTTCAGCAGGACGAGTGGGATACAAATGGAGACTGGTCCAACAGCAGAGATTAAAGTAGTTCAGAGAGACTGAGGCCTTTTGATACACTCTTTGAAGCACCCTTTGACCTTAAAACTTGGTCTCTGTGTACACTTCAAATCACATTATTGTCAAGGAAGCTTACTGTAGAATAAACAACCAGGCTACATCACCACTTTAAAAGTTAGGGGATGTGGCAGGTATATATATATATATATATATATATATATATATATATAGTTTGTTCTTATTGCCAAAAAATGCCACAGAGAGCAAAAGCATCAAAGAACAAAAAAGTAAGAGGAGCCTTATGTTTCCCAAACATCCCTCATTATCTCAAACACACACAATGTTTTGATTCAATCCCACACACATCTTCATGCTGCTAATATGCTAATATAAAAAAAAGATATGGTTTCAAACCTTTTCTTATTATTAATTACTCGTAATCAGTTGCATATGTTGCAGTGAGATGTTAAGCAGGTCTACCAGAGACTGTTGTCCCTTTTTCAGTTATGTTGTTTGAATAATCACAATAAATCACATAAAATCGAATATATTAGGCCAGGTAAAATGATCCACTTTTATAACATAGTCTGAACAAAAGGTGCCACACCAGGTTTGCGAATGCCCTATTATTATTATTATTGTTATTGTTATTATTATTATTATTATTATTATTATTATTATTAGTAGTAGTAGTAGTAGTAGTATCAGCATTAGTATTTCTACTAGGAAATCTGTCCTGTGCCAAGCCTCTCCAGCCGGTTTTGGGTTTGGCTAGTCCATCACTCAATTTTTCTCAAAAACTGTAAAACAAATTAAAATAATTTCCCCTTATTATTCTTTTCTCATTTGACTTCCACCTCGTCTGCCTTCTTCTCCCCCCTCAAAATGCCCAACATCGACGCACTCATCAGTTATGATTCATCTCATGTTTGATTAAAAGAAATACATTGCAATGTGTGAATGGAAATTTTACTGCTGCCTTTTTAAAGATAAAACTTCATATTTCTCAATATTTACTTCTTCAGTAGGAACTACTGGCACTGGGGTTCAGAAGGGGAAAGTCAGAAATGAATGGAAGTAAAACACTGTTAGTTTTGGTCTTTTCATTATTTGCAATATCAATATTATCATTACTGTATCAAAGGGTAGATTTACTTTTCAATTTCTCTAAGGACTGAAAGAGATCTTGTTCATATTAAAACACAATATTGGAAGTTCATAGTTTGTGTGTGTGATTTTTTTTTCAAAGATTTAGAAAGGAGAAACAGCTTTGTTTTAAGATGTTTTCCATCATTTAGAAAATAATTTAAGAAGATGTAACTATCTTCAGTATGTTGTTCCCTTTTTAAAATGTTTCCTGTAATGACTCATTGTTCCTTGTACATTCAGTTCAGGTATATGCAGTGAGGGGAATTAAAGGCGCTGACCTTTCCCACCCTTGAACTTTTGGGATTTTGTACAGGATAAGAATAGCAACGTTCTTGCATTGTAACCTTTTAATTCACTTTTTAAAAGTCACTTTTATAGACTTCCTTTTACAGTGTGCAATGATCTTTTACCCGTTCACCTTCATTTCCCACTGGTTTGCAGTTTACCTCTTCTTGTGGACATCTGTGTTATAAATCAGAACTATGATGATGATGATGAAGATATAATAGAATCGTTTGTGGAAATAGAAAATGTAACGCGAAAAGAGAGGGGGGAAATGCTGGAAAGTCACAAAAGTAGCAGCTTTCTACTGCTGTCACAGGGAAAACACACAGGGCACTCTTCCTGTTTGTGTCAGTTGCAGCAGCAGAGCGCCGTGCACCTGGTGATTTGCATTTCAGTTGTCAGTAGAAAATGCGGAAGAATTTCCCAGTTTCACCACATAACATTTTTTCCCCTCCATGTTTTTATTTCAACCTGACAACATTATGGTGAAGATGCATGTCTCTGATCCTGTGTTACTCTGTTGCAATCCATCAAAGGTGAAGTGGAGGGAGTTCAGTTCGTCACTCTGTTTCTATTGATCTGTCGTCTTGAGCGCAGTCGATTGGCTGTCAGGGTATCAGTGTCTGTGACCTGCTGACATGCTGGCCCCTGTGGGAAGATGTAACTGAATAAAGCACTTAACAACATCGTTATAGAATGGAAGAAGGAAAAAAAAACAAACTCAATGATTTAAAGGCTTGACTAATCGTATGGTCACCATAGCTAATCTTGTTACCCCCAGAATCAGTCAGGCGACCTTTCATCCAATGTGTAAAATTAGCTGGAAGTGATTGATGTTGTTCCCTGCAAGCGTATTACGACCACATGGCCGTGAACGATGCGGAGACGACGTAATTGTTATCTTTGTGTAATGATGTAAGATCACAGTTATCAAAGATTACAGCTTCTAATTAATAAGTTTGTTAGCTTGTTCAGTGACTTCATACACTGACCTCTATGTGATCCATTATATAGGGAACAAAGGCTTTTCCATTGTTCAATGATTGGATCTTAATTGAGCATCAGACAGGCTAAAAATGTATTCTGGAACGTTTTAATTTGAAGAAATTAAAATGCAAATAAATACTCTAATCCAGGGTTTCCTGCTGTGTTTATAATTAAATAAAGAACTACCTCCACACTTGTGTAAAAAAGAAATTGTGATGCTTTTATGAAATGTATTATTAGACTTCAGGGAGGACAAGTGACAACCCTACTTCAAACTCAGCATTATATCAGCGTTCAAGGTTTGAGTTCATTTCTTAAGCACTGTACACACACAGGGATGCACTATGAAATATAAGTTGTAGTCCCTTCATGCTGCATGCTGAAGTCCCTTCGTCCCTTCACACACAAACACACACACAT
>JBAJHX010000115.1:19097008-19114941 GCA_037176925.1 Amniataba percoides
AAAAGAAAAAGAAAAATTCCGGATGGTTGTGGGTGAAGCCAGGAATCTCGGACTCGTCCAGCGAGGTGAAGATTGCTTGGTCTCCAAGGCAATGTTGCTCTGCACCTCCTTTAGTTGCTGTGGTTACAGCTGGAAGGAAGCAATGCGCTCAGAGCCTGCGGGCGCATTTATATCCGCGTTGATGTCACGGCTCTGAGGCGGGACAGTGTCAGTTTGGTAGGCTCTCAGCCAATCAGAGCCAATGCTCGGACCCCACCAGGGATCACACCTGGCCATAAAACTCCTAAGCCTGTTGGGAAATGGAGGCTTTTAAGGACTCCCATTGTTCTTCCTTTGGCCCCCTGGCGTGGTCACCAGGTTTTATGGGGTGCTGCAGGCCCCTGCTCAGGCTTTATGACTTGCAGCAGGCCTTACCTCAGGCTTAGTGAAATGGTAGGCCCAACACATGCATTATGTGCCGTGGCTGGATCGGACCATTTGAAGCCAATTATGATTACATCATATCGGCGGGGACATGACGGCTCAGCAGGTCACTCTCAGTAACGGCCTCACTGTGTTGGGGGGGCGTTATTTAGCAGTGCTGTGATTTTATTTTCAGCACATATCCATTCTATTTATGTAATACAATGTCTGACTGCACCTGAATCCACAGAAGTGCATGTTTGAGAATGTGACAGGTCTTTGTACAAAAGATTACAGAGAATTTGTCAGAGGAAGGTGCAGAGTGATGCTTAAATCCCAAACAGTCCCTCTTTTGTTCGCCGTGTGTGGTGTAGCGGGAGGTTTTGCAGGAATTCTACTCCCACAAATGAGACACTAATGCAGACAGCAGTCATGATCACGTCGGAGAGAAAGAGAAAGGTGGGGGAAAAAAAGAGTGAAATTATGATGTCTGCAGGAATCCAGAAACAATTAGTGTGTGGACAGAGACAGACAGTCAGGATAGATAGATAGATAGATAGATAGATAGATAGATAGATAGATAGTTAGATAGATAGATAGATACCGTACTTTTCAGACTATAAGCCGCACGCAAAATCCTTACATTTTCTTTCATTTTTATGTGATACACGGCGCTCAAAAATCTGTAAAGATGTTTTAGTGCGACTTTGGTAAGCTACGAAGCTGCGCTGCTTGATTGATTGTTGGAGTACTACGGCCACCGTAGTCATTATATATGACCGTTCATTGATAATGCATTGACAGTGTGTCTTATAATCCGGCGTGCCTTTTGGTCCAAAAAATACGATAGATAGATAGATAGATAGATAGATAGATAGATAGATAGATAGATAGATAGATAGATAGATAGATAGAAGAAAAACATGTCATTTCATATCTTTGCTAAAGTCTCAGCCATCATGTTTATCCATTTTCCTTCCTCCAACATTATGCTTTTAGAAATGCTTTTGAGTGGGGAGAAATTGGTTAATGATGATGTGATGATAACGGACTTATAAACTGAATCAGTTTCTGTATATCATCTGAAATTGTATTAGAGGACCAATCACGATTAATTTAATCTTGCTCTCCACAGATTTTGTGGACTTGCATAGACTAAACGAATCTTAGTATACTATTTATAACTGTATACTGTTTCTTCAGTTATAATTATTAATGTACTTTACCATTTTATGCTAACAGGATAATGACATAATATGCGTTTAGCCGTAAAACTGTGACTTTGGTATAATGTTGCTTATTAAATTTCACAAAGACACAACAACATGTTTTTGTAAAGACAATAAAGATCCTGTCACAACTCCAATCAGTACTTTTACAGCTTTAACACCTCCGTATCTGTTTGATTAACAGCACACTCCAAAATCAAACGTAGATCTCTTCTCTAATTTCTTTATGTAATATTCTAATTTTGTCACTTTTAAACTGTCATCACTCAAATCCTCAAAACCTGTTCCGAATTACTGTCTAGTATAAAATCAGGACACAGTGCCCGTCTCCATGCACAAGCCAAGATAACACTTGTCAAATGTGTTAAAAGATTATGCAACTTTTTTTTTCTTTTACAGACTCATGTTCTCCATGACTACTAAGTTTATGTCAAAATGCAATATTTTAATTTTTCATTCAAAAGATGGTTAGATTTACTGCTTCTGCTCCAGTCTTCACACACACCTTGTGAGTGAGCATTTGTTTACCTTCAAGCTCTTGCCTTACACTCCTGCACCGGTCAGAACTGCTGTGAAAGACCCCAAGCGTAAAAAGACAGTGTCCGGCAGACAAACATTCAGACAGATGACTGAAGAATGTGGCTAAAATGCATGCAGTGTACGCGGCCTGTCAGATGGAGAGAACAGAGAAAATAAAACAGAATTGCAGGTCAACAAAGGTTACACACACACACACACACACACACACACTGCCGTGTGAAGGACAGACTGTCACAAAGACTCTGTCTTGGTGTATTTCTGGTGTCAGATGTCAGGACACTTAAAGACGAGTCTTCCTGCTGTTGCATTTGTTTCTGATTGCTTTGGATGTAAAGTCTGCCACAAAGTAAATATTACTTATATTAGTTTTAGAAATGACTGCGGTTACACTGGTTTTCATGAAGAAAAACATAATGGCTATCATCTTTTAATTACTTGTAGACCAAGCTGTACTGAAAGTATTAATAATGTATATATTACATTTTAGTTAACAGTGCAGATCATTGCAGTGTCACCTGGGTGTTTATAGTGCTTCAGCTGAATCAATATAATAACATAGTTTCATTCTCTATTACTATAATTAATCCCATAATCATGTCAGTCATTCCTGTGATCGATTTCTCAACCTTTGTCTTTCCCGCTGAGATTTGTATCTTGTCAAAACATCCCCGACAGGACAGCACCGTGGATCTGGGAAGTGAATTAATGAGGACGCGAGCCCGATGGCTACGCGGCTGAATCTTATAATCACCAGAACAGAGAGAATAACCTATCAATAACGCAATGCAACAAAGCCACTGCTGTATGAACCTCTCACACACACACACACACACTTTGACTTTGTTCCTACAGGCAGGTCTCTGCTTTCCCACACGGTAACACAGCTTCAAAAGAGAGAGGATGCACAGAGCATATCTACAGTGTACTTGAACAAGAATGTCTAAGGCAGTGACATTTTATGGAGCATCATCTCTACACAGTATCCACTATACCTCGTAGAAATTCTGGTTTACGTGAATAATACGGTGTAAACAGTGATTTCTTAGACTCAAGACTCAAGCTTTTTGTCATTGGAATAATTATAGCTGGTCTTGTCATCAATTTTACCAGATACTTTAAAGAAGAGCTTCCTATGCCAGTGTGCTAAGTGCAAAAGACAGAAGGCATGTTGGAAATGTTCAGCACCATTTTTGCTTCTCCTTTGCGATACATGATAGAGATTGATATGCTCCATATGTAAGATCTAGTTGGGTACATTATAAAATGGATTTGACTGGTCACATGAAGGTGTGAGAGTAGAATGCACCTCTGCTTCATGTTGTCAGCCTTAAATAGTTAAAACAGGGTGCTGTAAATGGAAACACCAACTTTGATCATCCTTTGACCTTTTGTCCAGCACCACAAGCAGATGATAATTTCCATTCAGATTATAACCAAATACCTGCAAAACTAATGACATTCAGTCTCAAGTATACTCTGTGTTCAGTGCTGACTACCAAACAAGAGTGTGCAACAGTAACATATTAAACTGAAATGGTAGCGTGGTAAACATGACGTCCTAACAGAAGCATGTTAGAGCTGCCGACAGTAACAGAGAGCAGTGAGAATCAAACCTTGTTCACGCTGTTTTGCCCTCACAGTGTGATGCTCATTCTCTCTGTGTCAAAAACTCCTTTAAATTCCATTGTCAAGATATTAGTAGAAAGCCTTCCGCAAAACTGATTTCGATGAATCTCATCTGTCTCAACAATCTGTGACCGTGACCATGAAACTGACACAGCCCACAGATTCTGCCGCACCATTAAATCAGACAATCTGTGACCCCCGAATTCTTCTGACAACTTCTTTGATACATGCAGCTTTGACATGAGACATATTTTTGCTTGCTTCAGTGCTGCGAGGCCCGGCGCTTCAAATATGTTTCTTTGAGCTCCATCTGCCTCTGTCACATCTCACATGGATGTCTCTATCCAATCGGCACCACCAAGAGACGTTGATTTCCCCATCCTGCATCCCCACTGAGAAATGGAATAATGATACAAATGGCAGTTTGCAAAGTTTAGTTTTTCCATCCTTCATTTTCATCTAAATGGACCCTTCTTAGGATAATGACAGACTACGAGATTAATCAGGTTGGTGTGTTGACTGTCAAATACTTCATCCTTCTGTACGTTGGTTCAAGTCACAAAGTGCTAGATGATCTCATTTTACCTCTCTAGCCACTGGACTGGAGGGTCTTGATAACCACTGGGTAAGGAGCTGTGAAATTTGGTACGGATGTTAAGGTCCCTAGAGGGTGATTCCCACTGAGTTTGGTGATCCCGTGTCCCTCAAAAGGTTCAAATTTCCCTTTGACCAACACCTTGATCTGCGACAGAGTATCTCATGAACCTGTGTGCAGATGTCAGAGACACTGGATGTTGGCTTGGAATAGTCCCTAAACACTGAAGGAGTTTGAATGGATTCACTCATCACACATGCGCAGCTGTATACTGTAGATATTACACACAGTCTTATACAATGCATGCACACAGACACGTGCATGTATAAATATACACAGTCTGGTTTATCCATTAAATTGTTTTTATCCTAAATCTCTTTAGTTTGTTATGTTTGTTGAATGTTAGAAAACAGCTTTATACATTACCTGTGCTGCTTTATTTCTCCCTATGTAACCATCTTTGTCAGTATCATGTTATCAAACAAATCCACAATCCACTCGTGGTGTATTCCTGACCCTTGCAGTGCCTCTATTCACCTAAAATGTCAACTTGTTCATGTGGGAGCTGTCCAGGGTGCTATTTTTTTTTCGATTCCTGTTCCAAATGACTAAAACAAAAGTAATTATATAGTATAGTATAGTAATAGTATAGTAAAGTATTATAATAATATTTTTGTCATACAAATATGATACATAAATGGATGTATTATTTGTAAAGAACACAAAGTATTTTTTTCTTCTATTATTTGGTGTGGTTTAATGCTGTATGTATATGTATATGTAATGTATATAATGTATAATAATCAGAACATCAGAACACTGTTTGTCACAAAGGGGAAAATATGTTTCAGCAAAGTATACTCACATGAATATTTTTTAGAAAACACTCTTTACATTTGCTATATTTGTTTTGCAAAGTGTGTAAAGTCCTTGCTGTTATATTGCAGGTGTGAAAAACAGGGCCCTGTACAAGTTTGGACCAGAGGATTCAGCCCAGAGTGGTGAAAAATCTTCAATTTTTCATTCTGTCTGAGACTTTTATGTTGCACAGTTTGATAAAGTTTGAAGCCTCCATGGGGCTTTAGGTTTTAAGCTGTGTTCGAGGTAATATATTTCACCCGCCTTAAAACATATTGAAAACATCTAAAATTCATGTTCTTGGAATGGACGTATGAGGACTTTAGAGAGCGCTCCAGTTGTACAATAAAGGTAGAATTCTAATTAAAATGAATCTTCAGGAAGGTAGATAAATTTGGATGTGTTTTTCATGCAAAATAATTGTTCCTCTTTATAGTCAGTCATTCAACAATATTAACACATAATACAGACATCAAAATGAATAAAAATTGTTCAAACTTGTTCAAAATTTTTGGTATAAGCATTGGTTGAAATCTCATTAAATCCCAAACTTAATGATCACAAGGTTTTTCCTCAGGATGTTAAGTGCTGATTCTACAGTGGGGGCAAACAGAAGAGTTTGGGTATTATTTTTTGATGCAAGAAATTTCATCAAACATTAACATTTTCAAAAAAAAAAACCTTCACAGCAACATTTTATTCATTTTTACAAAGTTCGAGGATTTTTAAGATCCCTCTCAGACTTAAATGAACACCATTGTTACCGCTTTGTATGATGCACGATGTTCTTTTTTTTCTCTTTATTCTTCTTCTTTTTAATAGCTGCCTTTGCAAAGACAACTCACTTTGATTATTGCTCAGCTGTGGATTCTTTGAAGCTTTGAAAATGCCCTTCTTCTCAGGGGTAATTATCACTGGAGCACCATCAAGTCCTAAACAGAATACCAGCAACTAATCAACAGCCAAATTGCTTAATGGTCCCACTTTCTCGATGAAAACAGTGAAAGATAGCCTAAAGCAAAAAAGGGTACCACTGATGCATGAAAACTAGATATTCATAAAGCCTTGCATACTCATGGTTCTCAGTCATTGTGAAACATGTTTGATTTCACCCCCTCAGTGAGCCATGGGGGAAGTATGAGCTGAAAAAACACAGGAAAATAAAAAAAAAGATGCTTTCAATGGAGATAAAAACAAAAAGAATTAGAAAATGAACTGGATGTTTTTTGTGTGTAAATGTATATATGTTGCTGATTTCTGTTGTTGTTATCTGTTTTATAAGAATTTTGTTTGTCTTTTTGCAGGGTTAGTGTGCAAAATCTGTTTTCTTTTCCCTCCTTTTCATTCTGGTTATTTCACTGAGAAGGCACAGGTGGCCTTTATAAAAAAGGGACCATGTGTGCGTGCTTTGTTTCTCTACTTCTGCAGTTCAGTCAGGACGCTCACGTCACCATTTATTGCAGCAGTGGCTCTTCTCGTGTGAGCAACCTTGACACAGGCTGTCCCTGTGTGTCTACTATACAACCAACACAGAGTTAGACCCTCCACATGAGCAACATTTAGGAAGGTTGTTTGCTCCAGGTCTTAGCGTCACAGGATCATGAGTGACAGAGGTAAAACAGAGCAGGTCAGCGTGTTTACACATGAATAACTTGTTGCATATTAGTCGTCTGGAGTATCAAGAGTTCCAGATCAGAAGAAGGGTGAAAGTAAACATCAGACGTTGGCTGATGAGTCAGCAGACTCATTATGTTTTAATTAATATGTCACTTCTGTGAACAACACAACTTCTCCGTGGGTGCCCGTCCTTACTCTCACATTTGTAAGTATAAATATTCAGCCGGTATTTAAAAGGAACAAAGTCTCAGCGCTTTAAATAAACAATGCAATTTGCACGCGTTTTCTCATGAAACCCTTCGGCTGGGCGCCCTTCGTTATCTCGAGGATTGATCTGCGACGCGCACTTGAAACCAGTGACTTTCCTTCGAGATCCAAACGTGCCTTTGTGTCTGACCAGCAGAGTGCTCCTGATCCTGAGTGCTCCGTGATTAATGCTAACAGCATGAGTGAATAAAATGTAATTATAGTTTATCACAGAGGGGTTGTTACTTTTCTCAGAGCTTAGAGGAAGACTGTGACAGCAACCCAAGAAAATAATTGCACAAGCCCAACAGGAATTTCTTGCCAACCGCTGTTAATGCACCAGCCCAGTTTGTCCCATTTTGTGTCTCAGAGGCGTTCACTTTCATTCAAGGTTGTGTGTGTTTATACCGAGAGTAAATTATGGATTGCTCATTATACCGACATTGTATGCTGCATAATTGTTTTGAGAGGCCTTCCAAGAGCAGAAACAACTCATTCTGTTATGCTGCTGCTCTTACTGTGACCACAGAAAACAAGGAGATGTGCCGTGCATGCACAAACACTTTTAGGTTTTTCCTTTTTTTTTTTTTTTTTTTTTGGTGTGTGTTTTTTTTTTTTTTTTTGTAATGCTGTGAAATGAGGTCAGCAGATTTGGAAGAAGTGTCCAGTGTGGGAGTGCACAGCCTCATTTGTCCTTTGATTGTAGGTGTCTGAGACTGGGATCAAAGGTTTGCAGGGCTACGCTGAGTTCTTTTCCATTAGTCACCTTATCCAGCGTGTCATGAGAGGTTTGACAACAAAATCTCTGGCCCTGCGTCTCTGTCGGATAATACCGTCTGTGGTGCTCATCAGCATCATCGCCTCTCTGATAACTTAACTGTTTTAATTAAGGACACACTGGTTTCTTTTCTCCTTCAATAAATAAATGAAGTAAAAACATGTAACACCTCCCGGTGCAGCAAGAGTTTACCAGGAGAACAGCTTCCTTCATAAATAACATCCACACATTCATTGTCCTGATTTGTGGTGACAGCTATTAAGCACAACAGGAAGGTAAACAACTTGTATGGCCCCATTATTTGCCATAGCTCATGACCAGTCTACTGACCAGTAGATGGGAAACTGGCTCCACTTTGCCACGACTGTTCAACAGTTCAAAGACCAGGTTGAATCCTGGTATGTGGCTGGACAGTGTAAGGCAGTCTGAGTGTGTGAGTGAGTGTGTGTGTGTGTTTTAAAGTGATCAGGGCCAGTGCGCACAGAGGCGCGCATGTGCTGAGGAGAGAAAGCTTCACACTTGACTGCAGACCACTACAGTGCACACCAGAGATCACAGCCCGATAAAGCCAAAAGAACCAGAGAGTTCACTGGAAATGAGGAGGAAGACAGACAGGAGGTGACAGACGGCACAACAAAGGTCCTGCCCCACACTCAGTCCAGAGGCAAAGCAACACGTGGCTGGTACCTTAAACTGCAGGGTGCCATACGGGACACTGTCCCCACCATGCTGCATGCTGACATCCAGTGAATCGTGGGAATCAGTGACAAGGCCCAGCCCTGGCTAGGCTCAGTTCTCCCTGAAAATGTGCTTGACTTCTTTCCAAGAATGCAGACACCACTCTCATTACAGTTATGCAAGGACTGAAATGGCCCCAGCACCCAGTGCAGCACAGTGCTTCCCACGAGGTCCCTCAGGAGAGACGGTGGTGTGAGTCCACAGAGCACATGGACTGGATCCATTGCACATCTCCTGAATCCAAGGTTCATCAGGACGTTGCAGATGTGTTGTTTGTCTTATTACGTAATGTAATGATTCAGACTAAACACTGCACTGAACAAACAACAAAACATTATCAGGCACAGGATGGGACTGTATGCATTGTTTATGGCTGGCTCTTTGCACAGATTTGGACAGAATTTGCATTCTCCAAACTAAAATCAGACAACATACAAAACCTGCAGGTTTTACTTCAGTTTGAACACTGTGGTCTAATCAAGAAATGAGGCCATTACCCAAACTGACAATCGGCATTCAAATATACAGTATAAGTAGTCCCACATTGTACCGTGCAAGCAGAACTCATTAACATGACCACAAATTAAATAAAGGCTGCAAGGGCTGCAGTGGAAGAAATAAAATGGTCAATTTATATGCAAATCTCAACCTTTTACAGACAAGAGGCAAAACTAAGATGCCTTTTCTCACAAATATTTTCTGCATTACATGTAATGATGTACACGGCATAATTTGCCTCGCCTGTGTGGGAGAGTTTCCGTGTGTACTCATTAGCCCATCTCAAAAATGTCAACCTTTCCCATTTTCAACCCATGCTGGTGCGCAAATCATTAAATAACCTTTCAAATTGACTAACAATCTTCACGGTTTAAGCAGAACATGCAAAGGAGATGTGTCTCTCTCTGTATGTTTCAGCAGCACACGGTATTTAAAGTGGAAGGCAAACACATCCAGAGCAGTGCACAAACTCATGAACATGAACTCTAAGGTCACAGTGGTGGGTTTCACACATGAACAAAAAAAATCAGTGTACAGTAAGTAAGGGCTAATATGCTATATAGTTATACTGTCCTTTGTTACAAAACACCTAAATACAGTGTGTTGCTGCTGAATTAGGTACAACTATGTAGTATCACGCTGCACCTCCTTTTTTCCTTCTTACTATAACTGCTCTGATCTCACCATGCAAACCTGCTGCACAGCTCCACTAATGGTGGTGATACGCTCACAGCCACCGCCACAACAGGTGTAACTTTCACCAGCCAATTTACCCTCAACAAGTTAATTATCCACTGGCTGTATCATGCGATGCATCTACATCTGTCTCAATCAGCCTGTGCTGGTGGAGCCAGTTTGGTCCATGGACAGCAGCTCTCTCGTGCACAGCAGTAAGAGCTGAATACAAAAAAATAATGGGACAAACACCATGATGAGCGGGTCAGCTGCAAGGTCAAACGGACCAATAACAGAACTGTGCCCAAAACCCCCCTCCAAGTTGTTGAGTGAGCCGCGTGACCTGGACCTGCCCAAGTCTCACATCGGCACTCAACTCTCTATCACCTCCCGCTGAGAGAGAAGTGGTGTCACTTGGCTTTGTAGAAGTGAAACACGTCTTCTGCCTGAGACAACTACAGGTGTTCAGTACATTTACAGACAAATAATTCCCAGCAAATCTTTGAAAGAAACTGGCTAAACTCATCCACCAGTCATTAGTTTATGGACCTAACTAAGTAGCTAATAAACTGTGCATAGTCGACTCTTGCTTCCTCCAGCATCTACTGCATGTCTGAGACAGCAAAACATGTATTTGAACATTTGGTGCAAACGACTGTGAATAGATGGAAAATCCCCCCCAGATCCCTGCCCAGTAACTCAAGCAAAGCTCTGTCCCTCGGTAATCCTGTTTCTCCCCCACCCCCCAACCCCCTCCTCCCTCTTTTCCACCCCCACCACCCACCTTTCGAGGCTATTTGTATTTTACTGTGCTCCTGTCACACTTAACATGCTTGACAGTCTGTAAGGCAGACATGGGCTCCAAAAGTATTTTCATTTACTTTCTTTTTGTGTTGATTGTCCTTTGAGTGAAATATTTTTCTGAAGGTCTTTCTTACCCTTTGCAGCCAGGATTTAGATTAGACATGAAGGTGAATATGGAAATAATCATGTAGCATATGGTGGGATTACTCCATCTTATCCAGGAAGAGAGCAGAGGGAATAACATGATTTCACTGACCATACATGACAGTCGGGATAAATATAGGAACGGTTCTCCTTTTTGCTTCAATGAAACACCCACGACAGGAGTTCTTGTAATTCAGCAACAAAGATGAAGCAGCTGGATAGTTTTTGTGTTTTGTAATGACTAAAATTAGGATCTGACATTTTACAAGGCCTGTAGTGAAATGGATCATGTGTTGTACGACCAAAATGCACAGATACGATATAGAAACTGTAGGTGGGCGGGGGGTCAAGTGAGAATATAAAGCACCCGACGCTGGTCAACGATATCACACATGTATGAGCTTTTATATGTACAATGGAGGTGATGGTGTAAAATGCTTTTTGTTCATTCTTCTTGTCTGTTTCCCTCAAAGCAGAGCAGCCCCCTGAGACATGCCCTCAAAGACAAAGCAGGGAACAGCACCCACCACCCCACCTGCAGCAGATATTGTTTTTTTGCTCGTGCAGACCTGAAATTCAGAGTCAAAGTGTCTCTACAGGCCTGCACACCCTAATGGGTGTCCTACGGTGTTTAACAAGCACGGGAGGGCACGTGGAGGGAAGGTACGTCGGAACAGAGAACCTTTCCTCCTTGAACAGCCTTCGAAAGAAACATCACAGGAATGTATTCAGATGCATTGGGTGGTAGCTCTTTGAGTCTCAGCCCATTGTTCTTGGCATTTTACAGACCCCTTCCTGCCGCTGTGAAAGAACGCTCGATATTTCCAGAAGATGTAAGTCTTGTGCCAACTTTGACTACCCTCAAATCCAAGTTTAAAAACTTTCCTGCGCTCCACTGCCTGTGACTAAAGCTTCAACATCCTCCTGCATTTACACTGACATACCTTGTATTTGCTTCTCTGGCTTCATCTTTATTTTACTACTTTATTTACTTTCATTTATAATTCATTTTTATGTGTCTGAGTATTTCGTGCAATTTCTCCCATTTGACATTTTAGTGCATTATGTGAAGCAATCTGAATGGCCCCAGTAATTTCCTGAAAATCTGATTCTGTAAATAAAGAGTCTCACTGTTTATACAAGTGTTACACAAATATAATTGCAATTCTTCACATTTACCCTCAATGACTTGATATTCTACATAGCTGCTGTTGAAACACAGTTGAAATCTCATATCACATTTTGAATTGTCTCTTATCTCATCTGTGAAAGTACAATATCGATTTGTTTTACATAGTGAAAATATCCTGACATGACTGTCTGCCTTCACCTGAGCTAGTTTAAAGGAGCTGCTCATTATAGCTGGTCAGTAATACTTATCGTGATGACAAATAGAAGTGTGTACTTTATCACACAGGAAACATGGTGATCTCCAGAACGTCTACTGGTCCTGAAAAGTGAATTCAACTAAAAGGAATCTTGACTGAATATTTGAGATGCATTATTCATATGTGATACTATGATACATTTCATATGAGGAAATGGCCAAGGATTCCCAAACTGTCAGTACATCATGAAGTGCAGAGACCTGTGTTTCCATGGGATTAACAGTAAATTGCCACAGCCTTTTAAGCACTGTATAATATAAGGCGGTGTATTTCTTCTGATCCCATCAAGTGTCCAATTGCACACAGAGCTACACCACCACCATTTGTGGAGGAAAGGATATAGAAACAATCTCTTTGTCAAACGTACATAGGTACGTAGGTATATGATTCATCATTAGTGGCACTGAATAAAAGTTACAAAATAGTACATTCATGTTAGGCCTGTTTATGATATTTTTGACCAAGTTCCTCCAAAATATGGATCATAATGTTTATCCAGCTGTAACATTGTTTCCTAGAAAGATTCAACTGTAGAAAAAGTATGAAAAAGTATCTATTAGTTACATTTTATAAACTTCAGTATGCAAAATCCAGGGCAGTGTTTTATGAATTATATTTTATAACAACTTTAAATTTAAAGCTGCAACTAATTCATATTTTTGTATTAACAATATATCAAATTACTTTGTGATACTTATTTAGTGGTACTTTTTAACTTGCTTAAGGGTGAGATATTGTTTCAACACATAATGCAGGCTAAAATAGAGCTAAGAAAAAAGTGTGAATATCACAGTATCAAACCTGGGGCTGATGTTTTAAACCTTTATAGAGCACTCATTGAAATACTTCGAAATTCAACTTTTCAACTCCAGACCATCATAGGTGGATATTATAAGACTTTGTTCCTTATTTTACTTTTTCAAAAGTTTTCAGTTTTATGGTCAAAATCTATATCTATACATAAATGGTATTCTAAATGGTACATATAGGGCCATTCAGTGAAGTTGAGAGGCAAGAGAAAGTTTGAGAGACTCTGGGCCACTCCTGATTTTTCAGATGTTGTGAAATCACTCTCTGGGAGCCTTGATCTCCCAAGACTGGCTTGGAGAAATCAAGTGTTCAAACATATCAATAAAATAAGCTTAAAGTAACAAAAATAAAAATACTTAATAAAAATACCAGAATGGCCCATTTCAGAATCACGTTTATGATACTGATGTGGTTACTTATTTGTTAATTATATTTTGTAGAATTAATCTGAGTCAGCAAACTAACTAAAGTCACAAAATAACTGTAATGGAGTAAAAAGCACATTATTTACCTCCGAAATGTTGTTGAGTAGAAGAAATGACAGAAAATGGAAATTCTCAGTACAACTACCTTGTACTTAATATATACTATCCTGAGTAAACATAAGTCAATGCATGCACACACACATACAAACACACACACAAACAAACATCTTCACACCTGCTTTATGTGGCAGATATAATGTTTTGTTTGCTTGTTTGTTTCTTTGTTTTTGTTGGCAATTTGGTTTTGGAGCAGTGAAAACAGAGAGCGCAGCTTATTGTTCAACAAGCTTTTTGAACTTAACATTTTTAGGTGTGACAGTTTTATCGATCCCTGAGGTAGCACGGACTTGGAATGAGGCTGGTTCATCTTAAAGAATAGATAAAGAAAATAGTTTTGATGCAGTAAGTTACATTTTTTAAGCGCTGTAGCTTGCTGGTTTCATTCAGTTTTACAGTAGCTGGTAGCTGGTGACTTAGCTCAGTATGCTTTCCAAGAATCTTGCTCAATTCTGGATAATGCTGTTATTTAATACGCTCCTTATCTGTATGGATATAACATGCATATTAAAAAGATGTTATGTTGTTGTCAAATTGTCCTGTCACAAAGAAACCAAACATGAAATATTAGATCTTGTCACGCCTAGTGCTGCTCTCTTCCCTCTCTTTCAGTCTCCGCTCGATGCCTTGTGATAACACCAGTCGAGAGACCTGACAGGAACAACACAGCCTTGACAACAACAGCGAAGGTGGGGTCTCCCTCATTAGTGTGCATCGGGTGGCACTTGGCGAGCTCGGCGCGGAGCACGGGATGACCCATATTCCTGCCCTGTTATCTCTGATTGCTGCACTGTGGCAGAGGCTTGATTAAGTGTTTTCAGCCACCGTGCTGCGCTGCGCTTGAAGTGTGGTGGGAAAAGTGAAGGCTAACATTTGACTTTCAAATAAGCCTGGCAAAGCTAAACTCGGAAGCCGCATATAAGGGGGTGGGGGGGGTATTCTTGAACGCTGGAAACGCTGGGTGGAGGGGTTGAAAGGAGCAAAAGCAAAACAAGCGAACAAGCAGCGAGAGGCGCGCGTCGTTTCTCGAGAAACTTTCAAGTTGCGAGTAAACACACGATTGGCAGTCTCCCTCTGCAGAGTAAAGTCACTGCAGGAGGAAGGATGCGGGTGCCGGATTTGCTTTAATCTAATGTGTGTCATTCAGCTCTCTGCCAAGGCGCTGTGCTATTTGTGGTCACCGTGGAGGGGAATAGTTAATTATTGTGCATAAAAGTGTGTCAGTGTTCAGCGCGGTCAAGAAAACAGTGAGGGCGAACATCTGCCGGAGCACGCTGGAAGCCACTGACAATAAAGGAGCTCGCGACTTCGTCAAAAGTCAGACTGAAGCATTGTTGAAGTGTTCTCCCACTCAGTTAAGTTTCAGTAAGTGTCAAATTACCTTGAGTGTTGGCACACCCTGAGAACCTGTAATGACTGAGAGCTTATCAACAGGCAATCATCGTATCCTATTTTAAAACACTGAGGGGAATGAATATTCATACGGTGTGGTTGATTAATGTGTCACACTGCTAGATGAAAAGTAACTTTTGATAAGGGTGTCAAGTGCTGCGTGCACGAGGCTATCACGCAATTAAAAGCAGAGAGTGGCGCACAGCTGCAGCCAGATAAACACACACCTCACAGCTTATGTCAAGTTATCCACATAAAAACTGTGACTCTGGCAAAACTGCAGGGGGGGTGGGTGGGGGCGGTGGGGGGGGGGTTCTCAGAGGGTGCAGTTCCTATGCCACCCTCACATCATGCATTGACCTTTTTATATGAAGTGTCAGAGCCAACACACTACAGTAAGTAAGTCAGATAAGTGGATGACTGGATCACTAAGCAACACTTAGTAATCTTTCCTATTTCTCACACATTTGCACTGCACTGGTATTGCGAGGAATATTATACTCACATCATAATGCATAATATTGGTCATTAAACTAGACAAAGCACTGTAGCTATCCAAATGCATTTAAAAGACCTCACGCCTCTTTAATTCTCCAATCCACAATTAACCTACTTGAATACATCCTCTGAATACTTTAAAATAAAATAATGAATATGAAGATAATACAATAAATTACTCATTCGCAATACTTGATCATAAATACTATAATAATACAACCAGTTTATCCAACAGACCATTTTCATTTGCCCATGTACCTGCTCCAGCATCATGCATCTTATATTATCTCACCATATAAATACTGCAGATTGCCGGGCCCACTGCCTTTCCTCCATAATTGTGAGCAACAGAAGACAAGCTCCTAAGTCGTGTCAGCTGGTTTTTCGAGATGTGTTTAACATTCATGCTCCCACTACAAAATTTACAATGGGCACAGATTCTGCCTGTCACCACTGAGGGAGGCTGTAATTGGGAGAGGGATGCAGAGAGTGCAGGGAGAGAGTCTCCCACCGCCACCATCTCCTACATCCAGGTGACCGGGGAGGAACGTGGGCACACGCTGCATCTCTCCTGGGACACAGTTAATCAGGCGTGCCGGCTTGTGGCTCCTGATATTGTGAGTAATCCTTTGGGTAAACATTAATTGTAGTGGCCATAGACAGGCTATTAGAGCTCTATGTAGCCTGGGAACTGAGGGTGGGTTGAAAGCATTTACTTGCTTTTTAGGTTCCGGTGCCTGTGACAGTGTGAAACCGGCAGCTATAAAGCTAACAATCCACCCTCTGTTGACATACACTTGGCTGCTCTGCAGATTTAAAGGTTACCTTTGAGCTACTGATGGGCTAAAAATAACTGTTTTTCTACTGGCTGTGTTGTCTGCCGTAGCTGTCATCCATACATAAGAGGCGCGGCGGCTGATAATGAACTTGCAAAACTCGGTGAAGAATTTGCATCACAGCTCAAAGCAGATACATTAACAGGCACCACCTGCTTTGCTCTCAGTGTTTTGCATATTATCCAAACACTGGGTGCACTTGTAATTTGCCACCTCAGGTGATGGAGCGTGGGCTAAATCCACACTAGATTCACAACCTTATAAGACCGCAAGTAAAGCATGCTTGGAGCTTTTACAGCACAACTGGCCCCAAAGATGAAAGTGGATGTTCACTGTGGTGTCAAGATAACTAAACACATTTGTACATTTTGTTATACATTTTGACTGCATTGAGATTGGGGTGCTCCCCTGTGACTGCGCTCCAAATTTAGGGCTTCGGGGATGTTTTGCCTTTCAATCAGCGACTCTGCATACAGAGGCATCACAGTGTGAAAAGGTCCAGAAGTCCCGAACGATATTTACCCTCTCCGTGTGACTGAATGCTTTCCATCAACTTTGTTTTGATGTGTAATATTCTCCTCGCTGTGCCATCCCCTCCCTCATCCATGCACTGACAGATCCATTTCTCACTCAACCAGCAGCATGTGGCCGGTAATGTTCTGACCCAACGAGTGTTAATTATTTGCTGCTTTTCCAAGATTTCGCTTGTGCCTGATGAGCTACTGCCGAATCACACAGGGGAAAGACACACATTATAAACACTGACACAATGGCTGCGCTTTGCTGCATTTAATACAGTAATATCTTCCACTACAGCTCGTTTGAGACCCCATAGAAACCTCATCCACCTTTTTGAATTACACCAGAAATGTGAAACACACTCCAGGACAAATATATTCCCCCACCTCTTCATCAGAAAGCGAATATAGAATGCTGTTTTGCAGATATAGTGGAGAAAATGGGGCCCTTAAACCTAATATCTGAAGCTTTGACCCTCATCACTGCACCTGTTAGACGAGCTCTTAAACTTGAGTCATCACAACAGCGCACCGTGTCAGATGAACTCCACCGAATGGCGTGGGGAGGTGATTTGGTGCTTGCATACAGGCCCTGAAGTGAAATGACTGAGGCACTAGAGATGAAGAGCGCACTCAAATCACCGACCAGCATCCCAGTCAGAAAAGGGGCCAATTTCTTCCAAGAGCGCTCGGCTCCTCTGCCAAGTGTCAAGCGTGGAGATGAGACAACCGCAGGACTGCCTGAGATCTGTGATGAGCCAGGACGCACGGACGAGGAAAACAGTAAACAATACTGCAGGAAAGGAAATTTCCAGGTCCTTGGCACAGCAGGTGGTTGTCAAGGCAACACCCAATGAAAGTGAAGGGGGGGAACCATGAGGAGCTCTGACACGGTCTGCTTTGCCTCATCCCAGACTGACGCACGCAGTTTGTGTTCATGTGGTTCTGGTCTTGTTAATCGTACAGCAGTTTACTCCACAGACAAGAAAGACATGAAACTGCTCTGCTACTTCATAAGTGCTTCTTAAAGCTTAAAGTGAGATATATGCTTCATTATGAGGGAGTGAATGCATCAGTCTACTACTGTGTATAGAATTCATATATATATATATATATACATATATTTATTTATATGTATACATATATATATATATACACACACACACACACACATATATATATATATATATATATACATA
>JBAJHX010000115.1:19115041-19129596 GCA_037176925.1 Amniataba percoides
TATATATATAAACATTGTTTTTACTTAAGTTAATTTAATTTTTATGAAAAAGAAAATTGTATGATTGATTGGTGAGTGATGAGATATTCTTGGTTTAGTTTGATATTTAATATCAATATATATTTCAGGGATTTAATGCAGCTTTAGAGGATAGTGAATGTCTTCATCGTAATGCAAATCTATTCAGGGTATTTGATGTGAGAAAGACATTTTTGAATTCCTCTAGACACGGAGAAATGTTGTTTAAGGACACTGATATCTGGCTTTGGGGCCGCCTCTCACATTTCAGATGTCTGTGTAGTTAGTTTACTTCAGTTAAGTGAGTGATTTCCCCTCCCATTTTTTTCTATGGTTTCCTTTAACTGAATATCCAAAATTCATTACTGAATTCAAATGGAAGGAGTCTCCGTCCGTCTGTTCTTCGATTATATCGACAGCTGTTAATCCGATCGACTTCACACTTGGCAGGTGTATTACTGAGGTCCCAGAGAGGAGCAGTGTTGAGTGTGAAGGTTTTTGGATGAGCAGTTCTCTAGAAAGCTGCAAGCAGCAACAACAGAGGTAATTGGCCTGTTCCAAACAGGTATATTTGAAGGCTGGATTAAACTACTTTAGGCCTGCTGAATATAAAGTTGTTAAAACTAGCCTCATTGGCACCAGCACCAACATGAAACAGGAATTTTCTCCAGAACACATTTTGACTCAAAGGACCGGTTTGTAGGGTTTAGTGGCATCCAGTGGTGATGTTAGAGATTGGAACCAACTAAAAACTAAATACTCTTCTCCTGACTCCTCCCTTTCCTGTAGGCTGTCACTTCAGTGTAAAACCTCTCCAGAACTTGTGTTTGTTTTGCCTGTTCTGGGTTACTGTAAAAATGTGGCAGAACAACATGGTGAGCTCCATGAAAAAGGACCCCTGCACAAAAACAACAATTTTCAGTTTCATGTAATTATAAACTAGTGAAAACATAACTTTATTATACTTATTACCCATTATTATAATATTCCATGTCTGTCACTAGATTCCCTTAAATCCCTCATGCTGGGCCCTTTAGCGGGGTTTCCATTGAAATGCAGTACAAATATTGTGTCAGTGGACACCATGTCCCCTGTTGTTTCCTCCTGTGACATGTCAAAATGCCTGAAGTAAAAAAGGCCAGTGAATCATTAAGATTTCTGTTATCACATGGTGTATTCCTTGTTCCTTTAAGCAGGGCGTCTGAATGGTGCTAAATCCAGATCACTGCTGCTTCTCTCTCCTACCAGCGAGTTAATTGCTTTCACCTGGCCTCCCACGTGTAAATTCCTCCTTGATTAGAAGGCGGGAATGAAAACCCGGCTCCCCATACCCCCACATCCCCAATCACTATACTCTGCCATGCCTTTACCTTCCACTGAACATCCCCGTTCATTTTGACTGACATTCAATTAAATCAGAAAGAGAGGGATGCTGGTGGACGAGGAGCTGAGGTAAGATGTGACGTGAATTGCAGCAGCTCTGGGACTCACTCCACTCCGACATCACTTTCTGACATGGAGCATCACCTGTTAACTAATTGGGTCAGTAAACCATATTGGGTCTACTAATGCTACTTTAACCATATGTTTTTAAAATAAGACTATTAAATTTACACTGTACATTATGTACAATTAAGAGTGTATGTATTGTAAAAAATATAGTTCCACAACACATTCAGTATACTGTGTTGTGTATCTATATACTAAATATAATTCATCGGTTCATCGTGGTAGATATTTTCCCTTTTTCTTTCTTTTGGGTGCTTTTCTTGTGTCACTTTTGATTTGTGCTGCTCTGAAGCAGGCAAGGCAATATCAGCTAACTAGCCAACTGCTGTGGAGTACAGACTGGAGTGAAATGACAGGAAACCTTGAGTTGAGTTTCTGGTGAGTTCTGAGTTCAGTGAGAGGCCGAGCCACAAAAAGATTCACTTTTTCATTGCTAGCTAACACAAGGTTAAAGGTTCATTCACTGGTCACTATCACACAAGGTTGCCCAACAAAATGTTGTAGTCCCTTCATGTCACACAAGGAAAAATAGGTTGAATGTTGATGAGTTGAAGAATGCGGCAAATGTGCTGTTTGAGGTGAATCAACACGGACTGCACACATGGTCCAGTGCTCGCTTCCTCCATAAAGATTGATCAGAAATAAATGTGTATTGTCCCAAATGTATATCAGTTTATTCCAAATTACATGCTTAAACACATAATTCCTTAACACATTATTTTTTTCCCATTTTAACATCGTGGTGTTGGAACATGAAGCAGCGATGTTGCCCCGCAGCATCTCTTTGACAGAAATGTCTGGACACTTGCTTTAAATTTTACATAACGGATCTCAGTAATTAGAGCAGAATATGTTTTCCCAATCATCTCAAAATCCTTCGAGCTACAGTGCGGATCACTGGATGAAAGGAGCAAAGCTAAGAAGTGTCAGATTCTTCTGAGGAACAACTTGTTTTTCAGCGCATTGAAATTTTGCGCATTTGCCCATTGAGTGTGTTTCTTTAGTTATATAGCTTAAGACAATATGTGCTGTGTATGCTGTTACCACAGTGTATTCTGCCTATATAAAGACATCACCATAGTTAGTAGTAAGGGGAATCTTATTGTGAAAAACACGCCTCAGAGAAGACTTCTTGACAGAATGTAAATAACAGTATCCCTGTGGCACAGTGTCGTATAGCTCTGTGCACTCCACCTGCATCAGGACCTTTGATGAATCATGAATCTAAAAGCACCCGAGGCTACTGACAACATACAGTGCAAATACATCATCTGGGCTGCAGTGTAGCATCTTTGTGAGTCTTCTCAGCGGTGACTGTTGCGTAGGGGTCAAGGTGGACTTGTGATTTCAAGTCATGTCTTGCCTTTAGCCTTAGTGACTACATCTAGTCACCTGTGGCTGAGAAGTTACACTGAATGACATGAATAGTTCCACTTGTACGTAATAAAGCAACGCTACATAAAACAGCTACTTAATACTATGACTACTGAATACCCACTTTAAAATGTGTAGTTTTTGCAGGGACTGAAGGCCCTTCCAACTTCATTCACACTGAAAGAACATCGACATTAGTAGTGACATCTACTTTACTGCAGGTAACAAATTCAAGCTGGTTGCCTTCAAAATTCAATGAAGTTTTGTGCCACAAAAGAAGGCGAGATGCCTTAGATTTGAGGGCAGACAATATTACACCAGATATCCCTGTTATGGAGAGCATACCAAATCTGTCTTAGAGTAATTGAATTATTTTGTCCATTTCATTCATACTGTAAAAGTATTAGTATTACTTACAGCATGCAACAGCCCAAACTACAGCCTCAAAAGTAACTCCAGAGCTAATCAGCACTTCCTGGAAATATTCTGAACAACCCAGTAAGACTTAAAAGAGTAATCAACACAGTTAGTATTATACTCCAATAGTATAGTGCTGATGGTGATAAGCAGACTTGTTTAAGTATCAAAGTGGATGAAGCAGAACTAGAGATACAATCTTTTTTCAGTCCACATATTCTGCTTCTTTGCCAAACTGGGTTCCTACTTTACCTCCAACATTATGCTAGTGGCGGCTTATGTAGCCTCAAACTGCTTGTCTCTTGCAAAGATGAGGAGCGGTGACATCACTTGAGACATTTTATCAGATTTTCAGAGTACAGATGTGTTTAATATTGTTCTGTTATGGCTGATTTATTCATGTGTAAAACAGGAACTTATTGTAGCATCATATTATTGGGTCTATGTATGTTGAGTTGTTAATCAACCCTGCTTTCATCTCATGAAATTGAGTGTTAAAATCCTATAATTCAGTTGGATTTTAGATCAATATTAATTATGCTGAAGTTTACTTCCCCAATAACATGACAGATAACTGACATCATTTGTGCATAACCAGATTTTCATGATCTCTATTGACAAAGAGTAATTGGCTTAGATTAGTACGATATGGACATATTGTCTGCATGTCCCTGTTTGTTTACTGTCAGATAAGATCACATTTTATTAGAAACAATAGCATGAAGCACAGTGCAAAATCAAATTATGTTCAACATTGTGCTGCAGAGATAAATATCCTGCAGTCAGCAGCTCTTTGCATCACATTAATTCTTTGGCAAAGATTAGCGTTATGTGTACACGAAAGTAAAGGCGAGTCGTTTGTCTTCGAATTGGGACCTTCACAAGAAATTAATTGTCCTCCATATGTAGAAGAATAGCAAAGAATCTGACTCTGTCCAGACTTCATTTGTTATAATTACTGTGTCTGAAAAACAGAAGAGAACATATTCTGATGTCTGGGATAATTTGAACCATTCATCAGCTGCTGCTGCAGTCAAACTGCTTGCCAGCTCTAACTAGCACTAACATAAGTGAAAGTAACAGAGTCACGTTCTATCTTCACTTGTAGAATGAGGAGAATCAGCATGCGCTTTGTAACTTTATTATTATTATTATTAGTCGTAGTAGTAGTGCAGCACAGCGCTCATATGTTAGCGTCTAATAATGGTACATCAGTCGACATAAAGTTACCATCAGATTTGAGTGTAGGACTAGTGAATAGAGACAGTTTTTCATTTTCTTCTTGATTTCTTCTCTCTATTTCATGTTTCTTTGTATCCCCAATAAATTGAAAGCTCTTAATTTAATCTCAGTAATGCTTTTTGCCAAGTTCTTGGTTACCCTTTTGTCTTTTTTTTTGTATCGATGCAGCTAGGTGGCTGGCTAGCAATGGAGGAAGATGATGGTGGTGTTCGTCTGCTCTGATTGTTTCTCAGATTGACTGAACTAGTCATCAGTGAGCACAACACCAGATCTGTTTAAACTGATAAACAAATCTGAGACATATGCATTGATTTTTAAGTCTGGTACCAAGCTGATCTGCCCTGGACGCAGAAAGTGAATGTGGGTTAATACTCTGCATTGTCATGTTAAGTGTCAGCTATTGGCAACTGTGTAACAATGATTGTTCTGTTTTGATTCTAGCTCTTCTTCCCTGCATAAAGATCTTTTGGGGAAAAAATCATGCTGAAGAGGTCATTAAAAAGTACTGACATTGTTTCATTTTATCATAATGAGACACTACAGCCAAGGAGAAACCAGAGGTCACATCAGTGGAGGAACTCAACAGCACCTCCTTTAACTTAATGCAAATGAAAGTTGGAAGACTTTTATTCCTTTATGCTGTCACTTTGTTTGGTGAAGGTTTGTCTAAGCAGCAGATCAGCAGCTTTTACCTTCTGAGTCTTGATTATGCAGTATAATGAACTATTAGCCAAAGCAGCAGTGTAATCACGAAAAGAAACATTTCAATATATGTATCATTCTCAAAATGGTACTACACTTGTTTAATGTAGCGCTATCAGTGCACCTGCAATTCCCAACTGTTACACAACTAACATATTGCTACTTGACTACAATTTTTTTAAACCCTTAAACTCTCTGACCCAAATTGTCGTAATCAATCCTCCCCCGCAGCTGCTGGAGACCATTTATTCCATTCTCTCCGTATGATGGAGCATTTCCCCGTGTGAGAGACTTGGGGGGAGGCCAGCATATCTATCCCACACTCTTTCCCACTGACAGGCGGAGAAGCCGGTGACCCGTCACACACTGTACATTGTCCATGACGCTGACCGAGCACTGCAGGGTGCAGACGCCCTGAAATCAATGACCCCGTGTTTAAATTATGATCAACAGCAGACTTAAGAAATCAATACAGTCTCTCAACAGAGATGACTCTTGTGGGACTGAAATGAGACCATAAGAGAAAAACCTGGTAATATTGGTGGAATTATACATAATATATATTATACACATAAAATGACGCCTTTGATGCCTTTCCCTTCCTGTTGATGAACCTCAGGCAAAATCAGCAGGGCTGAAGATACAGCCTGTGGGTGTGTGCATGCTCTTGATCCTAACATAACTGCATACAGTATGCAGAGGTGGTGGTTGGCTTGTTACAGAGGAGCCAAAGTCTAAATTGTGTAACATACATGGGAGAGTCACATGGTGAGACCATATGAGGGGAAAAAAAAACACATTAAAAGCCACTCGTCATGTCCAGGCAAATGTCAAGAGGGGTACAAACAGATCTGATGGTAAAACCTCAGTGGATATGATGCCACATTTGTTGCTTAGTGGGAGATTTAGAGCTGAGATTCATTTTTTCTCTATTCAGATGTAGCGGCTGAACATCTTTACATGAATGTGAATATGGTTTTATTTCCAACTACATGTTTATAAGAGCTTCATGTAGACTACCACAGATGTAATAATGTTTGTCCCACTTTTTTGGCCCATCACTTTTGCTTTGCACCCCCTGTCTCCCCAGCATATAGAATGAAGTCAAAACACTGCATCCATGTGTGCTAGGAGAAGAAAATACATTTTCCTGGCTGGTTTTGCCAAGAAGGTTAGCGCACACACTGTTTGACACACTGACTGTAGAGAAAATTCCCCTTTTTCCAAGTCATACTTGTTATTTTGTCAACAGTGGAGCCTGGAAGAATGGTATTTATGAGCTTTATGGTTAATAGTTAAATCAAAGATTTAAACATGAAAAAACAAGCACTGGTACATAACCCTTCTTGGTTTATTAAGAGTAAATGTCTTGATTTGGTGAACCCGAGTCAGGTCAGGTCTAAATTAGATGCACTTTAATTGGCTCTGTGGTCCTGGCTCTTACTCTGGAGATAGAGCCGGTCATGCACTGATCCCAGGTTCAGAGTTCGATGCCCCCAGTACACATGTCAAAGTGTCCATGGGCAAGGCACTGAGCCTTCGATCCCTCAGAGAGGATAAACTGTAAAGCTCTTTGGATAAAAGCAGAGAAATATTGCAGTCCATTTACTGTTTACTGCAGGTATGTGTGCCAATATGTCTAACACCCAAGTGCAACCAAGAGGGTCAACTATTAGTTATGATTGTGCATTGTGTCATAATCCACATGAGAAATCTGTTTTACATTTTGTTTTTTTGACATGAAATTGAGAGTGCACATTGATTTTTACAACATTCATTGATGTTTGTTTATATGTGGAGCATCTTGCTGATGCCAGTGTTGGTGTTTCCTTTGAGAATTATTCAAGACATGTCAGACTGATGTAGGTTTTCTACAAGTCTGAGTTCATTTAGATTAAAAATTTGTGGACTCAGCAAGACCTCTTCATCATGGGTCTGCCACAGCATCTGCATCCCCTGAATCACGACGGTGATTTGAGTCATTTTGATATCATAAGCAAGTTTCACTTGCTTGAATGTCAACTTCAGGATCAGCTCCATAATTGATTCAACACGAAATAAAAACAAGAATCAGCCTCCGTACCCTGCTGTCATTTATGCTGAATGAATGTGTGAAAATTGGACAGTTGGTGTGAAGACAGTCTTTGTCAGTGTTAATTAAGCGTGTGCATGGGTGGATAACTGAACAGGCTTAGTTTGCCCAGCAGACACAGGCCTGGGAGGTGTCTGGGGGTCTCAGTAAGGATGGTGCCGACATATGTTGATCTTCTCATAGGGTTAGGGGGTTTCCCAGAACACCCCAGTCTGTGTCCAAGTGTTTGTGAAATACATTTCTATTTTTTCTTATTGCTAAGTCACGTTTCTCCAGGAACTCTTGAAACTCGACTTACATTTCTTTGTTGTTTACCATCAACAGCACGCAGCTCAGGACAACAGTTCATGTCACATCCAAAATGCACTAATGCAACTAAACCTACTGACAACATCTGTCTATCAAAGGTAACACCAACAAAGAAAAATCACCAACAACAGGCTGCATTACAGTTTGTGTCACTGCAATATTACAACCTTTCTCCCTATAAAAATATCTTATATTTCTATATATCTACTTATTTGTGTAGTTAAAGGAAAACTCAATTAAAACCAAGACAACAACAAAAACAACAACAAATGTAACAAAAACTGAAACAATAATAAGGTCATATCTTTATTGGATGGATTATTCTTTCAAATCAGAAATGCAGGCGTATGTTTTTTTAAAGTGATTCTTAGTTCATGTAATAAAACAACAGAAAACTACAGTGTTTCTAGGAATGCAATACAAAACTACACATATTCCCACACACTCATATGGACAACACATGTAGAAATTCAACAGTGCTAGTCAACCCCGTCTTCAGCCGCATCAAACCTTACACCCTCTCTTGTTATACATCTAAGAAAGATATTTTAGATGCCTGGTGCCTCTTTGATAATCATCAGCAGGTATGTCTGGGCAGCGCTCAATATAAATTTCTCTTTTTCCCTCTTTTTTTTTTTAGGTATGTTACAAACCAACAGTTTGACAATATTCTATAAACAGGTGCAGAATGGAGTGGGATGGAAAGCAATTCATGGAATCTGAATGATTTGGTAACCGAATGCACTTTAGATAAAAGCAATGAAAAATGATACAATCCACACCAACTGCTGTGCTGAGTGTGAAGAGTTTTGAAAAAGTGAATGCATACAGAGAAATGTGACAGACATACTGCCAAACAGTATGAAAATCTCTGAGTGAAATAATCTCATATTCAACATGCTGCAGGACACACATTTGCATACTTCTGTTTACAGTTGTACTTACATGAGTTTATTTAAGGCTTTTTAATTTTTTGATAAAACAACGGATGATACCAAACCCTTCAGTACACACCACAACACGAAAGAGGCCTTGATGTTCACATAGAAGAACATATGACAGATTACATAGATTTAACTAAACATGATGCATTGCATGATTTCTCCATTAAGCATTTACATGCTAATGAATAACAGGCATTTTTAATCCAGCTATGCACAGCAGACAGCTAAACAATTCACTCTGTGGGGATTACAGAATCATACTGATGTATAAATTTGTTTCTTATCGGGCTAAATTAATTTAAGTGGTTAGCAACACATAATGCACACATTAATGCCATCTTACAATCCTGTTTTCCTCTGTTGCTAATGCTAACCCAGCAGTCATTATCTTTTAATACCACTCAGTATGCCGCTTCAATGGCTGCCTGTCACTTTTAATAGGCTCTGAACACTCAACATTCACCAAAAGATAACTGTAAAAGATGCAAAATCAGCATATATTGTACATTTAACAGTGCAGTAATGTGGGGAGAATTATTCCTCCCCATCCTGGAGCTCAAGTTGTGCGAGCAGGCAGCACAAAGAGAGAGCAGCCAAAGCTAACAGTGTCTATGGAGGTTTTCACATTTAAATTTCTTAACCCCGGGCCGGCCTTTACCCGAGGCTACAGAAAGCCTACAGTGATACTTTCTCCTCGTTAGCTTGTGTTTATTAATTGCAGGCAGCACATGACTCGTTGGGATGATGCTGAACAACCCTGCTGTGGGGCGGGGACTAATTAGCCCCAGGTTTCAGGTGGGGATATTTCCACATTCTACAGCGTGAGTGTCAAACAAGCGCTGGCCCGGGGCTACATTATCTCCACGGATATGGCCAGACTGAATGTGGCAAGTAAAGCAGAGACAGGCCCTCTCATTCTTTCTGTATGAGCAGCGTCGAGACCCCATGAGGAGATCTGAAGGCCTCAGCCCAGAGTACTCAGTATCAGGCATATCTTTGCTGAGCTCTGATTTAAATATCCTGTTTCAGTGTGCTGGATCTCCACCAAGGACTTTCTCGCCTCTTCAACAAGTTTTCCACAGAATTTAATGCATGATGATGGTGGTTTAACCTCAGTTGGCAGGAAATAACTCTAACAAGGCAACTGAAAGTTTGGTTATGGTTGGGTGAGCATTTTGTTTGTGGTAACTACAACACTTTGTTAGGGATTAACCCTTGCATTGAAGGTGCTTCAACCAAATATCTCAACCTGCTACACTTCTCGGCATCAGAAGTAAAAGGTGAGACCAGAAAAGATGTTTTCTGTCGTGGGAATAGAGAAACAAAGAGCTACTCATAGCAAGACCCTGCTGACTTTTTTCTAAACTTCTTGATGCTTTCTGCTGACTCAAAATTCACTAACATTCTGTGAAACCTCTCTGGACGTCCACCTACTGGACACCCTCCTGCGGCCATTAGAGAGCTCCGTGGTGCAGTCCTTACACAGTGTTTTGGGTGTTTTTCCACTCAGAGTGAGATCACAGTGACAGATAAAAGATGTGAGGGAATGAGTTTTACAGAGGAAAGCTGTGCATTTTCACATAAAGCAGCCAGGGAACTTATTCCAAGCAAGGATTAAATTGAATATTTATATTCAGCAGCCACTTCAGCCAGGAACATAAACAATTTCGGCTTGGTAAACAAGATTTAATGCGGGACGCAGCGCATCCATTATTGGTGTTTTATGGAACTCAGTAACAGGTGTGTTTGTCCAAATTTATTATGAATTGGCAGTGAGAGACGTTCGTTACCTCCACATGTTTTACTGTTATTGCTGAGGCTTTGGGCACATATGTAGCATTAAACAGCATGAAGGCCTCATTAGATCTCCGTCTCTCTCCCTCTGCCCTAGATACACACACATATACACACAAAGTGAAATGCAGATCTTGTTTTGTCATTCATGGTGTAGTTGTGCTGGATGATTTGCTGCATTACTGACATAAACAAATCTCCTCTCTACGGTGTATTGATAGTCCATCAGCATTCAGCATGGACAAGCCTTGTGTTTGTTTGTTTCTATGGTCCTTGGTGTTGGATGTGAATGGCCTCCTTGATCTTCCTCCGGCTGTCCACTGACTCCCCCTCGATGACTGGCTTCGGCCTTTTCTACACTGCAAATTTTCTCCTTGAATCAAGTGGTTAAGATCTCTCCTGTATACAACCGCTGTCTTCAGTTGATAGAAGTTTGACACTAAAGCCGCTTTATTTACTACACAAAGGCAGTGAGATGTGGTTAAAAGTTCAGGTCAATGGTCTGTTTATTAGAAATAACTTCTTAGATCATTTTACAGTTAGTGGGGAGTCTTGTTAGATATCAGCTGTGTGTTTGGTGTACAGAGGAAGAAGTTAAACATTTCTATCTGGCAGTCAAAGTGCTTTACAATTTGACTGTCTTTCATGCATTCATACAAGCAAGGAGACCAGCTGACTGTGGCCCCTTAAACTTTTAGTATCAAATTAGTGTTTGAGAAATTCGTTTTGGAACCAGTATGAAGAATTTCCTTGGTTCAGTCAGCAAGACAATCTGGGTTTTGGTGTATCTTGATTTTTGTTGTATGTTATGTTACTACTCTTGTTCTAAATCCCATCCTTTTTCAAACCACACAGGATGCACCAAAATGGGGAAACTGGAGAAAAGCAAGGCCACCCTGGGCAAGGTTTTTCTTAATATTTCAGTTTTCACTCAAACTTATACGGCTATGAAGCATCTCATGCCCCCAAAGGTAAGAGAACACAAAAATAATTGCAGATCTAAGCTTTCCATGCATTTAAATTCTCTATTTTTGAAAAGGACAAGGACACTGACTTGCAAACAGAAACTTTGAAGATGAATAGCCTTGCTGGAGTGTTTTTGCCTCATTTCCATTACAAAGCTCAGTCACTTTGTTATCACAGTTGAAAATTTGCACGACTTTAAACCAACAAATAGCAGTCTATTTTTTCCTGTGTTAACAAATGTCCAGCGTTTGGACAGAAAAAAAGTGAAAAAGATTAAAGTGGTGGTTATGTCAAGACTGACTGCTCTATCCTAAACTGAGTATATACTATGGAGAATGGCATAAAGATAACAAAAACATAATAAAGCTCAGTTCCTTGACCTTGGTAGACATGTCTTATCTCTTCTGAATGCAACATGATTTGCCACTAAAAATTCAACACAGGAGGAAACACACTTCACTTTTTTGGGGACTTTGTTTGGCACTCACTTTGAACTGTTGCAAAAACGCCTTTGCATTCTTTCTAAAGCTGTAGCTGTACTGAATGAGAACGTCCCCGCCGCTGGGAGACTGACACCCTAAACCTTTCAAATGCTGTATGCTTTCATTCTCAGGCACAAACCCCCAAAATGCCCTTTGGGAAATGTAGGGAGGTGTTAGACAGGGAGGACCATGTTGACTTGAAGGAGCATAGAGAGATTCTGAACAGGTTTAGAAAAAGCTGCTGAAAAAGTTGGAGTGCGGGGAACATTTTGTGTCCCAGGTGCCATTGAAATGTATCTAGAGATTGTTCAGAGTTCAAGAGGAGGGCAGTGTCATGATTAATTACACTTCAGAAACAAACTAGTGGCTTTTGTCCAAACTTTATATTCTCTTTAAAATACACCCCAATCCAAAATAACTTTGGAGCGCTACATTGAGCACCACTTAAAGGAACTATTTGAATATACTTATTTGCCTTCTTGACAAGGGTGAAATTGCAGAAGTGCTACTATTCTACTATACTATGTGCATACAACAAATACCAATCTCAGCTTAGCACCAAGGCTGAAAATGAACTAATCAGCTTCTCTAAAGCTGCTAACATGCTATCTGCTTTGTTTGATTCATACAAAAATGTTTTCTTCGGTCAGTTCAGCTTCAACCAGAAGTTTCCACCAGCACCGAGTTGGACCTTCAGCACAGTCATCTTAATGAGAGGTGCTGAAAGCAAATAAAAGTATTCCCAAAATGTTAAAGTATGTCTTAAAAAGTGTTGAGCCAACAATGTGTAATTATCAAAAGGGTCTGGAAATGAGCTACATAACATATCCAAGTGATAAGAGAAGAACTGACAGATACTTAAAGCAGAATCTTACATAAAGTATAATTCATCTATATTTTGAAATGGTTTAAATGTTTTTTAAGGTTTTGTTTTCAAGTTATTCTAAGAGGCTCCAGCTGCTGTACTGCGTCTGTTCTTATTCAGGAGAATCACCACGAACCAGCCTGGCTGGCATTTCAAAATCCTGAACCAAAAGGAGTGTTTGTAAGAGGAGAGAGAGCCAGTGTGCTCTGAGCCATTTGGCACAGACACAGACTAATAGAGAAAAACATTGCAGTTCACAGGTGCTCACACCAAAGCATTTGCCCTCCAATTAATGTGCCATAAGTCTGTAATGAATCTATGTGAGTGGGAGTTATAATTTACTCCCCTTACAACAATGGTCTCTAATTTATGCAGTTAGAAGAATAAGTAAGGCAGTTGTATGCTCGTCATCTGGAGTATTATTACCCTACATTGTGTCAAAATGGTAAAAAGGAAATTTCTTTCACAAAAATGATTCCTTTGCAATTTATGCTTCATTGAAGTAACGTGTGTTTTGATGGTTGGCACTGCATGGCGTTCATTTGTCTCATGAAGTGTGAAGAGTAAGCATATGTTGGACTGAATCTGTATGAAGAATAATATGTTTTGATCATTTAAGTTGAATCATTTTTGACTTCTTGCTCCTACACAGTTCGACTGTGTTATACATCTCACCTCTGGGTGAGTAAGACATTCTTGTTAGTCATGTCTGTAAGTCTGTCCCTCACTTTGGTCCAGACTAAGATGTCTCAAGTATGTCATGTATTGACATGAACTTTTGTAAAATAGTTAGGGTCCCTACAAGACTAATCCTAATGAGTATAGCGATCCATTGACTCTTCCTCTAGTACCAATATCAGGTTTTTACTTTTTGTATGAAATATTGACACAAAAGTTGGTCCCCAGATGACGTATGCTGATTACTTTAGTAAAAAACTGTAATATTGTTCAGTAAAGATATTATTGCTTAATCATTTTGCATTAGATATGCCAATCTGATGATGACAAAGTCTAGTTGTGTCTGACAAGCTGACGTTATTGTAGTTCCTCAGTTGTCTGACTTATATGAAGGTGATCTGTAATGTCTTTAAGAATTCTCTTTGTTCCACCAATTTCTGTTTAAGGTACCCCTGAGTATTGCTGTCTTCTTATAATCACATTCTTTGACAATGAAGTATTTACAAAACATACTGTCAGAAGATGGACGTCTGCAAAAGGCTATCATAATAAAAGATTTAAGGGGGGAAACAGTAACATTCAACCTTTGAAATAACAATAACAATTTGTGTTGGGGTGGTTGACATGAAAAATCAGAAGAGTCTTGATAAAAACGTTTATTGTTCTTCACTTCCAGAACATCAAACCCATCGTTCCACCCATCATTTTTATTACTATTGTTCCATTTGACTAAGTTTAATTTAACAGTATGGGCAGGGCTTGATATCACCAACCACAAAATGATACCACTTTTACCAGCCACTTTGGCAGGTGATGCACACACACACTTATAATCAAATGTGCAGCGCTGCCAGAACACACTGGAACACCGCTCTGCCCCTTCCAATGATCCACTCATCAATGAGGCGCATTAAGAGAGCCAAAAAAAAAACAGATGGAATGGTCAAAGTTGTCATATTGACATTTAATCTGTGCTGATTGATTCACCTTGTCAACTCATGCACTGAGTAACACGCAAGAAAACATTCATTCTTAGCTGCCTGTGTAGCCTTTGACCAACGCAGTGAATTGCATTCTAAAGTTTATAACCAGCTATAAGCATATCATTAACTAGCATGGCCAGTTACCGCTGACTAACTTATGTAAACACTTGAACACAGAAA
>JBAJHX010000115.1:19141740-19168716 GCA_037176925.1 Amniataba percoides
TGGACATAAATCTATACATATTATTAAAATATGAGATCTAAGGGTTGTATTGATGTACAGTAAATTAAAATGCTCCACAAAATGGCACTACAGCATGTAAATGTAAAAATATGCACTGTTCTGTGGTTCTATTTAGGTCATAAAGAGTTAACCTCCTCTGTCACAGCTGCTCCACAGAAAGAAACAGAGTCAGCAGACAGCTGGCGAGTTTCTCCAAGAAATACATCTATTGAGAATCTGTGTGAAAATGTTCTGTTTGCAGCCGAGCTTTGGCTGGTATGGACAGATGTTGGGAACTGAATGACCAGCCGGCGTTAACGTGTCCCCAGCAGGCTGGTGGTTAGTTGACTCAAAAGCTACAGTGTCATGAGTGTCATTTGTCCTGCACTGATACTACTACTACATCAAGAGCGTGGATGTTGCCTAATATGAGCCACACCGAGTTAGGTAGGAAAAGGAAGAAAACACAAGTAAGCTGGTGGTTTGTGGGGCAGCAGGAGACTCATTAGTTGAGACAGTGATGGACAGTGAATAAAAGCCTCCACCCTCCCAGTGTTTGGTTTTGTTTCAGTGTGCGTGTTAACCTAAATGAAACGTCGAGCTGCGAGCGGTCAGCGTCTCTCTGGCGACACACCGGAGGACGGCGGTCCCAGCTCTCTCCGCCCAGCTGGAGGGAAGCGACACGATGGGAAATGAGCTCTCGCCTTCACAGAGCTTCTCTCTCATCGTCTGTCTGTCATGTTCGCCGCCTGACTCTCTTGCTCCAGGTCCCCATTTTCTCATTTCTCCCTCTCTTGCCAGCCAGGACTGAAGCCAGACTGAACTTCCCCGCAGTGGAATACCTGAGCCGTCCGCAGGGCCTGGCTGCTCGTCTCACATCGCGTCAGAAATGTGATTATAAAGTGTGCAGGAAGAAAAAAGCAGAACTCTCAGTCCCTTTTTTCTGCACAGTTCAAAACAAGCTCTGAAAGCCAAATCAAAGAGGAGATATGAGCTGTGGCCCGTAAGGTTTTAGTTCAATCTCTGCATCATTATCGAGCTCTGATGTGGCGTCTTCAGAGGTGAGACTTCTGTGAAGAAAGATGGGATGCTATTATCTTGGAGATTTCATTATGATTCCACTGTGCCAGTACACAAATGTGTGTTGAACAGCATCAGAAGCTGATGGACAGCAGTGATTAGATAATATTATTGTGATCCTCAGAAAAGGAAGTGCAGAATAAAGCCACTAATGGTGGACTGAAAATGACAAACGAACTTAGCATCAACCAAACTCCAAAGCTTCTATAGTTTAAAATATCTTGCTGAGGGCAGATTGTGCTCAAATCCAACAATGAACACAGCTAAACTCTCATTTCATATTTCACATTGCATCTACATAATGACCAAATACCTGTAAAACTAAGCGCTTTCCCATCAGCCTCAGCTCTCACTTGTGTGCAGTGCTTATTAGAAACACTAAAGTGAGCATGCAAACATGTCAGCTTAATACCAGCATGCTAATGTTAGCATTTAGCTTGTACAGTATTACAGAGCCTCCAGCAAAGGCCCACTGTAAGCTGTGAGCTGCTAGCGAGACCAGCTAACGTACTGCAGCCCATCAGTACAGCGGGGTAAAAACAGACCAGTCTGAAGTGCAGAAGATGCATGTTGTTGAGTTTTTCTTCATTTGTTGATGAGTTTTTGATGAAAAGTTTATTTTCTGTGTGTTTTTTCTTGTTTTCCTTGGCAGAAAGTTTGCAGCCCAGGAAACACGTTTCGTGATGTAAAAATAAATGTGATGCATCTTTAAAGCCTCGTGTGCCTCAATGTACCAGCATTAAGAAACAATTCTGAGCCATCCCAGAATCATCCCATTCTCACAGAGATACGATGCTCGCGTTTGCCTTTATTCAGCTCGTGTAATGTGCCACATTTAAAAGAAAAAAACACGAGTGAGAACTAAGGCAGGAACATGGCACCTGGCAGCATTTGAAAGAAGAGCTGATGACATATTTGATGGCATTTCAATAATAATAGTAATTATGCAGAACTCAGTTGAACTGCTAGAAAATAGTGCAACAAACAACAAACAAACATGAAGCACAATCCTGACCAGGATGGATGTATCCCATCAAAAGATTGCTGCGCTGATTTATGGCTGAAAGAATGTTTTATGTGAAGTTTCCCCTTTGATCTGCGATTTCTAAAGTAGTATTTAAAAGCTTCAGCCTCATAAAAAACATTTTCCATACTTTTCAACATCATCATGCGCTGTATGCTTGTTGCAGAGTGGAGGTGCAATAACTCAAACATCGTGTTTTGACAGATGCACCATTAAATTGGAAAAAAAAAAAGTCTTATTCATCATGTTATACCAGTTTCCCTGTGATTCATCCTGACATATTTTGAATCTTCAGAAACTTTGGAATCATCACAGGAATTTAAAATGGGCTTCTGAGAGACTGAACAAGGCTCAGCAGTAAAATAAAAAAAACAAAAAACATGCACTTTCATTTAATTTTGGATCCTAATGGCCCCCACTTGCCATGTTAATCAACAGGGTGATTCTCAGTTTTTATCATTTTTCTCTACAGTGCACAAAAAACACACTTAGTTATTTTATATTTCAGTGCAAAAATTATATAAAATTATTTAAATTATTTAATTATTAACTACCTCAAATTAGCAATTATTTTTTCTGTAAACTCTGAGCATTCTTACATTTTAAACAGTTAATTACACTTTTGGGACACAATAGGATTTAGTCTGGTGTGCCACCGGAGCAAGCAACAAATATGCCATCTCATGAAACAGATGTTAAAAATAATCCAAATTGGAAACCTCCAAAGCATTAATCCTTTCAGAAAGGACAAATTAATTAGCTTTAAAGGTCTCCTGACTTTGATGTGCTCAGACTGCGTTTCCCCTCCACCTTTCGCGCTGATGCAGAAAACTGATGCTCATTGAATGTCAGCGCCTTATGTAACCGTTTTCAGATCTCAACATGAGATCGATAGCCGCGTGTTTGCTTTGATGTAGCTCATTTGACATTTTTAGCATCCAGTCATCATTAATTCATTGAAACCATGTCTTCTGAGCACTCAGCTGCGCGGGACGTCGTTGAAAGGCAGCGCTAACATTAGCATGTTCTCCATGGAGCCCGGGTGGATCCAGCCTGAGAGGTGCTTGTACATCGAATCGCAGTCAGTATTTGTTGATGAGAAACTGTGTGGAAATGTTGTAAAGTGAAGTGATTTTGGTCAGCTGATTCTCTGACAATGTAGCTGGCTACTAATTAATGAAATGTGGATGTGGCCCTTCAGATGACCTTTGAGTCTGAATTACAGTCTGTCATTTTAATTACTAAAAGTAACCACAGATCATGGACTAATTAAACCCAGCTATTTCAGCCACCTCTACTATAACAAAGTAGACCCTGATAAAGAATATGGATCGGAGTCCGCACAAGTTGCTGCTACACTGATAAAGGCAACATAAGAAAAAGAACGAAGGATACTTGCAGTCTTCTCCATTCATTATTAATGTATTTCACTGTCTGGTCACCGTATTTACTGCAAGACTTGCAATATCTTTCACAGACAGTCACGTGATATTTAAGCCGATACAATCACAGGCGTATTGATACGTTTCCAGTCACACTGATGGAGCACATGCTGTTTCTTCCCAGCAGACCATCATCTCTTTAAAACACTCGTGTTACTGCATGGTGGAGCTGAATTTTTTCACAAATTATCTGTCTCATACAACTGTCACAACATAGTGACAGTTGTAGCAAATATGGGTAAAAGTCATTTTTAAGTAAGTTACATGCTTCAGTTTTAAGTTGGGATTACAATATGTCAATTTAAGTTGCTGCTAGTCTGATGCACAGAAAATAAATACAATAAAAAAAGAAACAATAGAAGCCATTTTCATCCATCATTAACCCTCACCCAATAAAAAGCCATTGAGAATAATGTATTTTTGGATTTCTTTTTTGATTTTGACAGATACAATCCTTTTTTTATGTGACCATACTATTCCCGAAATGTTAATGGTTCACATTTACATTTACATTAGTATCAATTATCAACTTATCAATCTAAACTGATTTACTGTGACTGTGATTTAGTGTTTCCAAATTGTGTTTTTCAATGCTGATAAATCATCATCTTTAACATGTGCAGCATCATCACTTGGAATTGTGTTTCTGACCACCTGATGAAAAAGTCCAATGTTCACTCTTGCTGAGCTCTGTGTGTGTTTCTCCTGAAGGAAATAACACGTTATATTTGCTCAATGCTTCAGTAGGTCCACCAGCTAGTTGCTAACTTTTCTGCTGAGCAAGTTGTGTATAATGTGTTTTTTTTACTGTTTTTTTTCTCTCTGAAAAGATAGCACATCATTTAACAGCACCAAAGATTCATCCTGCAAACTAAACATAAACTTTAAATGATCCTCTCTAAAGCAGTTTCAGCAAAACTGATCATTATAACCTTCATGAAGGCAGGGTTTATTTCTGGACTGTTTTTATTAGACTGCATTACTTTTAGCAAGGTGTACCTAATAAACTGACAAATACAGTATACATACATACACACACACACACACACATATATATATATATACATATATTTGTATGTATATATATATATATATATATATATATAGTTCCATAAGCAACATTTAGAAGATGATAATCTTTGAAAACTTTGCCATAAATATTACATATTGCAAACATATTACAACTTAAATTGTCTCCACCAAATGGTTGAGAAGCCTGTTAAAAGGATGTGTTGCTGTTGTCTGTTCACCACATTTATTGCACATCTGGGAGCCATGCTTCGTTCTCTCAGATTTATATGATGGAAGCTTTAAATGCTATATTATGGCACAGTTGATCTACTGTATGTCCAGTCAGAGTCATATACAGTGTTACCTCCTTGCTGACTATCATCTCTCCAAGGAGCCTCCTATAAGCTGCGCTGTATACGATGCACAGAGTCAATAGTGGATACTGCTCTGAGGCCTAAATCCCCTCCCAGCGAAGCTAGTGGTAATACAATGAGATTTGTGAGCCCCTTGCTGCAAGCAACAGGCAGAGGCGAGGGAGAGCCGGCCATCCAGATCAAATGACTCAACTCTCCTGAGTGCAATGTGCTGTCAACATGAAGGATGCCACCCTGATTTGTTTTGATTAGTGAGTATAAATCTGCGGGAAACAAAGCGTGGAGTGAAAGCGGAGGATTCCCTGGTTTACACTTATGTGCAGAATGGCCTGACAACAGTGTTGGATGACATGCTGTATACTGTTTTCCCGGCGCTGATCTTTGACCTCTTCACTCTGGGGCACACACGTGAGTTTTATTGTAAAACAAGTCATAGACAAACTCTTTTTTTTTTTTTAATCTTGGGGATCCCTGAGCAATCCAAACCGACTGCATGTCAGTAATGACCTTCCACTGCTGTCACTAAAATCCATTACCAGACAAATCATCTATAGAAATGAGAACTCACAATTTCCTCCCCTACAGTGAAAGCCGGGGTCCCACTAGACCCCCCTCTCTCCTTGAACACTTAATCCAAGGTCTGGAATGTGCCCTCTGCAACTTGGGCTTCATGTGCTTCATCAAATCACGTGAAAATACAATTGCCCCATTCAGTCTCCTCTCCGGCACTAGTTATGACTAATGCAGGTGAGAGGACAGCGCCAAGGGTGTGGAGGTTTGGAAACACTCAGCTTTGCTCTTATAAATATGCATGATGTCCCATTGTGCACTGGTGGGAAATGTATGTATGCTGTTCATAGCTGATGACAGATTTCATACTGTAGCCTAACCACGTTTGTGTATTAATTGTGTTCTGTTTCATCTCACTAAAATATTAATCGAGAGAGGGCAACATGTTCAAATACAAGAACTGTAACAACGAATGCACATCAGCACTACCATCTTAATTTGAAAGGCCCGAGATGAGCTCCCTGTAGGATCCTAACAGTGTCAGCTCATTCGTAAATTTGCTGCTATTTAAAGGGCTCCAATGATCAATTTTTAACAGCTTGTTTTTTACTGGTGACACATTTATTTTACCTTAAGATTTAGGTCAAGTGTTTTTCTCTGTTAAAGGAGCTGTGGTTTCAGACTTTCTGCAGACCCAGTGCATTACTGTCACATCCAAGCACCAAGGATCACAAACACTATGGGTTCTACCGAGCTGCTTTAGGGGTCTAAATGAATTCTTTATTCAATAATAATAAAATAATAACAACAACAACAATGTTAATAATAATAATAATAATAATAATAATAATAATAATAATAAAAAGAAGAAGAAGCATTTCAGGACTGCAAAGGGACAAATCAGATCATATAACTAAATTATTACAGAGTAAAAAAGGAATGAAATACCTAACAATAATATAACATAAACACACCTCTGACTGCTACTATAAATGGATCTGTTTGATTTAAACCACACTAGAGCAAAACAGAGTGATCAGCTGTGCCAAATGCTGAGCTGAGATCAAGACTAATTAAAAGACAACAATCCCCAGCACCAGCTGTAACTAAAAATTGTTTCTCACTTTAATGAGGGCCATTTCTTTGGTATGATGTAAGCAGAAACCTGACTCAAAATGATCAAAGACATTATAATTATTCATCAACAAACTTTAAAGTAAACCGTCTTTATAATGGTCAATACAAATGCCACTTAGAGCTGTGTGTGAACTTTTTTAAAATCCAGAGGGTAAAGGCCCAGCAGGAGCAGGTGGACTATTATGCTGTTGAGGCAGAAGGAAAAACAACCGGTGGACAGAGAGCTGTTGTCAAAAACCTGCTTTAGAAGTCTGACATTAGCTAACATCAGCTCCTACCCATCTCCACTGTCGAAATATGGGCACTTCTGGCTCCAAAAACACAAGATAACAGCAGCTACGATGACACACTTGAGACTTCAACATGGAAGCCAAACGTCACAGAGGCTTCTTCAAGTTCTTTATATCTGCAATATATCAATACATTATCAATTATAAAAATCAGTAGATTGACATATTATTTATTTTGAGAGATGCTTTTGTCCAAACCAGCATATAAATGAGATGCAGACCAAGACACAGCAGAACAAGTAAAGGCTTATTTAAGTAGACTACAGTACAATAAGGTTTAGAGGGAAAAATAACTCTTCAAATTCAGATTTTGGGGTAATGTTTTCTCTTATTTTCTCTTTCAAATATGTTGTTTGTCATTAAACATTAAAAACATGAGTCTTTAATTATGGTGTGGACTCTTGCTAACCAACATCTCAGCCATGTAGCTGTGACGGCTGAAAAAAAGTCTACTAAGATATCTGGCTTTTTCTTCAGTAAGATTTGTCATGTTTAGTTGTTCAAGATGTTTAACAGGTCCTCCTTCAAGGGTCGAAACACATCAACACCTGCCAATGTGCCATTTATAAAAATAAATCTCATGGGTGCTGCTGATGTGTGCATGAAACTGCATCCTGTGTAAATACAGTGTAACACAGTGTAATAGCAGCCAGGGTGTTCCCATTGCCAGGAGCCAAAGTGAGACAATTAGCAGCTTCTTCATTTTTCTCTAAATATCTGTGATCTCCTCACACTGACTCACGCTCACATGCCTGCTCGGCAGTTATCTCTTAAAGGACCCATCCTGCCCGCGCTCTTTGATGATGAATTTATTTTCGGGTAAACCTTCCAACAGGTTCTGTGCAGGGGCAGCTTCGTGCTAATTGGCTTGAGCCTGCGGTTTAAAGTTTGAGGGAGCGCGTTAACTGTGCGATTCTCTCTGTGATCACCATCAACATGCCTCTGAGGACGAGGAATTTCATTTGACTTCGTGACACTTGTATTCAGCTGATACTAGGGTTCGTGTCCATTTTTCTCAAGAGTGAAATAACATCATAACACATCTGTGGGGGCTCACCAATTACTGAGTCAGGTGCTGAAATGGCCGCCCTCCAAAGCTTGTGTTTCAACCCATACTCCATCTGGTCCTCCGCTGTAATAAGGCTCTCCATTGTTTATTGAGTGTGCCAGTGACAGGCCATGTAAGCTGTGGCACAGACCTGCTGATGATGGTGCAGCTCACTGTTCATCAATAAAGGTCAATGAAAGTCACAGTTTGTATAATGGTCTCATCTGCTCATGTACTAAAACAAAGCGCTGTCCTCTCTCGGTGGAGGAAGGTTTTTCCTTTCATTTGTGATTCAGATCTTTGTAATGATATCTTGAGCAAATTAAACCACTCTGAAATTGAATTGAATTTTCAATTCTGATGTTGGCAAATTTGTGTAGTCTTAACAGTACGAACAGTTATATTGTATTGATGCAACCTTGCAATAAGTGACTCAGAACACCTGAGGAAAGGTACAAGATGGCTGCAATGGAAGTGCTCAGTGGAGGTTATAGACCTCTAATAAATATTTAGACTGTTACTTCAGTGTGAACAAAACTCATAAGCAGTGTCTTTGTGAGGTGGCTGAATATAGGCACAGGAGAGTGTGTTAACCGTATGACTTCCAATAGATAAAATCAGTTAATGACATGGATAATGTGTCCTTATTCCTGTGAGCCAGAACATATTTTATGAAGAAAGTCTGCTGTGAGATTGTATAACTGTTATTGAGCTGTGGTGATTATGGAATAATACAAAAAAAGGTGTAAGTGTAGCACAAGAAAGGAACAGTCAGAAAGTCAGCTTAGCTTAGTCCAGCTTAGCTCCTGACTGATAAGCTCGAAAGCAGAGGAAAACGGCAGATAGGAGCTACAGAACAAACTGACAGAGTCTGAGAGGAGAGAGGGCAGTTGAGTATCTGCAGGGATTTCTTTTTTTAAAAGCTGTGAATAGTTTTTTGTACATAGCTGGGTCCAAGTCATTTGTTCACTTGATAACCTTCTATTTTATCTGTATACTTCACCACGAGTATCTCTATTATGTCTCTGAGAAAAAGTTCACATGCGAGCCACTGAAGAAATTCAGTTATTTTCCATATTTGCAAAATATCTGTAGTACCTTCGACTGTTTCAATAAATAAACAAAGTTTTAACTCATTTAAACAAGTTCTATGGAGTTTTCTAACTGGTTTTTAAACCATCTCAAAGTAATTCTGAAGCTTCTGTATGACTCACATATGAATACCTACACTGCCTTGGATTGACGGAGCATCTATCCTCAATAATGGCACAAAACAGCCAGGTATTGATAATGTGAAAGTTAAATTTCATTGGTTTATGTTCCTTCCTTCATGAGCAATGATCTACAAAGAGATATACATAGTTCAATTGAAACATCGTACCGCTATTACTTTGCTTACTTTCATTTTCAACTTAAGTGCTCTTATAGGAGAGGACACAGTTATAAGGAAATAAAAAGCACCAGCTGCCTTAAAATCATCAGTAGCCAATCAGAACTTGAAATCAATTTTTTTTGTAGGGTGCAAAATCATAAATATTATTTGTTTTGATTTGTGTTGAATAAATGGCTTATGTACAACAACAATGACGCAGCCATGTTGTCTGTCTCCAGTCGGTCATTGGCTCTGACTTCATTTAGGGCCCTCTGCAATCTGAGTTAGAGCTTTCCTGAATTCTCAGTTGTCTCAGCTGTCAGTCAGTCGCAGTCCCACTCAACAAAAAGACAAAAAAAAAACCTCACAGACTTTACAACTTTTCTGGAGGCGCTTGTCTGCAAAAGTAGCTTAAAAGGGTAAACAACAAGAAAATTAACAGCGAATGCAATCAGCTCTAAGTACAGTATGTTCAGCAGGGTGTGTGCAGTAAGAAAATATGCAAGCGCATCGCGTTTGAATGAATTATGAATGGTACCGAGTGTATATCGTCTTCAGCATAGGAATGAGGATTTGCAGTCGGTTATAGTTCAGAGGGAATGTTGGCATTAATACAGTGTAGTAATTGAGACATCAAGTCATACATTGACAGTTTGAGCACTTTAAACTCACTCAGAATACTTCAGGAGAATACTTATCAGCTGAAGCAGACACCTAGATATCATGGTGGAGAATACTGAGACGAGTATGTGGATCTCAGGCTGCTGCTGGGATTTATTCATTCCTAATGTCTGACTGTAAATTCATGGCAGCTTCTGTCAGCATCATTCGCTGAATTGACAGCATCCATCTGCTTTGAAATGTGTGTCTGACCCAGGCTACACTGATGTTCAGTGGCAGGCCATTTATCCAGATACATACTGAGATCTAAGGTAACGGTCATGGATTTTAATGGAGAGTTGTGGTGGTGGTGTGTTTTTTTTTAAGTAAGTCAAAGTCAAGTCAAGTGTCAGAGTATCAAAGAGAAATCCAACATCAGTTCTAAAGTAATGTCAGAGTCCTGATAAGCAAATTCCAGTTCAGAGTTTCTGAGACTGATTGAGACTGATTATTCAGAAGCAGAGGTCTAAAAAATAATTATTCAAGATGTGTGGCTACACCTGCCCAGCACTGTCTTGGATGGTGTTTTTTTCATTGTTATTCTTATATTATGTTTGCTTTAAAGTCCCAAGTCAAATCTAAGAAACAAGTCTCACATTGACAGTTTTTTTTTCTTTGTTATAAAAACAAACATCTCTTTTCATATCACAGGGGACAGTACCTGTTCAATCAACATCATGGTAAATGTGATGGCGAAAGCAGTCATCTTCATGGATTATTATGGGCAGATGTTAAAGTATTTATTAAAATAATAACAGACAGAAAAGCGTAAAGCAGCTATACAGAGGATGAAAACCTAAAAAGAATTTAAAAAATGCATACTGGTAAATTTAGTTTGAAAAGAATGGAAATGAAATGTTGTTCTGCAGGCAGTCATGCAGCTGTTTCTGTCCATGACACCTGTGTGAGGTTACAATATTCTGGAGGTGAACATTGACGGATGGGACGGTCCCCTCAAGGGCTATGCTGTCACCCCAGGAAAGGTAAGCTCTTTATCTTCTAATGACTCCATTTCTGAACCCCTTGTCTTGGAGCTCGGAGGAGGAGGTGTGCAGCAAATGATTACTCGGATGACTGTTGACATCTTCATAAAACGGGGGGGCGTGGTGGGACTCGGCTGGCAGGAAGCTCGAGGATGACATGATCAAAGTTAACCTTTAATATTATGGCGCCGAGGAGAGTGTTTTGTCCGGAGCTGGAAGGCGTTGTGAGTTACTATCATTTCATTTCACCATTTTTGCTGAATCACTGACTCTGAGTAACTGCCACATAAAAAAAAAAAGCGAATAACCTTCACTGAGAAGCTGAAGTGAGGAGCCTGTCCTTTGTAAAATCCAGAGTTTGGAAGAAAAAGGCTCCAACAAAGGAAGAGTCAGAGGCCCTCTGAGGTCCTAAATGGAAACGCAGACGGACTTCTCCTCGCAGACGCTCGTGGTTGACGGCGAGCCGGCTTTTCAACGAAACGGCTGCATTCATGAGCAATCTTGTAGCGCACTGAGAAGAATCATAAATTCTGAGCAGAGGAGATGGGAAGTGAAAGAGACATCACTGTAAAAGACTGCCTCAACTCAAAATATTCATTATAATGGGGAAGCGTGGAGGGGAGGAATCTTTTTAACATGATAAACGCTCCCTTGCCGACAGAACACAATTTAGAAATCATTTAGTCTTTTACAATGGTCCTGTGGGGACTGAGATAATTGCATACTGGAAATCCATTCAGTTCATGTGAAATCTATAAATAAACATTGCTATTTAGCTAAGAGGCAGGAAAAAACTGCTATCTGTAGTATTACATCCCTCGACCACATTAAAGTAAAATAATATGGTTGGATGAAACACACAGTGAGCCAGCCGACTGTGTGGAGAAGAACCTGAGATGCAGATGTTTTTCACTTGCTGTTGACTACATGTGATACCTTCATCACAACAGATCACGAGGAAGTAGTTTTACTTTGAAATGTCACACGTGGAGTGCAGAGAGTATGATTTTAAATGAAACCTTAGCTGGATGGCAGGAACAAATTGAGTGAGTCGAATAGGTTTGGACTGACATGCAGAGCTTATGGCTGGTCTTATTGATTTTCTACTCACCACAATTCAGCACTTTAAAGGGCATTATCATCCCAGTACACTTTCCCACTTTTCTGAGAGAGAGATGTGGTTTTCTGGGCTTCCTACGAGCATGCTGGCTCCAGCACAGCCAAGACAAAACAGTATGTAAATGCTCATAAAATGACAGGAAATGTGGTTTCCTGCTCCTCATGAAGCTGTTAGAGCTCCTGCACACTGTTCATGGAACATTTTGTGACACAGCCATTGGACAGAGTGGCACTAATGGCCATAATTTTCAAATAATAGTCCACTTGCAATTTTAAAAAGGAGCCTCAGGGGTGAGCTATTAAAATTTGTAGTGAAAAAGATCCGGGCTGAGGCAGTCCTGGTTTTGATTGAGTGTCAAGAATTTCCAGTAATTTGGACTGGAATGTTTCCATTGGAAACACTGTGAATGGAGGCTTTTTAATTATAATGGCCTCAGACTGCAAAGCTTTAACCTTCCTGTTATGTTGCATTTTCTTTTTTTAATTTGAATCAAAAGTTTTTTTTTTACATTGAACTCGTTGGTGCTAGCAGCATTTCAAATCAACCCTCCAATTTATTGTATAAATAAAGTTTTCTTTCAATACAAGTCCAAGTGACTCACTTGATTTGGTCAGTGTGACCCTGAATCTCTGTTCATCAACATCACCTGATGAAAAGGATAAAAATATTAAACTTTAGTTAAAACTAAATTTATATCTTGGTTCTTCCTGAATAACAGCATGATACTAAATTTTCATTTAATTGTTAGTAATGGTGTTCAGATTTTTGTGTTTTTCTAACAACTTTTGGGGTGATGGAATTACATCTGTGGTGCTCACAGCTTTAAAAAGATTACTTTAAAAAAAATCAACAGCATACAGTAGATGTTTCCAGAAACAATGGTCACTGTTCAGCGCTGGGGAAACTATTTTGAAACTACAGGTGAATCTAAGCCACTGTACTGACAGTGCAAACACCACTGACTGACTATTTGTCTGAATTCTTCTTCTTTCTTCATTTGAATCACATAATTCTGCAGTACAGTATCAGTGCCCAGCCTTAATGCACATTAACACAGACAGCACTCCAGGTCAGCCTAGTCAAGACTGAGACCAGCATAAAAACATCTTACTGAGAGACTGAACTCAGCACTCAGTTCTTTTTAAATCTAGCTATTTCAGAATTAGTCCAGTCTTTTCTAAAGTAGTTAGCACTAAACTGAAAATGTAACTCTATTTGCAGACATTGTCTGATAATCTTCCTACAAATCCAGGGAGACGTGTGGTACATTGCAATCAGATTAATGCACCACTGGAAAATACAACAATTGTAGACATAATTCTTTATTTTTTTTAATGAACAGCTTTACTGCACATACATATAATGTAAACTGAGATATCACCTATATGTGTTTAGCAAGTGAATTTGATACTTGCAGGTCTCAGGGGGCCTTCTGAAGTCTGGCATAGTGATATTGTTGCTTGTGGTAATAATAATAATGTAAATGTTTAATCTCTTTGCTATCTGGTACGTTTATATGATGTTACTTAACTTGTCCCAACCTGGATCGTAAATACATGAAAACTAATGAATACTGCCTCGTTGTTTCCAGCTGCATCTCATCCTCGTCTGACAAGCAAACAATCCACAGTCTTTCATACTGGCTTTCACAGCCTGTCAGCACTGTCACATGAAGTAATTACTGCTCTGCACACCTACTGTATGTGCTCCAACACGCACACAGGCACTGTTTGTGTGCATGTACTTAAAGGCGACATGCACACAACAAAACCGGGATACAGGTTTAGTGATTTGTGTCCGTCTGTGAGTGTGCGATGTGTTGCCAACTGTCTGAATGTCTGATTACTCCAATGGAAGGCGTCTGAAAAACTGATTATGTGGCATCAGAGTGAAACTCATTATGAATAATGGATGAATTTCACTCTTGTAGATGAAATTCTGCTGCATGAATTCAGTGAAAATAACATTGTTTACTGAGGTGGAGGGTCCTTGGGTTGTCTTTCCCTCATCCTTTGAGCCTTGCAATTATTTCATAATCTTCACAACTTCAATATTATAGTTTAATTAACACCAATGAAGAAGCCAGAGAAAACATGGAAGTCACAGCAGAAGCACAGTGAGGAGTTCATATGTTGGATTTGTGATGCTTTGCCAGTCACACACATGACAGCAGAGGCAGAAAGTCCAATTGCTGCACAGCGTTAATGTGAAATAAAGATACCGCTTGTGCTGCTCAAGTCCTTTTAAATTAGAACTGCTGTGGTGACATTCGTGCTGACAGAGAAATGTGGGTTCTCCTGCGCGGGGAGTCTGTCCCACTGTGCCGACGGAACATGTAACATTATGCATTAAGAATGAAGCTCTCAACTGTGAACCAATGTTCCAACAAAACGAAATGAGTAATTTATATCTACATACCAGCAGCCAAACTCACGCCTGCCCCTGACTTCATGGTGTCATCGCCCTCCTTTGTGGACCAGTCTCACGCAAAACAGGGACAAAGGTTTCATCTCTGAGACACGTGTAGGATGGTCTTTAATTCATTTGGATGATAATCTCAAGAACAATTACACGACATTTACAGTGACCTGAGATGAATGCTGTCTGCTGTAGAGACATCTGGATTCTGACTTCGGATGACTTCAGTAAAGACACAGCACACACCACCCGCCAATATTTCATGTTTGACTGTACTTTTTAAGTTGTCAAAATACCGCCATCGAGATGTGTATCAAATAAGTCACTTTTGAGTCAGCTAATCCTGATTTGATTCATACAGTGTCCATGGAAGTAGCTCAATTATTTGTAGGACCACGTTTAGAACTTTCAGTCCAAAGAAACTTGTGAGGAAAAAAAGTAGAGCTGCTGTGAGATAGAGCAGAAGCAACTTCATGTCTTTAACACAGTTAAAAACGTCAGCACTCACTGATGCTGGTAAAACCAGTGAAAAAAGAAGCGATCAGGAACGTTCACAGAAAACTGAAGCTGCATATTTTGTGTCAGGCTGTGCTGTGACTTTCCGAGACAGAGTGATAAAGGAGTCCTTATCTGCTGTGTTTATTGAGCTTGCAAAACTCAAACTCATTTGCCATTTTGCTGTATGGACAAGGTTGAACACAGACTGCTTGCAGCTCTGGTTTCTGCAAAGCCTATTTAAAGTCTAGTCATTTTTACTCGGCTTCACAACTTTTGTCACAATGTGCTGTATGCGTGGGTGTGTCAGATTTGCAGAGTTTAAGATTACCAGCCAAGCTGATTAAGGTGCTGTCACACAATATTTGGTGTCGTGCTTGCACATTGTTAATCATAGAGGGTGTTTTAATGTTCGTTTAGTCATCATATACGCAAGTTGACCTGGATTGGAGATAAAATCACAGCGTTAATCAGTGTCCATCTCGTCACAGGATGTTTATGGTGAACTTTAAAGCTGCACTAATCAATATTTTTATATCGCCAATGGATCAAATGTCTGGGTGTAATGTAAAATGGGTGCCTAGTGACAAACCCACAGAGAATAATCCTCAAACCCTGCAGTTCCCCACAGTCTATTTCTGGTCCTTGATTTGGTTTTCCAGCTTGTAAATTCTGATCTCATTAACTTGCCAGCAGGCATCTTTCTTTAGCAAACAACTCTAATTAACCAACCTGCCCAGCACCAATATGGCAGACAACATTAGCGACTAGCTGTTGAACATACAGGAGTGGCGCCTTTAGCAGCTTAAGTGCCACATATTTCCCTCGGGAGTTGGTGGAATGTAAAATAGGACTAAAAAAGACTGATTATACTAATATGTTTGCCATAAATGTTGGCTTTTCAGCTCATTATGCTGCCTCAGAGTGGCCACAAAGTAAATCAGCTCATGCAGCTTTAAAAGAACAGACATTTTTGGGGATACCTTGCTAAGAAGAGGATTGATACCACTCCAAACGTCTGTTAACTATCTGGTGAGTATATGAGGATAATGTCCTGATGTACAGTATTCTCTGACCAGAAGCAGCAATCTCCTAAAATCCTGTAATCACAGTGAGGATTGCCTCACAAGCCTTAAAAAAGACTGACATGTGGTATTGATTTTCTCCTCTAACTCTCAATGAGATGGCTAATGAGCGCATCTCCCATAATGTCAAACTGTTGCTTTGAATCTATTTTTATGGCACTGAGGCTTCATCAAGTGGCTTTCAGTGATATTATTTCACTGTTAAATCTAGAACTCTTATGGACTCTCCAGCTACAGATATAATTACCTTATGTTGCAAAATGAGCTTTCATATAGATAATTTGTGAGATCAAGAGATGTGATTTATTGTTTCATTCCACATTATTTAAAGTTATTACACTTCTTCAACTCATAAGTTTTAAAAGACAATCTGAGCATGATCATTTTTGATAATGACCACATCTTCCTTAGACTACTTTACATTTAAACATTCAGCCTTTGTTTCACTGCTTTCTCTGCTTTTAGTGGAGAAAACGCTTTGTGTGTAATTCCACTCCTGTATGATAATATTATGCAGACAAAGCAGAGAAAAGGCAGAGAAAAGAAAAAAAAAAGGTTAATCGTGGTGTTTGATATTACTGATTAAATCAGTTCCGATTTTTAATAAGCACTCAAACCATTTCACCACTTTGTTGGAGTCAAAGTGGCCTTGATACTAAATTGATATTTGCTGCCTTGCACAGCAGGATAAACCTGCCATTCGCTGTGCTGTCTGCTGGTTCGTTGTGGCTCAAAGTGGGTGGCTGAGTTTGCAACTTACTGACAGTTAGAGGATACTTTTTATTGTTATTATTGTTTTACATGGACAGCCAAGGCACTGGGAAATATTTGAGGATATCATTAAAGGTGCAACAGCTTGGGCACATGGTCATGCAAAGAGAGGAGGCACAGTAAGAAGAGGCTGATCGCTCTGCTGGTGCAGTTTTCAGTCGCACTCATGGAGCAAACATGAAATTATATTTTTAATGAAGATTTAAATGCATCTACTGGCTGGAGGGTGTTTTTTGTCTAATTCTTTTACTTACATTTTAAGCTTTGTACTTTTGTCACAGATACAGAACTTTGGCACCAGTTTTGTGACTGGCTGAAAACATCCATCCATTCATTTACAGCTAACTAGATAACTTAACACACCCTCTGATGTGTATTCCTCTGCTTTGTGTTGCTGCACAGAGATGAGCCAGAACAGCAGGGGTGTGTGTGTGTGTGTGTGTGTGTGTGTGTGTGTGTGTGTGTGTGTGTGTGTCCATCCTACAGTGTCAGGATATTATCTATTAATGTGCAGGAAAACAATCAAAAGAAAAAACAGCATGAAGCGTCTCAGTTTGAAGTCAGTTCAGAGCTCTTTGTCAAGTCTGTTAAACTTTAACAGAGAGCTGGATGAGATATTCTCTCATTTAGAAATTTAGCCTTTATTTAATCAGCTAATCAATCTGCCATCAAGATCTCTTTTGTAGGAGAGACCTGAGTACAGCAGATGGAAAGAAAAAGAAGAAAACAAACAATGTCAAGTCTAATAGTGTAATAAAATGACATTCAGCATCAGAGACAGTCAGAGACACCACTAAATAACTATAAATAATGATGTTATGATGGAGGACAGCTCTGTCTTACATATTGGTCAAAAACTCCATTTGTGTTGAACTATGCCGAGACCTGGTGACTGTACCAGCTGCAATATTATATCCACATCATTTTTACACTCATCAGACCTCAAAATCATTCAGGGAGCTCTGGTGTGCGAAGGCGTCTCATTTAATATGGTCCTCCGCTATTTTATCCAGGTTTTCCTTTCATTTATCTTACGTCTGTACATGTGTTGTAACTGATAAAACTGTGCATTAAAACTAACTGATGATGTGATGTTTTGTTTGTTGAATGGCAAAGAATACCATTAGGTCATTTAGAGACCAGAAAAGCACCAAACTTATCACACAGTAGACAGAGACAATCTTTTCCTTTTTATCAAGTTCTAGCTCCATCCATTATCTCCTTGTTTAAGAATTCAGAGGCAGACTTACAGCGGTTCATGAACCTGCGTGATGAAAAAGTGATGTTAATGCAATCCCACAAGGAGTCCGGCTTGTGCAGGCAGACACAGAGCAGCGATCCCAAGGTGACCCCACGAGGCACCCATAAATGTTTTATCAAGGCCCGCGCAGAGTCGAGGTCCCTGTCACAAAGAATCGTCTCTGCGGGTGACACGTGCAGGAGGGAAGTGCTACTTTGCTCGCATGTCAATATGCACTCTGACATGTTATTCCAGATACCAGACTAACAACATGGAGGAAAGCCTGGATCAGCAACGTTATGGCTTTCAATGAGAGTTAAATGATGGTGCCAATGTCGATGAATAAACATTTTTTTGCTCTTGTGAGCTGCTTTCAGTTGGCAGATTTCATTATGTGCCTCAGTTCTCCCATAAAAGCTTCACTTACAATAGAGCAGAGTCCACAGCGAAGGATTTCATCGACTCTCCGTATCAAACCAGAAAAGAATTGCCTTTGGCATTTCTAAGTGATGCATGACTTCTCTTGTATTTCTGTCTCTACTTTTTAATCAGTGAAAATCACAGACTGTCAGTCAGAATTTGGTCCCCCTCTGACATGACCAGAAAATGTCAGATTTGCTAAAAGAAGAAATGAGAGATAAACTCAGCACAGGGTGTTCATAAGTTCATGGTTATCTTTGCATCTTGACAACCCAGCGAGGAGTTCATAACAGAGCCTGAGTCAATAAACAATGGCGTGTGTGTGTGTTTATTTCTTTGTTTGTCTGAATCTCTGTTAGTCTGCTACAAACAGGTGGAAACTAATTAGAAGCTCACTGTTTGTAGCATATGGCGAAATGGGACCATTTTATTAACTTGCTTGTTTGTTTTCAACCACTTCTTTTCCTTTGCATAAGCTGTTTTCTCTCTGCTTCTTCACAGTCATGCAACCAGAGTAAACAGTACATTTCCACTTGCAGACAGTGTTTTTAAATTGTTTTCATTTCATTTAATTTCATTTTTCTCATCTGACTCAACACTCCCAACTAAAAGTTCACTTAGGGACTCTTACCAGAAATCAGTGGTTTTACATGAAGTTGTCTCAGCTGCTATGGACACTGATCCATCGGTATGCAAGTAGCCGTTAACTGCTCAAAATCCACTTATTAGCTTTTCCCAGAGCTTTTAACTGTGTTTTCAGTGGATGTAATTACTTAGTGGACGAATGTAAGTCGAACAACCTCCTGTTTGTTGTTATCAGATTTGGAATCTGGCAAAAGAGAAGCATATTTGGAAAGAAAAAAATGAAAGTGTACTAAACTGCACACTTGTTGCGTAATGGCAAGTTTAAATGGGCCACTTTGAGTTCAAATAAATACTTTAAATTAAATCTTAACAGGGATGCATCAACACATCCATCTCAGTGACAACTGAGCCAATAACTCCTGATAAAGACCATGTGACACACCTGAAAGTTCAGGAAAACATTAGTGAGCGGACCTTGGGTTGGGATTGTTGGGATCAAACTTTAAATTCAACTTTTAAACTGTAAAACTGTTTAAGTCGGGCAGCCAAAGCTTTGTTGGACGCTGCTCATTGACTGAGCTTTGCAGAGCAGCTCAGAACAAACAGCTGGAGCTGTCGGAGTATCAAACCACCGCTACGAGCAACACTGGCACACTGACAACATTCACTTCCAGCACGGCGCCATGGCAAAATATTGTGGAGCTACAGTGGCACGCAGAGCCTGAGAATTAGTACAAGAATCACATAAAACACATTTGCTGTAATTACAGAGAGATGAGCACATTTTTTTTGTTTTTCCAGTGGATTATGGAGTTCATCTACTGCAATCCCTCACTGCCAGCTGGATAAACAACTTTGTCGCCGCTGTGCGTGGTTGTGAAATGTGACATCACAGCATTTATTTCTGTGGAACATGTTGGTCGTATGTCACCGCACGGCTTGTGTCATCTCAAAGCTCACATTTCAGGGAGCAGCCAAACTCCCACAGTCCTGGGATCTGCTTCACCACGGGCATTTAATTGATTGTTTGCTTGAAGCTGAGCTGGGTTTTCTTCTCTGCTTAAAATAAAACAAAAAACAAAAAACACAGTCTTACAGAAAGCTAAATTAGCTTTTGGGAGAGTCACACCACAGATTGACGCAATGAAATAACAAAGCTTTGGTCTGCTTCACCACATAAGTTTGTGTGTTTCTTTATTTTCCCTGTAAATGCAATGCAGCTCTTCAGTCCAGCCTCTTCACTGTCTGTACCACAAGACCAATATGTTGCCTATAAATAACCAGATAAAAATAAGCAGACAGCAGCGTCTTTGTTAGTCAAAGACAGTGCATATGTTCAGGAGACAGCCCCAGTCAAATCGGTAGCATTTTGAAATGCCACGCTGTTTTGATACGTCTCCTGAAAAGAAAAAAAACTGCATGACAGCCTGGATAGGTCCGGCAACACTTACCTTTTCAAACGGCTGACTGGAGGACAGTTTGAAGAAGATTCTGCTTGATTCTGGCAGGTGGAACATGGGGAAACAAAGAGCAAAGAAAAAGACTCTTAAGCACTTCATTTATCACCTGCAGGCAGGGCCTTATCTTAATGCTGCCTTTTGGCTTTATTGCGGTCCGCTTCAATCCGAGACGTAAATGCTTATCCGCCATGAGGATATCATGCAGCATCATCCGCAGCTATTTCCAGCAGGTTCCAAGTCAGGAGTTCTGAATGACGACATGATGTCAGGCCACTTTACAACAAAAAAAAAAAAATCGCAGTTTTGCCTTTGAAGAGAGTCACAATAGCATTAGAACATTCGTCTTCATGCTAATGATGTGTGTGACACGTCATTTTGAGGCTGGCAAGTTATAAATGATCATAACATGTCCAAGAACAGAGCCAGATCTGACAACCACAGAGACCCAAGGTGAGTCCTGTGCTGCTGTACTTTCTGTGATCAGTGATTAGGTTTGATGAGTCTGAGGGATAAAAGTCAAAATATTAATTACCATAATAATTTGCATAATAATAACAGAAGTGATGAAAAAGTGATCTAAAAATACTGATGGCGAGTTATATTTGGATTGTAAAATTTGAATTTGTAAGGAAAGGACTCAGTGATTACCTGCCTATTGGCCATATGGAAGCTATAATTTGGCCTAATCCAGTTTAATCCGGATTATGGTGTTTACATTACCATTTAATACCTGAGTGTCCCTGATGCTTTTGCCATAAATAAGTCAATTAACAGAATAACCCTGACTGCAGATTAAAGGGGAGATTTTAAATGGAACACTAATCTGTGTATTGTGGAAGTGAACCTGGATTCAGAGCCGGAGTCATACATGAGAACTCAGGTATGACACTTACAAGCACTTACAGACTCCCACCCACTTTCCCGAATGACCAGTTTAATGAATGAAGTCTGCATAGTTACATAGCCAGTGAACCACCCATTTACCAATTGAAACTGCAGGTACATTTATCCATGGGGCCATATTAAAGCACTGTGACGTACTTATTTTAAGAGTCATGAGAGACATTTTGAGTGTACCATTTGTTTTTGAAACTTACCAAGCTTGACCTTTTCACTTTTTTTTTTCTTGTGCTTTTCCGTTTTTTTTCATCTAACCATAATATTTCTTGTGTGATACAGGGGGTGGCGCAGTGGTGGTGCAGAGGGCTGCTGCCTTACAGCACCGGTCTGATGGGGCCCTTCTGTGTAGAGTTTGGATTTTATGTAGTTTCTCTAAATTACCCACAGGAGTGATGTCTATATGTTGGCCCTGTGATTGACCTGTCCAGGATGTATGTTGGCTCTCACCCAACTCAACCCATTACCCAGAGCATCACACTGCTTCTGCCAGCTTGCTTTCCTCCCAGTGCATCATGGTGCCATCTCTTACTCAAGTAAATGATACACACACACACATGCATCCGGCCATCCACATTATGTTCAATATGATACATCAGAGCAGACCACCTGCCTCCACTGCTCCTTGGTGCTTGCTTCTGCCTCTCTGGTGCCTATGGTAGCTGCGTTTGGTGATGAATAGAGGTCACAGTAGGCATTTTCACCACTGCATTGGGTTGTATGCTCATAGCTAGCATAAAGTTTTTCAGAAATTTGTGCCACAGTACCTCTTCAGTTGGGTCAGATCGGGCTAGCTAACCTTCATTCCTGACACACATCAGTGAGGTCTGGACAGCCGTGACCTTGTATGGGTTCACTGGTTGTCTTTCCTACGACCACTTTGGCTAGAATTTTCTGAATTCTCACTGTTGCACAGACTGCAGGTACCATGATGAAACCAAACATGTAAAGCAAAAATGTCTGTAAAAATGTAAAAAAAATATTTTTTTGTTACTGAGCAGGTTTTGTGGTAAAAAATGCAATTTAATTTCAGCTGAGCTTCAATTTGACAAAAATCTTTATTAAGATACCTGTGTATTACCTTTGTGTTACCTGCTGCAAAATAACTTTGCCGGAATTTCTGTAGTTTAATAAGTCTGGGACACTGCTGATCAAGATTAGAAAGGGAGACTGAAATATGATGAAATCTGAGGATTACATCTATTTGCATCAAAATACATTTTATGTATCATCAGATTTCTGTTTCTATATCACCTCTGAGCTGCTGTCACAAACAATAACTAACACTGTGTGACTTTATGCTGTTTAACATAATAAGTTAAACACTTTGCAAGACAATTGCAAGACATATTAGAGATTTTAGTCATTTTGGATGTAATAAATCATTCAGTTCACCTAAGACATGTTATTGCATACGTTATCTATCTATGGTCTACATATGAAGTCCCACACTGATCTGTTTCAGGATCTGACTGGTGATCAAAAGGAGAAATCTCCTCAAACAAGCTAAATGGCAGAACAAAAGCCAACAAGCCATTAAGTGCTGTAAACAGAGCTATCTGCTGACTGTGTATTTCATGTCCTACTTTTCCTGGCACTCACAGAAATGTAAAATGTGTTTTCTGAGGAAGGCAGCTGAGGGCGAGCACCTGCACAGTCAGTTAGAAATAATCCTAAACTTGATCATCATAAAACTCGAGGTCCTCAAAATAAATTGCAATCTCCTTTACAATATAATCTTTATGGAAAACAAAACAACTGCTGAGGCAGAGAGGAAGAAAGGAGAGAAGAAGGAGGAAAACCTTTTCAGTACCTCTCAAAATTGATAAAGAAATGAAACATTCTCTCAGTTATTATCGACTCACGGCAGCATTATAAGACATCAAATCGGGAAATTGCACATCAGCTTCACATGCCCAACATAAAGTCTGCATCCTGTCGTTGTCATTTTCCCTCCTTTTGATTCTCAATAAGGCATGAAGGTCATTTCTCATCTCACCTCCAAGGGCAGTGGGGAAGGATGTCCTGACACAAGGGCAACTCACTACAGGTTTTACTCTGCTATTTCTTCACAGACCTCGCAAAGACATCGACCACCAGTCACCAAAAAGTATTCTGTTGTTGTTCCGGTTGTGTCTCTCAGTGGCTGAACATTTCTCTTGTGTTCTGCATGGGGAGGCTGGCAGCTGGAGTGGGGTGGGGGGGTGGAGGTTGGTGGGGGGGTGAGCAGTGTTGTGTGAGATGAGCTGGGTGAAGAATCCAGTATAAAACCATGTCACTCCAGGCGAAACTGAGACCAGCAGCATGTCAAACAACCACACGGTGAGAATTTAAATCTACCAACACAGATCTATTGGGATCCTGTCTTTAATATCAATTTCAGATGTAGAGCTGTGGAGCCCCAAAACTGCCAAAATGTCAAAACAAAATATGTGGAAATATTCATAAATAACATTATCAGTTTAGTATTTTAATTTGAGAAAAGAAAAGACATTTAAAGCCTTATAATTTTCCTTTAACGTCTTAAAATGGATGCACCTATCTCATCAGAGCTGAGGAAAACTTGAAATGTGTTAAGGAAAAGGAAATGTTGCATATGGAAAATATGAAGATAAATGACTAAAGATGTTTCAAGACCCCAAAAATTGCTTTTTTGCTGGTCAAAGAAACAATAAAATACTTTTTCATCTGATAACCTTTTACCACATGTTGGGCTTCATTTCTGAAATCCATACAGAAAGAAATGTGCAATAGCTTTTAATCATATATGACATGTAATCACTTTTAAATTGAGGTTTCATGTTTTTGAATTTTTTTTTTTCATTTCCATTTCCTCTTTAAAGACACACGGATGTATTAACATAAAACCAGCTGCCCTTCAGTCATCCTGATTGTGTTCCCCTGACACCTTAATTACAGGGATGAAAAGAAGGTGATTCCGCTGGTAGCCTGCCCATCAATTGCTGTTTATTCTGGACCAGTCATGGGTGTACAAATTACACAGGATCATAATCACTACACGGGAGCAGCATTTACATTTTCATGAGCAGAGGCTCTCCCATGGGGAGCTAGTGCTCGCCTTGAAGGACCTGACCTTGTTCAGTACTGTCATCCGCTGGACATAAACACAAGTGGAGTCTAAGAGTCCTTCAGTGTTCAGTGCGTTCGTATGTGTGGAGGTCTCATGGTGGGGGGGTTTAGATGAAAGCTGTTTGTTGGGGAAGGTGGGTGCTGGCAAACCTTACATTTATTATTCCCCTTGCTTCATGCATTCTGCCAATGCTGAATTATTCAGAGACATTGACATGCTTAAGCCTGGCTATTAATACATTATTGAGGAAACAGTAGACTGTCCTTTGCCAGTTTCACATCTTTAGGGCCAGATTCTGTTGTTCAAAATACAATTTTTCACTTTCCTCCATATTGTTACATAAGCTAATATATATCGTACAATATTACTCATGTCTGTATTTAGTGTAGTTTCTCAAAAGAATAAAAGTGGTCTGTATGAAGCATTTACGTTCTTGGATATGCATGAAAAGTTATTTTGACCAGATCAGTTCAAGCTTTACTGTCTGCTAAGGAAGGTTGTGTTGCCAATGAGAGCGCAGTAAAATCATAATTAAACTATAAAACTTCAGCGGAACAATAAAACCACATAAAAGTATGATGATATGCATAACAAATTCCTACAATATCCACCCCAGTTAATGGGAGTGGACGAGGAGTCAATAGCTTGACAGAATACAAAAATGTTACTCATTAGCGTAAAACATAAAGTGCTTGTGAAGGCAGAAGATGTTTCAGTATTTCATGTGCAAATGAAGGATTCTAATTGCAGTGGAGAGAAATGAGTCCCTTGTTCTTTTAATGCTGAATATAACCATCAGAGCCTGAGGTTGGATTACCAACAGGACAAAGAGGGCAGCTGCCTGCGGCCACAGACCTTGAAGAGCCCCCCAGGTCTGACATTGGCTGTGTAAAAGTTGGTTTGTTGTAATTTGACTAAATCCAGTTTTGTTTGGGAGTAGTGGGCGCTAAATAACAATGACAACAAAGATTACTTTATAAAGCCTTTCAAGTGATAACTTTATCTCACTCAATGCAGAATTCTTAAGACCTTTATTATCTCAGTTGAATCTGTCCATGTTAGGACTCCAACAGGTTCTCAACATATTTTCTAATTGTCATTCTCAGTCAGAGTAATTCCTAAATCTGCTAAAAAGAAAAAAAAAAGACTCTCCTTTTAACTTTGAATCATACTACATATTAACCACATTTTGACCTGACTGTCATCAGAACGAAAACGAACCCACTGGCTCGTTTTCAGTCACGTCACAGTGCAACTTGGGCAGCTTTCTCATTACTTGTCAAACGACAAGGAATTCTAACCGGAACTTACAGATCCAAAAAAGTATTTAGTCAAACAGGCTGTCACTGAAGATGTTTTACACTTAAATATTGATCAACGTTAGGTTACAAAAACATGGACTCAAGTATGACCCAAAACTTATTTCACAAACAGCACAGCACCATTATTACATCACCTTCAGCTGCTAAAAACTGTGAAGCTTGGTCCCAAAACATGTTGACTGCAAAATGAAAAACAGCATACATGCACACATACATAGCATAAACATTTAATAAAAAAGTAGCATTTGTACTTATCCACTAGTAATACGTGCATGCATGCAAATCCATTGCTATTGGTATCTATCAGCATCTGTTGTGACCCTTTAAGACTGATTCATCAAGGTTATGTTAAACTACGATAATGAACACAGTAAGCATTGCGCCTGCTAAACATCAGCACGTTAGCATGCTGAGATCAGTATTTAGCTCAAAGCCTCACGGAGCTAGAAGCATGGCTCTTATTCATATTAAGAGAACTGTCCTCGATCATGTGGAGTACCGCTGAAAAGACATTTCTCTTGACAAGGCATTCCTGAGATGTCTTACTCATCATGACAATAACAAACTGGCGAGCACAGCTTCAGTGAGACATGAAGCGCCTGGCTGTAAATAAAAGGAGCGAATATTAGGAGTTAGGTCTGGAAGATGGTCTTAATGACCAAAACAATCATATGATGTCCACAATCACAGCTTCATGGTTGAGCATCTATTCTCTGTTTTCACTGAGCCGCCTGGTGTTTATTTCTTAAGTGCCCCCACATAAGCCGCCAACAGATGCACGAGCCGAGAGACTCCTCAGCAGAAGGAACCCCAACGCGAGTCTGACGCGACACAAGCAGACCCCGAGGAGACACACATGGGTAACCTCAGCGGGAGTTAATGATGAAATCAGGGTCCTTCAAAATGTGGTCCTCACCTCGCGCGCATGCTGCAACTTCCATTACGATGCTGAAACAATTACTGTACACCCAGGGAGCCGCACAGGGAAGAACACTATTATCTCCTGTTATGACGCTTTCATCATCTGTTTTCCCTGCAGACGCAGAGGAAGGAGAGTTTTCTGCTGTTGGGATTCATAGGCCATGTGTAACAAGGAAGGAAAATGGCGATGGCCAGAAACAGACCTCATGGAAGTTAGGAA
>JBAJHX010000115.1:19168816-19185077 GCA_037176925.1 Amniataba percoides
CGGAGTGATTGGCTGAGAAATCAAAGACGCTAATTATAATGACTGATATTAACAATTAATATTGAATCTTGACTCCTATTAAGCAACTGTTTTCCTTTCAAGGTTTTAGTATAAGTATAGCCATTCCTCTTTCTCCTCTACGAGCCCCAACACTGCCGTGTGAGACGAGAGCAGCGACGAACAGCGGGTGCACTCCGCCGCCGTATACCTTCGCAAGAGGGGGAGGAGAACACAGATGGAGGTTGTTTACCACACTTCAAAAAATGTTCCATCCTCTTTCCGTTTTTTTTTTTATTTTTCGACTTTTTCCCCCCCTGAGCTGATCCAACATCCAGCCGTTTCATTACTTTGAGGTGGGGATGGGGTCACTAATGTTGGACAGGCGATCAGAACTCCCCGCTGGGCAGAGCTATTCCAGCCGGAGGAAGCACTACGCCTTCCTAGATATCCAGCACACACACTGTCCTGACCCTCCTCCTCTTACCTTTCACACCGTACACCGGGGAGGACGAGCCTGTGGTCCGTCCACGTGCCTGTGAACCTGTGTGGCTAAAGCAGAGCCCCGGGCCCCTGAAAACCACCGGCTGGCCAGTCACAGACGTGATGCAGAGGCAGAATTCAAGAATTCAAGAGGGAATGAAAGGGACCCAGGGGCACATGCAAATCAATATACACACGGTGAGTCAACAGGAGAAATTTGTTTCCATTAGCTGCCGTTTCTTTTCACCGGGTTAATATAATTTTTTCTCAGCCGGTAGCAATGCAGCATTAAAGTGCATTTAAACAAAGTAAAAGCTCATTTCAATTAGACTGCAGCACCGGTTCTTCATACCATTGAACATCTGTCTGCTGCTCTCGTTGACTGAAGTATTTCCCACCTGGCAGGCCTCGCATGAGTCATTAGTTAAAAGGTTTCACCGTGTCTGATGAAAGCTTCCCTGTATGATCTTGGTTTCAATGTTAAATAAACAAGAGAATTTGTTCGTTCGTATTGCCCGTCCGTCATTCTCATGAACACTGGATGCTCAACTGATACTAGTTGCTTAACAATGCATCATTAGATTGGAGTCGAGGACACTCAGTTTGTACCAAGGATGGTCCCCACAGCGTGCCACCAAACAGTCGCATCAAACACTCGCCTCGCATGTGGAGAGAATAATGCATTAAAGAAAGCACAGAGGTCTTTGTCTTCAGCTGTTCAAAGTTGAAAGATTGTCAGCTGAAGATGTGTCAGGAGTAAAAGGATTTGATCTCCTGCTAACTTTTTTCTTTGTTGTCTGTGAGCCCTTTGCAAAATAAAATATTTATCTAAAAAAATGAGTCTAAGTCTTTTTACTGCAAATGATTAAGTTTGTATCATGGAATTAACTGAAAAAAGTGCTTGATGCAGACTGCATGTGCAATTATCTTCATGAATCTGTGTTAAAGTTGACATATTTATAATTATTCCTTTTGAAGTACTGGCATTTACAGTCCCATAATAGAGCTTTTTTTCCCCTTTCAGATTTTCTTTTCTCTAATGGCCTTGCTGCAGACACTGCAGGACCATTACACCCTTTGTCTCTCCCATTCTTCCTCTCTGCCTATGTTCCCCTTGTCCAAATAAAACCTGACTGACCTCTTTCATTTCATACGCTACACTAGGCAAGACTTTTACATAAAAACACTCATGTCATATCAGTCAAAATCAAAAAAGTGGGGCTGCACCACTGAAAAGCACCTGTCAGTAGAGTCCACTGTATGACTGTTAAAAAATGTTGAAGGTACCACTTTTTTTAATAAGGCACCCTTTATAAAGCTTTTCAGAGTTTTGATTAATGGATTAATATCAATAAAAACAGCTTTGTAGTTTGTGTGAAAACCATCAATAAGAAGATATTTGCGGTTGTGAAAGGTCTCTCTGGCTGGTGTTTCTCCTCGTAACAACTTAAAATATAGAATTACGTGAAATTTATGAATCGGTGTTTTTGGAGCTTTAGAGGTACGAGAGAGCAAAATTCTGCCTTCATCTGTCCACTCTCGATCTGTCAACTTTATAGAATTTCCTAAACCAGATTACGGAGTACTCTTTTACTGAAAAAAAAAAACTGTTATGTTTACGAGAGAAAAAACATTTAGAGCTGCACAATTCAGCACACAAATGACAGATAAAACTAACAGTGGTGTGCATAAAGAAAACATGGTAACAGTAACCAGCCAAGCTGGGCAACAACAGAAATGGTTTGGCTATTATTCTCCAGATTTGCATAATTGTTCCTGTTATGAGATTAAAAACAGAGTGATTGATAAACCTTGAGAAGTCTAACGCAATCAAAGTCATTGAGAGAAATGTAACTCAGTGACTATTAAATAGCAACGGGATTTATGGTGTTTCCTCTCTCATGAATAACTTTGATTGGAGTAGTCTGAATTAATCCGCACGCAGTTGAACACATCCACGAGTATTTGATACAGATGTTCTAAAATAAAGAGACAAAGCTTTGTGGAAATGAAACCATGCCTGGCTGTGTTTACCAGGAAGGTGCGATTTAGCTGGGATTTATTCCTCAAGAATCCTGCTGAAGTTCTCAACTTTGGAGGAGCAGAGGGATGAAATTTCATGCGAGGCATTTTCAGCTGCGGGAATCCGATATCTGTCAGATAACTTTCTCTCACGCATCACTGTATAAACCATTCTGTTCATTGTCAACAACGGCGAATCCCATTTTCAATCTTTTGTAGAAGTGTGCGTCACGACAATACATCCCCCTCAGCCGCAGTGCAGGCAATTTTCCACACAATGCTTCACATCATGCCATCAAGGACAACAATGGTGCGAGGGAACCTGCCTGCTCCCAGACACTGCTGTGCAGTACCAACAAGTGCAGAGACGGACTCGTAAACAAAACCTATGATTCATGCGCACCTTACGTGGTGTTCACAGATATGTAACACGCTTCTCTTGCTTTTCTGTGTACTAACGCGGCTGGAATGAAATAGGTGTCTCTGAGCTCAAAGCAAGCAGGGAATCATCTTTTTTATTGGGTTTATTGCAAAAAAAATACCTGGAAACCTGGAAAGTATAAATGGATATATAAGACCTTATAAATAATGCGAGTATCTTCTTGTTGTTACACAGGAAGTGAAAATTATACAGACACAGTATAGGCTCTGAAAATGTATTTTGTGTCTGCTCACATGGAAAAAGGTGACACTGAGTATTTATGTGCATCAATTAGCAACATCTAAATCAATCATGAGGGTGTTGTTTGTTTTTAAATAAAAGTGTAAAAGTGAAGCAAGCTGTGCTTTGTGTTCCAGGGGGTGGTTGTAAAAAGCTGCATCACAGTCATCACACCAAACCAACCAAGAAGTCCTCCGCAGAAGCTTTTTAGATTCAACACTATAGATGGAAAATCTGCACGTACAAGCTTTTTGTTGCCTTTTAAAAACGCAGCTTCCTTACATAACAACCAGTCTGGAGTTAACAGCTGAGGAACCATCTCAATAGTTGTTTTTCACAGTACACGAAAGGTGCACATTCACACGCTTTTACCTTCTGTATCACAGAACTGTGCTTGAATTGAAGAATCTCATGGAAATACTTTGAAAAGCTACTTCCAAAAAATAAAATCATAATAGTATTAAAATTAAACCCCTCATTAAACCACAGTTACATGTATAATAAGGATTTTTATTATTATTATTATTTTAGCTGTTTTATCTGGAGGCAGTGGGCATCCTAGTCTAGTCTTATGTCCAGTAAAAAGCTAAATGTTTTTTTTTTCAACGTGAGATTCTGGATAACTATTATGGTGAATGTTTTTCACACCTCCAGCGAGAGGTGAGCAGGTCATTTATCCTGTTTTGTGTTTGTCAGCTCAATTCACCTAAGAACCCGGCCCAGTGACAGTGCCGTCCGTGACATCTCTGGGAATCCACGTGGCTCCAGGGTCTACCTGTAATCATCACCATCATTGTCGGGGCAAGGCACAAAGCGGCCATTACTGTCCCCACTGAATGGCTGACCTGACCTCCTCACAGTGTCCCTCACCACGAGCATTACTCCATTTGGCCCCGTCGCTCCCCTCTTGGGGAGATAATAGCAGTATAGTTGCTGTCACTCCGGGCAGTTTGGAAAAACTGAAGGCCCATTTACATGATGATAAAGTGACCTGAGGACACCCACTTATTTAATGACTGGGAGCTGTAATTTTAATTCATTGCAAAGCTGACATGTCTGGAATAAGGAAAGCTTACAGTAAAAATTCAACATATAAAACTACAGTTTTTTTTTCAGTTTGAGATATTGCCTTTTGTTTGTTGGCATAATTTCTTTCTTATTGGAGATGTATTTAAATCATATGGGAGAGATTTAAAATACATGTCCATAGTGATCTTAAAGACAAAATAATCCAAACTTCATAGTAATAATGCTTTAAATGAAATAAAGTGCAGAGGTCGTTTGTAGTGACAAACCCACAGAGAATAATAGTTTTCAGGCACACAGCTGTTTCCTGTAAGAAAGCTCTGATACATATCCAGCACCTTAGGACAGGTGGACAAACTCAGTACACAGTGAAGCGTTTGACCAAATAAATGTGCCAGATATTTCTCAATAGTTGGTGAAGAGCAAAGCTCAAAGCTCATTACAGCGAATACTGGGATGAGCACTGCTCAGAAGTGATAAATAACAGTAACATTAATCTACATTTACTGAATGTGTAAATTTATTCGTTAGTCGTAACAGCTTTTATGGTAAGAATTTGTCAGCGTGTTTATTAATGAGTTACACTGCGGTCTAGTGGCTAATTAATGTAGTTCACCTTTCCAATCCATAAATTCAGCCTTATAATCACTGATTATTGTTTTTTAATGTTCAGATGTATCAGGTTGAATTTTAGATAGATAGATAGATAGACTGTTCCATAGTTTTCTTTCTTAACAGACAAAAGCTGGAATTCAACAGACTTGAGGCAGAGGACATAAGGGACCTAGCAGACACATTTTCTTAAATCATGTCAGACAAGTAATTTAATCTGCATAAAATGTGACTGACACAAAGATTACCAATTCAAAGATTTTTCTTTAAATGGGACTAATGTGAGCTTTGTGTCTGGTCTGTCAGCTGCGTCCTGTCCGAGGTGTAACTGATCAATACCTCCCTTACACACACCAGACAGGAGAGCAGTGCAATGGTCCAGCCTGCAAGAGATAAAAGCACATCTTAACTTTTGCCGGGCAGCCTGGGAGACACACAGAGGCTGGATGGTAAATTATATATCGCACAAGATGACCACAAATCGTGTTGTTCAAAAATAAAGCGGTGTTGGCATTACAGATTTAATTTGATTCATACCGCAAGGAATTGTTAGAGACAGGCTTTGGTTTTGTGGCCATGAACTGTGTCTTTCATATACTCAAAGGATCACCGCAGTTATACCTGAGTGAGTTAGCTGTGCTTGAATTCCAATACTGAGCTGAGATATCTCACCGGTACATTCGGGCTTCGAGGAATTTATGAATGTTTATGACTGTTCTTCACCTGTGACATTTGGCGCCGCATATTGTGAGCGTGTCATTGTGTGTCCTCATATCGCTCCAACATTTACACACAGACTAAGCCAGCTGTGCACACAGTATAGTTTGCCCTTTCAGAAGGCTTTCCTGCAGCGCTCCGTAGCAACCAGAGCTCAGCGCCTGTCGCTCTCACAGTAATCATAATGTGCATCAGCGATCAGGGTCACTGTAAAATATATATATCATGAGGGTGAAAATATCGACTCTAAAGCCATAAAAATGAACACTGAGATGACCAAACTGCACTAAGGCCTAATAAAAAAAGAATTGCTATAAGCACCAAACTTGCACAGTACAACTGTAACACCAGCTATACGGTGAATTTCCAACTAATCAGAACTGATGAAACCCATTTTCAGCTATATGTCAGTCCACTTAGCCCGAGGCTGCAGACACAATGACCATCTGGGCAGTTTCTTCTACACACACATTAAAGCTGGTCAATGTTTCCCTCAGGGCTCTGAGTTTTGTTCGATCCTATCCCTCCGACCACAGTATGCACCTTTAACTCTAGGCTTTAGGTTTATCATCTGAACTAACACTGTATAACCTGCTATCCAGGAATCACAACGCCCAGGTAAGAAGTACGGCTTTGGTGTGTGTTTAAGGAGAGCGAGATAGGTCATGAGACTACAACTCAGACTCGAAATATATAAATGTTTGACGAGCAAACAGAGCACGACAGAGACTTACTGCAGGGGAAAAGTGAGGAACATGCTCTCCGCTTGAATTAAGGCAAATAAATACAGCACTTCCCGAGCAGTGCTGTTCAACTGTCACTAAGATTTTTCTTCCAAGAAGGGAACCGGCCGATCCTATTAATAAATTCTACAAGAAAAATTAAAACTTCTGAAATGTTTGGGGACACACATGGAGTGGTAAAATAGTGTGCAGTACAATAAAGTAATATCTATGCTAACAAGTAGGTGAGTGATGTTTGGTGCAGGCTGCTCTAATGGAGAGCAGACTTAATTTGTCTGGATCCCTTTCATTCTCGGTCCATTACCTGGTGTATTTTTGTTGCACGTTTGTTTTTAGCCACGCCAGCAGCCGGCTCCGAGGATGGAAATATCGGTCGCTTCACCGCTCTGGTCCAGACTAAAATATCTCAACTGTTGGATTTATTTTCATGACATTTTGTACAGACAATCCGTGGTCCCAAATTACAAGAACTTTGGTGATCGCCTGACTTTTTCTTCAGTGCCACTTATTTTGTGTTTTTAATGAAACACTTTATCAACTATCAGATTCGCTGTGAATGAATGAAAACAGGAAAGTACAGATATTTGCGTTGATATCATTTTTCTCTCTGGACCTTTAGGGAAGCTCCACAACAGTTTAATCTCAGTAGATATAACTCGCCGAGTGTCATCGTTCTGAAAGTGTGACATAACGTTCCTTTTATTTGTACTGTACAAATACCAATGTTTCCAAATTCCCCAGTAAATCAATCAGACAAATGGATTTCCATCATTAGCACCTGCTCCACGGGGAAAAGTTGTAACAATGACGGTGAAAAATTGAAAACTGAGAACAGACCACAAAATATGCAAGCTAGCTGCCTTCATACTTCTAACAGAAAAGTCAGGATGACTTTTGATGAGGGCTGAGAAGCAACCAGGACCAAGTTCTCATGATATGACTGACAATGTTTGATGTTATTATCCTCTGTCAGTTCAAATGCAAAATTCCTGACCTAAAATAAAGTAAAAATAGTACCTGGAAACATACTCTAGTAACCAATTCCTAATTTGGTTGCTACCTTGCTCACCTGTACCTGTCAGATGCTAAGTGTCTCATGGGGAGTGAGTCTGCTGTCACAGTCAGGTAACCAGTCAGGACAGGCTCTCTCTGTGTGCTGACTGCTGTGATAGCCCAGGAAGGGTCTGGGTAGGTCTTGATCCCTGTTCTGTAATTTCTTGCAGTGTCTTCTCTGTGTCACATGGCAGATGGAGTGTTCTTTGGTGAGAGACATTACTGTGTTCTTGCCTCACCTCATCTGCTGTAGACCTTATTAGAGTGCAGCCACCACCTTTCTATATGGTGGTTTGAAAGGTGCATGGATGAACTGCCTCAGATTTTACCTAAGACACTGATCCAATAAAAGTCACATAATTCTACTTTAGCAGTGTCAGTACTAATTAAAACCTCGTCCAAAAGATATTTTCTTAGCAGAACATCAGTGTTTTGGCTATAAAATCTACATGCTTCTTTATACATTTTTGACATTTCACATGCAAGGTCATGAAGAAAGTGGCCATGAAAACGATCACATGGCCATCCCATCTAGGTAAAAGTGGTGCTGTTACAGCTATCCCTTTGTTAAACCATCCCTGCTCTCCTCTACTTACTCTCCTAATTCCAAGCTGGGCTGTGTTTGTGGAGGCTACCAGCAGACAGGAGCTTCATTAACGATCATACTGGTGACACAGTCAGTCAGCTGGATAACAGCATGGTGGGTGTTTGTCTGTCTCACGCCGGTCCACCTGTGAGTTCTTGCTTTCACTTAGTGTCTGCTCATCCAGGCAGCGAGGCCTGCTGCCAGAGATGGCCAGAGGGGTGAGCAGGGGAAGCTCGCTTTGGACACCTCAACATGCTCGGTCTGGCCTTGGCTATGAAAGTCAGCACAGATATCCATGATTCCCGCAGGATGAATCCACTGACTTTTCTTCTAACATGACCATGAGGTTGACATTTGTGGTTCTGAGCGAAATGTCTCGACAACTGCTGGATGGATTGCCATGAAATTCAGTTCAGACAACCGTGTCTGCCTCAGGATGAACTGTGATAACTGTGGTTTATGACCAGTGACTGATGATACTCCAAGCTTCAGCTGAAGTTCTTGTTTAGTGCTAGACAGACATGTTAGCAAATGTTAGCATGCTAACATACTACACTAAGGTGATTATCATCATTGTTCCTATAAAAGAGCAGCCTTAAAGAGCTCTCGACTCTTTTTGTATCTTAAACAGTAAAAAAAACAAATCTGATATCATCTGACATCAGGGGCCCTCGTTTCAACAACTCAGTGGTTTCAAACAATAACAAATGAAACTTTCCAGGAACAGTTTGGGTTAGAAAGTGAACAAAAACTCTCAACAGACAACTCGAAAGGATCTTCAATCTTTTAAAATTCAGGATTCAGGTCGTGAGGCTCAGTGCATATGCATGGAGGGATTCTACAAAGGCTCTCAATCAGTGCCCAAACTTCCCCTGTGCGCTTCCCCGGTCGCTCAATTTATAAAGTGAATTAATTTCCTCGTGTTGTACCTGAAATCCTGGTTAGCAGAGCCCTCCAGCTCTACACACCTGCTTTTCTCATCATTGGCTTTAGTTCCTCAAGATGTTGTAATTAGCTGGGAACATGGTTCAGGCTACAGGGAGCTTGATAAAGCAGATGTTGGGGGGGAAATGAAGATCCTAGAGGTTAGAGGAAAATGAATACAGATGTAGTCCCTAGCCTAATTCTTCTTATTTGTGCATTTCTTTCCTTCAGTGCTATAGGACGGCTTGGTACAAGTTGCTGGTTTGTCAAATGTCAAACTGTCATCTTTAAAGGTGTATAATTTCTTTAAATCCTGGCCTGAAGGTTTGAGATTTCAAGAACTAGAGTTGGCATATTTGCCCAGAAACATTAAGCAATTTATCTAATGGTCTTAAAAATAATCATACCTTTTCGGAAAAGAGAGAAGTTTATTTTGCCTCAACAAAAATTCATGAGTCTGCATGGGGCCTTTAAGTGCCACAGAATTCATTATGACACCATAGCAAAAGTGACATTTTGCATGTTCCAGCAACTTAAAGTGTACAGTAACTGAAATCCCATTTTCCCTAAGTAGATCAGGATAATCCTCAGCTGAGATGACAGAATAAGTAAGTCTGGACATGGATAGATGGATATAATCTTCTTATGCTGCAGCACAATAGCTGAGACTCGAACCTCAATAGCTGACCAATCACCTCTGATGACCCCTGTCAAACACCATCATAGCGCTTAACAAGACACAGGATCAGACGGCTTTACCCTTTAAGTGGCACTGAGGTAGACAGCAGCAGAGATAGTCGACAAGATGTCAGCATATTCTGACTGCATCATGGAACAGCTGCTTCATTATACCCGTGCTTTTCTGGGTGTAAAAGTGTAAAAATAAACAACATTCTTGCACAGTCTGTTTTTATATTTTTGAGGATGTCTTCCCTTGCAAAAAGACTATTGGTTTATGTACACTGCAGGGTTGTAGTAACTCTCCATTAAATTAAAATGTAATTACATCAGTAAAAGACATTTCTAAATATATATCTATAAATGACACTCCAACAATATAATCTGGATATTTGTGCAACACTGTCAACCCAAAATACACAGGCACCTGTCTACAGGAGCAGTGTGTTTCGGTCCAAAAAGCCTGAAATGAACCTGAGTGCAGTGGTGGGAAGGGAAATCTGATTTTGTACCAACAGCCAAAAATACAGTGGCTTTTCCTGTCATGTGGGTGCTTGGCACTCTACTGAAGATGTTAGTCACTGGTAGATATGAACACCCAGCCAGCTGTATAATGCACTGAAGTCCCCGCTAAACAATACTGCACAAATAAATCCCACATGTGTGGCGTGGGAATGTGGTTTTTCTGTCATACCATCCTTTTCTCTGTCACTTTCAAAATACTGCAACTGGTTACTCTGAAGCATATTGATGTCAATATCAATTCATTTTCTTTTTTTTTTTTAGAAATTCCCTGCGATTTCCACTGACTGGCGAGGCCGGCAGTCTGCAGGTATGGGCGTCCACAGCACCTGTCATCTGTCACACTCTGAAACTGTATAATTGTCTGCCACTGTGTGCAAAATTTTGTACTGAGGAAACAAAAATAGGCCTCACTGCAATGTGAAAATGTACTCATTTAACCTGTCGAAGCACAGCGGCACCCAGCGACGCAACACATGTAACTGTTCACAAAGACCCAACGCCCTCATTTACCGCTAAACCTGTCAAATGATCCTTTCTTGGACAGTACATGTGCAGCTAATGATTATAATGGTGGCAGATGCACTACTCAGTCCATACTAATGTTTTAGACAATGAGTCCTTCATCTCAGAAAAAGCAGATGTCTGATTTTTTGCTGGTGACTGTCTATTTAGGGTCTATAATGACAAGCTGTCACAAGTAGATTTTATGAGGTGTAGCTAGCTTGCTAATTGAAGTGAATTAAACTCCATGAGTTGGTTGTAAATGCCGTATCACCTAACTTGTTTGCTTCGATTAAACTGATTGCCCAGTTAGGACAGTTCATTTGGGCCTGTTTGAAAAATGTCAGTCAGATCATGATGTGAATAAAAACAACTAATAACACCAGAGACCAAGACCAGGGCTGTTTTAAAGGGTGGGTCTTTAAGCAAGAATTCAAAATCTAGACAATGAGTAGAGTAAATGTCCATCCCTGGTTAACTGGCCTTCAGATTCAATTCTGGATGACTGAGGCACCTTATTCACCTGCTTGGAGAGCCATCCTGTACTATACAGATGAATATTTGTCAGAATGCATTTTTCGCTCAGTAAGTCATCACTAGAGCTGGGTAATTGTCCTAACTGGATATCCATGTCTGCTGGAAACAGTGGGTGTAGCCATTTTTGGATAATTAGCTGCAGCAGAGACTGAGCAAGATGCTAATATGGGCCAGACGCTGTTGCATCGATAAACTGAATAGTCACTGTCAGTGGCAACAGCTGTGTGTTTGTTTGTTCTAGGAAAACATACATGCTTAGTAAAAGTCAAATCATTGCTAGCTTTTACTGCAAGGACAGATGTCAGCTTCCTTTGTGAAATCCATTTCATCCTTTGACGTTCTATAAGCAACATGTTCAATAAACTTGTGTTCCCTCGTGAGCAGGAAATTTTGTGTTATCACCAGGAGGTATTGTTGCAATTTTACGCATTCACCAACATGTCAAAGACTCTGGGGAAAACATTTATTTTTCTTCATGTAGTCATTTTTCTTTTTGCCATACACCTGCTTTTGTATGTTTTATCAAAGTAATTACAGAGCGCTGAAAAAGGGTTAGAAAACCAAGACTGCTGGGCGTTGTAAGGTCTAACCACATGCACAAGTTTCCTGGTGCTTTGAACACATTTCACAGCTCATCAGTGGAGCCTTGAAAGAAAGAGATTGCTCCAATGCATTTACGATGACCCACAAAACAGTGCTCCCTCACCCAGCAATCTGAAAGGTAATAGTCTTGTCATACACACACATCCACAAGGCTGTACTCACTCAACAGCGTACCAATCAATTGTGTATAATGTCTCCAGAATAATCCAATTGGCTCAAGGACCCTTGATGCTCCTGAAGATAAAGGGGGATAATGCCATTCTGGTTCCCCCTTCTCTGCCGCCCTCGGGTGCTGTGTTCCTCTTTGACCGAGTGGCTGTCATCCTAATCCTTCCAAGCACAATCATTAGTGTGTTATTATTTATTATTATTCATTAACCTGCGGTCAGCGGTCGGGCAGATAAACAGGGGAAGTGACTGTCCTCTCTAATGAGAGCAATAACTCTGGCTAAATTAGATGATTCTGTCACAGAGTGACGTGAGGGAGGAATTCATTTGTAGAATGGGGAAAGTTGAGTCACACTTTTCATGTGGGAATCAATACCTGTGAGTTGTGAGCTGTCATGACGAGCATATGGACAGAAACTCTTAACTTGGGGCCTCTAGTTCTATCCATAATAGTATATCATATTCAGTGAGAGGGACTGTTTCATCTCTGACATTCACTGAATAAGTCCTAATATGACAATTTATAGCTGCCATAGTAGAATATGTTTCAGATTTGAATGCCTTTCCTTCATGTTGAAGGACAGCTTGGTTTATAATACTCATCAGTCATTTTTAACACAGAGTGAGAAACCCATGGAGTGGGTTTGTTCTGTACCTGAATTTATGATAGCACACAATTCATTTCCTATTATGCTGAATCACTTCAGTATTCCTTGTTAGCAGCGGAGCCCTTGTTTGTTTTGTAGTAATGATGCATCTGTCCTGTCAATTCATCGAAAACAAAAAAGTAAAATGGTACAAACAACCTTAGTTTTAGTTTTGTGGTTTAGTTTTGTTCTGGCTGTCTGAGCTATTGGTTATGAGACTGTACTTACAATAAGTAGAGGAACTTTTTTTTTTCTTTTAACCATTTTAAAAGCCCTAACTGGGTGTACAGCTTTCAAACAAACTCCCAGGTAGAAGCTATAAATCACAATACACAATGTTTATTGTGACCATCACAGGTCACAACGCACATATGAAGGTGAAGTGGATTCCAGTGCCTCACTCATTCACATCAATTCATGAGCAGCTCTTATTGGCTCCGTTGTTTCTCCAGGTGGGGAAACAGCTGTCAGTGTGCACAACACCACAACTACTTGATTCACAGAAAACATCTGAGACACGTCCAGTGACTCAGAGGTCTGGAACCAGGCTGGGGTGTCAGGCCGGTGTGGCTTCAAATTAAAAGCATCCCCCAGTATTACCGCTGAGGTGAGGCGAGGTGAGGCGCCTCTCACTCTGGTTATACTCGGTAGCTTCGAGCTCTGTAAGTGTGTTCCTGTAAGAGGAAGCAGTGCTCTCTGTGCAGCTACCCAGGGTAAATAAGGGCTAAGACAAACTGTGGCTGTTGCTGCTTTAGTCAGACCAATCCAATCAAAGTCTAACTCTACCCTGATCTCTTTGGTCTCAGGCAATTACAGCAGGCTCTTTTCCTCCTTTAGTTTACATCCGAGCAACCTGGTAAACAGCTCAGGGTGGAAATCTCTGCTGGATTTTAAACTTATTGACTTAAACTATATAAATTTCATGCCCAAAGGACATGCTTTGCTGTCTACATGTGGCAAACCGCTTTGTTTCTCCTCATATTTGCAACAAATTATCTGTGTCAGTGTTTGCTTGCAGGTCATATTATAGCTAATCCCTGGTTGATGCTCCTGTGCCTTGAGATGTTTTGTGATGCAATCTCAAACTGCACCTGTTTTACTAAATCTGAAAATGTTCAGGTGAAAAACTGCTCTGTCAAGGCCCGACCTGTTATATTATGACCATACTACTTATTCTGCAGGAACACCCCAATAAAATAGAGAAAATAATTTCTTTTAACTTCTGAACAAACTCTTCAGCATTAAAGAAATCACATATCATTATCATATTAGTTCATTATTGAGCTTCAGAGGTGCTGCTTGGTGGGTTTTATCACCTTTTGACAGAGGCGGGTTAGTCTATTATCAGTCTTTAAGATAGGCTAAGCTAACTGATTCCTGGCTCCAGATAACGGACAGATACAAGAGAATGATAAAGAAATGAACCCTTGAACCCTCCAAACTTGATCGTCATATTTAGATCCTGGAAGAAACTGTGATCCAGTCTCTCAGGTGCAACACACACACACACAGGCCTTGACACGTTTTGCACCGTTTGACGTGCGATATTGGACACTTACGTCAAACACTGGGCAGCTTTTGCTGACAGCTGATGTATGCTGACACCGGGAAACAGGACAGTGAAGTAAACCCATCAAGACGTGCCTGTGTGTGGGCTAACTCTGACAGCACGGATGTTTTCCAACACATATGTTGCCCTTCAGAGCCACAGTCAGACGCAGGAGAACGTTTAATGAATAAGAGATGCTGTTACACTGTAGAGGTATGCTGTATTTCATGTGTCAGTCCAGCTGTCTGTTTAAGGAGCTATTCAGAATAAAAGCAGGACACAGGCTGTCTGAACATTTGAAATGATTGATGGACTGTATGGCAGTGTCCTGTGGGATAAGGGATACGTCTCTTGTATTATAACAATCACTGTGAGCCATCACTACTTGCCCATTCATCATCAAAATAAAAATACCTTTTATTCTCTCAAAAACTCATTTTGATCTTGACTTTCTGTTGAATTCCAACATTTGACTGTACAGGAATAAGTCTGCCTGTATTCGTCAAGAAAACACAAAGCAGAGAAATGAATATTGAATAAAAGTCCTTCATTTCACCCTCCTAACCTTAGCTGATGTGGACATCCAGATTCATGCATATATAAAAAAAATAACATTTTGAGTGGTCATATTTTTTGTTTGGTGGTGGTAACACAAATAACACTATACTTTTAAGTAGCCATGGTATTATCATATTCATGCTGAATTACCATTTTCATACAGGAACAAATATCCATCATTCTCTGTGTTTCTGTTTCACTCATCATTCTAGTACTCCCTGCGTCTAGCTGTTAATTCCACTATTTTACGGTCTGCAGTATCATTTATCCACTGCAAAGAAATTTGAACACTGGAAGTGTTTAAAAAAAATGACCATGAAAACAAGGACTTCATGGCATGCACATATAAATGTTTTCTTTATTTTGGAAACAACAATCCAAATCACAATCAAAATACTTTGTAAATGTGGTTTTCCAGTTGATACAGAGAACACAATAGAATAAACAGAATGTACACATGGAGCAGAATGTATGCAATAAATAGAGTAAAGAAAAATATAAATGCTCTCTATTTCACGGATGACTGTAGATGGAGGATATACACTATCTGGTACAATAAGCAGTTTTATAATAGTGTTTTCTCCACAGCATCAGGCAACTGTGAAATATGATAACAAGTCACGTGAGCTGATGTAAAAATGAATGACACTTACACTTACTAACCCTTAACACACATCTTAGATAGCTCATAAAAACCACGTTTTCACCTTTTAGATCTCAGCTTACATGAAATGATTAAAACGAGCAATTAACAGACGTCCCCATTCATGTGTTTTCTAAATCTTATTTGTAATGAGTATCTTTCATTACACTACAGCCGTCATCACTTGAGGTGTACTTCAGCACACTCGATAGCGAGCATTTAACAAGCAATTAGGATTTGTTTAATATGCTAAAGTGTGTTTACTTAAATGTGGGGACACGTGTCCTCATGAAATAATCAGAGGGAGAATCTAATATAATATGCTGTGAATAAGATTTATATTCAGGGCTCAGAACTGCATTACTAGACCATAATCAAAAATGTAATGGAGTTATTTTGATGACATGAATTATGACAGACACTGGGCTGCAAGCCACTTGCAGATATCTATCCCAAACTCTTATATTTTCCTGTGAGCTCACACCAGTGTTCCACCAAACAAATGTGTTGCAAATTTCTCGTTTCAACCCGGCGAACGTTACCTTGATTAGCAAGTGTGCAGGCATGAGATTTGATTGTGAGTATAATTGCACCATAAAGCTACCTGTTCCGCTCTGTTTATGGAGAGTTTCATTCACAAAAATGTGACTCAAGGCTAAAAATAATTCCCTGCTGCACAGCTTAAAGGGCTGCAGCTAAAAATAAACAGACAAAACATAACAAACCAAGCAGCATCAGTATTTTTATCAGGGGACCTGAAGAAAATGTGATCATCAGAGCAGTGCTATGCAGAAAGAAGAGTGGATGGTTTACCATAACACTAGTTGCTGAAAGGTGAGTTTGGTACATCCATCGATTTATATACACTACCAGTCAAAAGTTTGGACACACCTTCTCAATTAATGGTTTTTCTTTATTTTTTATCATTTTCTACATTGTAGATTAATACTGAAGACATCAAAACTATGAAAGAACACATATGGAATTATACAGTAAAGAAAAAAGTGTTAAAGAAACCAGGATATGTT
>JBAJHX010000115.1:19185177-19201642 GCA_037176925.1 Amniataba percoides
GCTTCATGAGGTGGTCACCTGGAATGGTTTTCAGTTGGGCCTTTCCATTCATTCATTTGTGGAATTTCTTGCCTTCTCAATGTGTTTGAGACTGTCAAATCAAAAGGTGGCTACTCTGAAAAATCGAAAATATAAAACATGGTTTAACACTTATTTCTTTACTACATAATTTCATATTTGTTCTTTTATAGTTTCGATGTCTTCAATATTACTATTCTACTACATCAAAAATACTAAAGAAAAATAAATGAATGAGGAGCTGTGTCCAAACTTTTGACTGGTAGTGTATATAGATATCCAAGCTCCAAATTCATACAGATTGTAGCACTGTCATTCATAAGTGAAGCTGTTAACCTTATGAAAAGGAATAAATCACCTGTAAATGACTGACAGCAGGTTTGACCCCTGTGTATTTATTTTATACCTACTTCTTTTACATTAATAAAAAGAGAACACTAGCAAATGTGACAAGCTCTCTGAAATTGTTTGTGTCTCTTGAAAAGATGTAAGATTAGATATTACTTAATTCATCCTGAGGGATTTAAACCCATTACAGTAACAGCAGTAACAGTAAGTACAAGGAAGTGAATAATAATATTTAAGGTGAGGTTAATCTCCATGATATTGAACATTAGACCCCAGAGTCCATGAGTCAGGGAGTTATATGATGGTAGTAATCCACATGGAGACCATATTCCAGAGTAAGAGATGGTCTGAGTGAGCTGTGGAGAAGTAGAGCCACCTCAGCTCTTTATCTAACGGTAGATGACCTGTAAAGTTCGATGGCCACAGAGTGAAAGGACTGTGGTGCTCTGCAGTGCATCATGGTGTAAACAGTCTGGAGCTGAAGGTGCTCCTGTGGGTGAGCAGCTCATCGTGCAGAGGGTGAGAGGATACAGTTTCCTCCTCTCTGACACCACCACCAAACATTCAGGAAGGATCAGACAGAAATCAAAAGAAAACTGAATGAAACGTGAATGAAATGTTTTTTTCACTTGGTCCAATATTTCTCTCTTCGTAGGCCTTTTTTTCCCAGCAGACATTTTGACTTGTCATACCCTTAATGATGTTTTCTATGACAGTTTGACTGAGCCAGTGTGCACCGTACCAGGACCCCCAAACTGACAGAGCTAAATGGCACTCAGCCATCATTCATCCAATCATTTACAAAAAAAAAAACAAAACTGCAAAACAACTTCCTTGCACATTATATAAACAGCTGATGATGGCTATAAAAATACACTCCTTTAATTGCATCATAAAGTCAAGTGTATTTGCTATGAGATTGGCCCCTGTCTTTCTCCCCACAGTTTTGAAGGTGTTACATCTGATCTGTTATTTTTTGGGGGGTTGCTCTTGTTTTTTCTCCAAGCTCATTATACACCCATTATCTGTTTTACAGAGGTAATTTGGGTCCTAATTCTTACCAGTTTGAAAATAGGCAACAGGGTAGTGCATCCAAATTCTGTGTCCGTGTCATTGGCATAGCCAAGCAGAATGCCATAATTGGGTAACGTGTTTCTAATGCTTCTAATGAACTCTGCTCATTTGCATGCCTTTCTGAGCCTGATACGCCAAGTAATTATCATTCATAAACCACCATGAAAATTAATGCACAGTAACTAATCTACAGCCATGATGTGTAAAATTATTGCACAATATTTGTGTCAGCTCTGAAACTAAAGCCCAAACAGCAACAATAGCAGAGTAATCACAACACTTAGACATGACTGATGGCATTTCGTCCGTGGTTTGAGTATCAAGGACACACACAAGTGGGGCTGGAGAAGTCCTCCGGATTGGATGCTGAGACATTATAATGAAAGCCTCGCTTCATTGTGCAGTGCTGTCAGTCAGCTTGCTGAGTTGAGACCTGAGGTTGCAAGACTGGTAGGAAGCACAAACACAGAATCATAATGTCTTTGTGTTGAGTTTCAAATGTCACCGTGTGGCAGCTTTTTCCGATGACAAAAAAACAGTTTCACTACAGCAAAAAGAGCATCTGTTCTCAGAGAGTATCCATTTTTAACACGCGTGACACCAGTGGAATGTGAACTCTAACTCTGCAAGCACCTTCAGCTACCCGTTGTGTCGCACACAAACACACACTCTTTTCCACTGCAGTGAGTGATGATCGGTGACACTGTCTCCCGACTTTAAGCTCAGCTATGGATGGCACATGAAAAATAACTGTAACCTAGCCTTGTGCATTTCCAAATGACCTTTTTCTTTTCCCGCTGATGCCATGAACACCTGGGCTCACACAACTTTGAAATTTAGACTGAAACGTCAACAGATGGGAACCAAATTCACTACTTTTTGTCCTTTCCAATGAAAAAAAAGAACAGAAAAGACTAAAAGCCTGAAGCACAGCTAGCGGCCCCAAGTCCTGCAGCATTCAATTAAGCCCATGAAAATTAACAATGTACTGTTGAGTTTGCTATTCTTAGAGCCATGTGTAGTAGAGCTGACAGTGGTAGTGAAGTAGTTTGAATAAAGCGAGTCTTTATGCCCTTCAAGCTAAATCTGGGTAGCAAATTTCACAGCAGCCTGACAGTTAGATTTGGATATTTTCTATGTACTCTAAGTTTTTGGCTGATGATGCACTAGAGGAAAGGTCAGGAGAACACAGGGATCATGGATAGGGCACCATGATAATCCACTTAAAGTCTGGAGGGATTTATGTTGTAATTTTGCTCCGGACGTATGCTGTCATGGCTGTTGTCCAAGGTGTTGATTCTGGGGCTTGTGGCTTGCTTATACTTGAGCTGGTCATGTGGAGTTCAACTGGCGGGTGGGAAAAATGCCATACTATGACACAAGAGTCTGTACGCTTCTTGTTTCAATGCTGTTGCTTTTTTAAGCTACAACTTGAAAAATGATGCATAAGACAAACTGCAAAATCTGCACAGCCAATCTTCAGTAACTTTAACTGAGAGATCTACACAGCGCGGCGTCAGTCAGTTTGTCCGTGGTTAACAGAACATCGGCTGATCCATCAAAACTGACAGCCTCTCTCTGCAGCCTTTGTGGTGTCATACTACTAACTCCCACGGCTACTGCAGGATTTCATCTCTTGAACGTAAGGCATATGCTGTGTACAGCTGATGCTGCCGCTCCTCTTGGGAGGACAGTCTCCTTTGTTCCCATCAGTCTTGCATTTCTTAAAGGTAGTCTAGCAGTTGAATAATGTATAATAATGTATGCACTGTCAGTACAGACAGACCTGACTAATTAAATGACCTTTTTTTCTTTCTGAAATGTTGAAATCTTGTCAGTGATTATTTTTCTCTTTAAGTTAGGAAAAACACATGAACAGCTGCAGATATGACCTAGTTTTTACAATTCAAAGAGCAGAGAATTTTCAAATGACTGCATCAAAACATGTCTGCAGATGCAAAATTCACATTTGAGAAATAACTGCATTGACAGAGTACGTACGGTTCAGCACCATATGCTGCCTCGACGCTGTGAGCCAACAGAAGATACCCTGTAAATGAGATCTTTCATACCTCTAGAATACAACTCAACTGAGTGCTGGGATTATAAAAAAAAAAAAAGAACCTTGGCTGGAGGACTCAGAGTTACATCTACAAAATAAGGGAAACTTGACACATTCTCAAAGCACACTCCACACTTTTCACATGATTATAGAGACTCACAGTTCCTCAGTCTGGCTCTCTCTGGCAGTTAATATTGAGTGATTAGGATGGGGATTAGTGTGGGCACAGTGAGCAATCTGGCATTCTGAAGAGGCTTTATCGCTCGGGCCGCACCGGGCACTGTTTTGGCTGTTTTATGTCATTACTGACACAGTCCTCCCACTCCGGGCAATACACTCCCATTGTTTTTATGCGCACTAGTGTTTCCTACAGACACTTATCTTGGCAGCATGGAACAGCCTCTGAAACAATATTTAGACCAAGTGCTGATACACTCTTCATCACGAACAGACAAAAGCCCCATATTGAAAGGAGGACATGTTTCATAGGTTTGCTGGTATTACAGAAACGTCTACCTGATGATCTAAGTCACACCTACATCCCCTTAGGCTAAATTCAGAAGGACGTAGATCTTTGTTATCGGCAGGGAGCAGATCCCTTGACGAATTTGGTTGTCTGCCAGTCCTTAAATTTCATACATCAAACCTCTATCTACAAAGTTAGTTGACTCATGTTTTGGATGTCATACACGAAAGCCAGTTCAGACGAGTCCTTTGTCGGTGGAATTAAATTTGTCCTTTAATGACACTGATGAAGAATGCCTGATCATCCTACACAGGCGGATACGGTGAGATGATGTACATGTCAAATCGCTTGATTTGATTTAGGAGCTGTAATTATTCAATGGTGCATTCAAACTTTATTCGACAGTCAGCCTTTAGAAATGGACTGTCAGCCCTTCAAACAGGCAACACAAAGGCACTTTGCAAAAAAGAAGATGGCTGGTGATTTATGAATTCAGTGGATGGCTCAAAATCAACAGTGAATCAGCTGGAGAGATGCACTTTCTGTGAGCTTTTTTAAATAAAACCAGCAAGCTTCTGCTCAGTTGGAGAATTGCTGCAGTGAATCAAGTATCTATTTTCACTGACAATGGATGAAAAAGTCTGAAAGCAGAGGATTCACATTTATTTTTGCTGCCAGTTTGTAGATTGATGTTTGATTTCCAGCATTAAAATTTCATGACCTTCACACAGAACGCAAGGCAAATGTTGACATTACTCTGTACCAAAGGAAGAGGCATGCTCGAAATGGGTCTTCACTTGAGTGACAGGCCAGGATTGATTTTTTGACAATGAGATAGTAGAGAAACACAATCGGGGGCCGTTTTAGCCAAGACCCGCACACACAAACACAGAGACGATCGTGCTTTTCTACTTTGACGGTCTTTAACAGCTTGGCTTTCCCCACCAGGCCTGAAGGTCATTGGCCTTCTCTTCTCATAAAAGTACTGACCATGTTTCAAGTTGTCTGTCTTGCTGGTTGATTGGCACAAGAGATCCTCCGCAGGGGACTTTTGAAAGGCACAAACATAGAAAAGTTGTGGTAACTACGACACTGTCATGTAATATATGAACTGATTCAGAGCATTGACAGAGTTTTATCTGTGATGGGTCTTACAGCTGACTGTACACATCAGTTATCATTTAGTGCTGCAGGGATTTTTACGAGGAGTTAACAGCCGCAAGTATTACCGTCAGTGTAAAGTGTAAAGTGTAATCTGCATGACTGAAGTGAGATTACAGTTGTGCACAGCACCGAAGGGTTTGGGAGAACTTTTTAAAAATCATAAAAGCATTCTTCTGTTGAAGAAAGAAAATAAACCAAAGGGTTACAAAGTATTATGTTTATGATACTTCACAAGAAATGGCCCAAAAACTGTTACTCTAACTCACTACTACACACAGTTACATTAATATAAACATATAAAAACACAAAATGGCATTGAATTTAATCATATGAAACCAGCTTTGAATCACAGTGTCTCATGTTACAAATGCATTTGAATAAAGTTTGTTCTAGACTGAGGACCACGCTTCTAAATACAGTGCCTGAAAGGGAAGCATATACGATATTGTCATGTGTTTTCCATCCAGTTCAAAACATGTTGTCATCTCCAGTTTGCAAACTCAATATGAATAATTAATTGAGAAAGTTTTGACTTTGGAACAGAATGTTTTTGGAAGTAATTAACTTTTATTCTTGAAGGGCATGCGATAGATTTTTAGGATCTGAGGCTCAAACCATGATTAAAGCCTTTAAACAGGCATAATGTTAATTCAAAGAGCACGCAGTGACTGAGTGTGCTAAGGCCGCCATCTACATGGGAATCAGCACTGTTATAGCTCGCCGAGCTTTCCTCGTCTAAGGAAGGTCGACTGACCTGAGTGATTAATCTGGTTCATCTGCAGAGGTCACGGAAGCTGCACGTAATGAGACGATAATTGGAGAGAGGCAATCGTGTCATTCTCTGGGACTAATCCTAAACTATTGGAGAGAATATTGAAAATAGATCCCTCTATTACAACCAGGGGCAACGATGGCTCTTTGCAAAAATCTGTTTAAAATGCAGTTGGTATGTACCCCACTGGAGAGCTGAAGACTGTAATGAATGTTAATCCTATGAAGATTTTTTGACTCCTTTTTGCCTCTAATTCCGTGGCATCACTCCTCTCCCTTTCTCTCCAACTCTATTCCCATAGTGGATTGATCCGAGGATTACTGATGGTCGGGGAGCCTCTTTAGTTACCTGAAGCACAATATGGGTGCCACGTTACTTGATGCAGCAGACTGAGAAAAGCGGCTTTAAAATGTTGCTGAGCTATCTGCTGCAAATGACTGAAATGTGATCTAAGGACATTTGGAAGATTGAGGTCACGGAAAAGTGAACATACTGTACAAGTTTATGTAAGTAATGGGGGTCCCTTCCACAAACAAATAAATGATGCTTATTTAGTGTGCTATTTGCAGACAATGCAATGTTTTCTGTGGAAAATAGGACACTGTGTATTACAGGTGAAAAAACAAATGATTGAGTGAATCTGAAACTTGGTGTCGCCATCTGTGGTTCTGTTGCTGAGGACCCGTGTAAATGATACTTCAGCTAGCATCAGTGCAACCTAAATTATTACTTTAGTACAATATTTTCATACAATTGCAGTGGCTCAACTTATATGCAGGTAACCTTGAGAGAGATTTTATATTTGCTGTCCTAAATAATTCATAATAAACGGGAAGTATCACTTAAGGCATGAAATTCAAGCTTTGCTTCTTTCCTCTTTATTAAACAGTACTGTATACAGTATCTTTGGAGGCAATATACTAACCCTGTCTGCAAGAAATTACAATTAGATACTGTACATGCTGTAAAGCCTGAGACATTTCATAAAGTATATTTTATCATTTTGTAGATAAAAAAAAAAACAAAATCCAGTTCGTTCTCCATCAGATGTCATTTGGTTTTGCAAAGAGCCTAGAAGTATGCTTTTGGGAAACATGGCTGACAAAACAGTTTGTGGTCAGAGGTTAAAAGTGTGGCTACTGTCAGATGGTAATTTATCAGTTTGTCTGACAGAGAGCTGGTAAATAAAATGTCAAGTCATTTCAGGCATTGGGTTTCCACTTTTCACTTTATTTAATCTGCTGGCTTCCCTCCAGGGACGAAAAAAAAAGAAAACATCCTGAGGGACTCCAATAAGTTGCTGGCAGGACAAATTATGTCCTCACATATCTGACATGACATCTGAGAATAGAAACAGACAGTGACAAATCTGAAGTCAAACCGCTGACCTCTCTTTTCCCTCTGTACTTTCAGTCAGCTAGAACCAGCTGAATTTTAATACTCTGCCTCAACAGAAGTGTACATGCCTCGGACGATGTCGGAGATACGAAGCGGCTCAGATTCTGCCAGTTTTTCATGTTTCCTAAAGTGCCTTGTTGAAAAGTTCTGAGGATGGATCGAGGTAATAGATGCAGCCATTCAACCATAAACAGCCCATGAGCTGCGCTGAGACCTGCCCTCCTGTCAGAAATCTAACACCTCAATTTGTTTTCAGAATTTGCTCTTACTGTATGCCTCGACTATAACCCCTCATTTCAAAGACAAAATATGGGTCAGAGCTCTAATGATTTCTAATAACGCTGCCTGTGCAAAATCGTTTTTGATATTTTTTTAATTCTCTGAAATTAGGACGGCCAAAAAGAGGAAGTTAAAAAAAAAAGAGAGGAATAAAGCGCAGATTAGGTCAATCATCACACAAAAGCCTGTCGATAGGAATGAAATGCTCTGACAGTGACATTTAGCCTCCTGACCAAAGAGATGCATGGCTTTAATGCTTTTATACCATAATGAAAACTATGGGCCATTGTGAAGCATCTGTTGGGGCTTTATTAGGAACGTGACCTGCTCTCCTCTTTTTACTCTCGACCTGGTTTCATCTGGACCCGCTTTCATTTTGTGTAACATGAATTTTCAACTTATTTCCCGCACAAACGTTTTAAATAGTGCAGACATGAGGCCTCTGGTACGGCTGTTCTTTTTTCTGTCAGGAACAAGGAACCGGACATTAAATCCAGTTGTCATTACAGGGGACAGAAAAATTGTGAAAAAAAACAAGGAAACTGGAGCTCCATCTTCCTGCCCAAAATTGCTGTTTCCATCAAATGGAAAGATGAGCAGCTTTTTTCTTGCCCCCACCCTTCCCGTTACATTTACCATAGGACAGTAGAGACAGTAATAAGTATCAATTTGAATAATGCATTGCCATGCCTACGTCTTTTAGTGGTAATCAATTATTCAATGTTGTTTTGCTCCCACTCAGCATGTCCCATAATAGTACTAACTACTGTCATAGAAAAACTGACACCACCCGAAAATATTCCTTTTATTCAGGTTTCATGCATAAGCAATGAAACAAATAGGGCAAATACAAGAGAAGATGATGGGAAGGTAATAGTGTCTTTTTTCTTCCCCCCATACTATCTGCATAGAGATAGTGGATGGGGGCTGTGAGGCTCAGTACGGTACAGTACTGCCTCAGTACGGAGCTGTGTGAGAGGGCTAAAGAAGAAGAATTGGCTATTTTTATGTGTGTTTTTGTGGTCTGATTAAGTTGTGGCTGGTGCAGCAAAATCTGCACATACATTTTTTCAACACTTTGTAGTGTTACAAATGAATTCCCCACAGCAATGGGACCTGCACATTAACACTGTAAGTGGTAAACGTGGTTCTAAATGTTTCTCAAGATCACAGCTCATACATTTGATGGTGAACATGCAGGAAATTATCCACAACATTTTTTTTTCAGTTTTTAAACAAGGTATCAAAACATACAACACATACGTATCATAGAGAGTAGTAGAACTGTATTTTTTTTACATAGCCTCTTATGTGTCTCAGAATTATATGTTTAGATGTTGTTTGTTATCACAATTAATAGAGGAAATATAAAATGAAAGTAATCAACATGAGATAACGTAATATTGATCTCACAATAAACTATTTACAAACAGGACTTGTATATGTTTGGGTTGTGTGTTTGAGTCTCTGTGTGTGTGTGTATGTGTGTGTTGGATGAGATAGATATTCATATCATCTTTGTATTTACCTTGCAAGATGAAGATGGATATCCAGTGACAGGAATAAAAACATCATTTTGTGATTATATCTGATGAGATAGTTCAAGTGCTGAAGTTTATAAAATTCATCAGAGTTTGCTGTTGAAAGCTAGATTTCACAGATGAAACTCATCATGATGACACAGTCATAGTTACTTTACAGAAGAAACATTTCATTTAACTCTACATTTAACAAAATCTCACGACTTCTTTTGATAAAGACTTAAGTAAAAGTTCAGAATAAAGTAAAAAAAAAGTAAAAAGTAAAATTCATAGCTTAAGTGCACATGAATTCTATCAAAGTGTCTATATCAACATGATGAATGGCAGAAATTACAAGGGATGATCTTTGTGCTGGTATCTGGTGAAAATTCAAATGGTCTTACTTACTGAAAGAATCGATGCGGCGAAGGTTGGAAGAGACTTCAACAGAAATATCCAGTGTGCTCAGCAGAGGTTGGTAGCCAGATGAGGAGAGAAAGATAAGCAGGGAAGCACTACAAAGCAGAGCATGAAGCCAGCACATTGTTTCTGTGAAGTCATTTAAGCTCTGTGTGATGAGTAACGCCGTCGATAGCAGCATCTGTCTGTGTAAAGGCCGGACGGAGGCATCTGAATGTGACCTTGCTATGTAAGCACTCTGTACCTTTTGCCCCCCCTGAAGATTTGAGAATGCGTAGTAAAACCGTATCGCATCATAAACCAGCAACACATCAAGCTAAAGCAAATCACGACCTCCCTCGCTCCTCCACACAAAATCAAGGTCAAAGGTCACGGCTATCTGCATTTTAAAAGGCGATTGAATCAAATATTCATGACTGTCTTGCAGGCAGCTTAAGCCTTACACGTTTGTTTGTTTATTTATTTAGGGATGCATTGTGAATGTAGTGCGAGACGTGCATACAGATGACGAGCAAACCCGTGCAGAGACATTTGCAATGTTAATGTGGGTATCCGGCTCCTCCACTTTTCTTCTCCCGTCTCCCAGAGGAATAAACGATTGAATTCATGTTGACTTAAGATTTGTTTCAAGTTCATCCAACTAGGATAAAGAAATAACTACAGATGTGAAGAGCTTACAAAGTAGAGGAAATATTATAGTCTCTGCACTTCTTTTGTTTGAGGGGGCCATGTGTTCCAGATCCCTGTTGTGTTTCTGGAATGACATCAAACATTGCCTCTTACGCAAATATCCACTGCTTGAATCTACCTCCAAAATTCATATTCATGCTAAAAGATGCTGTCCCACAGTTCTGAACAGGCTTATTTTAGATCATAAATGACACCAACAGCAATTAATGATGCATAACATAACTTGTCAAGCAAAGACTTTTGCTTGTTCAATTCATTCGTGCACCTTTAAACATTTCAGTGTCAGAGGGCAGTGATTGGGAGTTTTTCTTTGAGCAGTAGTTTGCAGCAGCATTAGCTCTCTGCTCTCTAGCCAAGAGTGAAACTAATGGTCCGATGCTCAGGATAACAACATGTCCACCCTCTTCATCCTCCTCCAGATCCTTGTGAAGTGCAGGTTAGCGGAGTTGAGTGATCCTTCACGGCACCATCAGTGTCCATTTCAACGTGTCACCTACTTTTGAACCCTCCAATCACATAACTTCTCACTTTGAGTGCCACATCCTGGTGAAGATGACAACCTCAGAGCAGTTTCAGAGGAACCTGGAAGATGACCATATTAAAACTGACACTTTTTCTCAAAAGCGATTCAAGACATCCTCACTATGTAAGCACTCGGCTACGAGTATGTAGTTCCCATTAGCACTCACAGTGTCCTCTAGTCTGATAAAGAGGTTGAATAGCCATTTTGTCATATTTCATTCATTTAGCCTGACCCTCTTCACGTTAACTGATTTCTGTTTGTATTGTTTTTCTTAACCACCTCAGTCATTTCAGTTAACATGGAAGTATGGCAGTGGTAACTAAGGGGAGTTAACATTTTTCAATGATCACTCACGCCAATCGAAGATTTACCATTAAAAAAAAAACATTATGACATTCGAAAGCCAGTATGTGTATCTACTGACATCCTATAAATATTTATGTGCTACTTTCCATTTGCATTCTCAGCACCTAAATATGTCCCAGACTCTCGTGTCATTAAAACTTTAACTGGTAGCCATGTAGGGAACAGGGCTTGACACTGACTGACACTGTCATTCAATATTGATATTTAACATCTGACATTTACAATTAAAAGTCAAACAAGATCCTTTGATTATCAGCAGTAAAACAAGTGTTGTCAGATGTGTTCTAGATTATGGTGACAATATGTACTGTCATGCTGCCCCTTTAATCACATGTTTATCAAAGTGTGTTACATATTATCATCATTCGCATACTCATTGCTGCTCTTCCTATCACAACATTGGATGCACACCCCCATGAACAAAACGTTCAACAAAGGTTCACATCTCTCCATCTCATTTCAAATGGCATTTCAAATGTTGTCTTAACCTTAGCTATCTCACTGGGGCTTACTAACCTTGGTAGAACTGGTTACAGGTAGTCACCATGTTTTAGATGGAATTAACTGACAACTGCCCGCAAGCTAAATTCATTAAGTCCACGTGGAGTTTTTTCCTCTTTAGAGATTTATCAGCACTTTCGTAATTGTTTCCTATATTCCATTTTAATTATTGATGGTTTTGCTTTAAAGAAGTTGTTCTTGAATGCCTGTTGTGTGGTTGTTTTACTCATTCGCACCATGCTTTATCACAATTTCTTTGTCACTATTCCTCATATATACTTAGCTATTTGAAAAATGATGTGTCCATTCTCTCCAAACCTCTACAATTCAATTTGTTTCTCCAACTGGTGGAAACAGCCATCAAGTATGAATGAATGCCAAAGGCGTTATCTGTTGACTAGCTGACTGTGGAACAGTGGAAGTGTACTCCTGGCAACAAAGAAATTGCCACCTCGGTATGTGATACAGAAATTCTGAATTTTGAAACCCAGACGTTTTACCATCAATAGGATGAAAATTAATGTCAAGGTCAGAAGATTTTTTTAAAATCCGAGACCAGCTCCCATTAAATGTATCTTTCTTTGTGAGTTCAGTGATACACAACAAAGTGCTTTTGAGCTTCACTTCATTCTGCCATGTTGCCCCTGGTAACCTCTGCACTGCCTGGAGCACTTAACGTTCCCCAGTGTCATTCAGGTTTCCCAAGGTCAAACAGCTCTTAATGGCTTCAAAACTAGTTTAGATGTCAGCAAGAGCAATTCCCTGTGGTGTGCATTTAGCCATAGTGTAGGGCCGTGGTTTGTTAGGTACGGCAGTGAAAAAGCTAGCCCACCGGCTTTTCACAGATTTCCCCTTGATCGCATCAACAGCATCGCACCTCGGGCAATGATGCCATAACACGGGCCACTATGGAGCAATGGAAAATCACAGTGATGCAAAAGTTTCAAACACACAGTGTGTCTTCCAAGAAACCCTTTTGCTAACTTATTCATGAACTTATGGAAGGAGGAACATACGTAAGATGTTTTGCAAAACCTAAAATAACCAGCAGAGAGATGAAAACTGGAGACAAAACCAGCATAGTGGTTCAAAAGAAGGGCACAACATTGAATTTCCAAACTGACATTTTGTTTTTTTTTGTTTGTGTTTCTGTGTTCCAGGAAACAGCTTTTGAGGCATTTAAAAATCAATCTGTTACTTTAACTAGCAAGTTCTATCACAAACCCCCGTTACTACTGTCAGACAGGTTAATGATTTTCAAGGGTCACAATTCTCATGGAACTGCCTTCAGCAACTTTTCCTTACATACTGGCCACACATTATTTTGAACACAGCATGCAAAAGCATAATCCATCTGTGTCTCCATTGTGTCTCCAAAAGAGAAGAATGTCTCTTTGCCCTCTATTGGCCAAGAATGTCAGTTTGCTGTTTTAATCATGGTTGAAGATACATTTTCGAGGAATCGCCACCATTTTTTTGGAGAAGTTATACCCGCTTCACTGCCTGTATGGTAGAAATTGTCTTGCAATTGTATTGTGAAAGTATTTTCAAAGAGGTAATAAAAAACAGGGATTTCGAAACATTTACCCCCTGAATGCTTAAACTTGTCGTAGGCAATCTACATAAAAATAACTTTTGTCATATTCACTAAAACTGTCACTCTGTCCTGATTAATCTGCAATAAAAACCAGCCTTCATCTGCTGCCTCTAAGGCCATTTGATAAGAATCCAAGACGCCTGCATCAAAACAACCAATCAGAGCAGAGTATCTGACTGTTGAGCTGGAGGGACCTGGAAGTTATACTCATCCAAATTTACAAGCTATGTCCACTCTCTTCCTAATCCTACCCACTGCAGCTTTTAGCTTGATAATTCAGTTTTAAGGAAAGAGCTAAAGAGCATAGACAAAGGTAATTTCAAATGTGAACCTAAATATTTCACATTAAATTAAACACTGTGTGTGTGTGTGTGTGTGTGTGTGTGTCAGTGCTGAATACAATATCTAAATCCAATTTAAGCACAGTCTGAGCTGGCCAGTATCCCGGCCCACATTAGCTAATGTTAACTAACAAATAACACGGCCTGCAGAAATAATGGATTTCAACATTGGTTTATTCTGGTTCAGTATGGGGTAGTCGGCAGATACCAGATATCGCTGAAATATCTTCGAAGATCCAAACTCGCTGCAGGATAAGATAAAGATTAAGGTTAGAGAAGGACACGATATGTGAACGAGCCACAAAGTTTGTTTTCATACTGGGTGCTGAGCCCACAGCAAGGCCTAATGGCTATATATGTTAATGTGAAGTTGCTACAACAACCACAAGAACAGAGGTTTAACTTAACTAACTTTAACTAACCATTAGTATGGATTCGGTCTCACTGAGAATACATGAATACCCTCTGAAACTACTGTTATAACAAAGAACCAGTTAAGCATATTGAGCACCAAGTTATTTTTATTCAGCAACCTTGACCATCAGCCAACCAATTCAAAGACTGTTTGATTCTGAATTATCACATCAGATATACTAATGTTTAAAGGTGAATAACAAATTAACCCTTTAGGCGTGATGGTCGCAAAATTCCGACAAGCGTCATTGCTGAATTAAACGGGACATAGCTGTAAATATGGTGCTGAAAGTGGTTACCACTTTACACCAGGAGATGACAGACACCTGTGACTTCAATCTGAGCAGGATTTGTGGGCGTGTTTATGCAGACTTTGGAGTATAAATAGAGAGAAAGTCTGCCTCAGACGCGGAGACGCAGAAGTGGTTGTTGTGGGAGCGGAGAGAGAGGAAAAACAGCGATAATTTAGCGACAATCATAATGCAGAGATTTTTTCTGTTGACAAAGTACTTGGTCAAGTACTGGCTGACTCAGATTCCGCGCAAGAATTTTCACCCTGTGACGATGACGTTCAGTCGTCTGGTGAGAGCGAGTCTGCCGGTGCGTCTTTACGCAGCGGCAGCAAGTCTGCACACTGACAGTCACCAAGCAGCACATGCTTCGCCAGAGCGCTGCCGGGGTGGGAGTAAATGTTTCTCAATTACAATATGGCTTTATCTCTAATGATTTTCAAGCTACAGTCCTTTGGAATCTTGACATCAAAATTTCATATTTTCTTGAAAAAAATCTGGCGCTTAAAGGGTTAACCCGCTCAGGTGGAAGACAAAACTTCCCTTTTGGTATAAACTAAGACTTAAATGACTGCAAACATTAAAAAGGGAGGTGGCTGGAGCAAAAAGCTGCTCTAAAGTATGGACAGAGTGTGAAAAAATCAGTGCTGTGTGTTGTGTTTAGAGACAGTCCTGACTAACAGCTCTGCGTTGCTGTCATTCATACTGAATCTTTGGCTTCAATATCTCGAAACAGCTGCTTGTCGAAACATCTAAGTCTAGTTTCAAAACAACTCTCTGGAATAGATCTTTGCTGGCAACCCACGTTGTAAACACTTGTGGTTTCATGGTAAAGGTCAAATTAAAATGCATTCATCGTGAAGCACATGCACATTAGCCGTTCAATCACAGTGGCCGACACTCAGCCCGCAAAAAGGATGTCATGGTTCTGATGTGGGTGGTAAATATAAATTCTAATATAAATATCCATATTGAAAGAACAGGTCAGTGGGCAGTTGATCCATGTCTGCTCAAGAAGGTCGGTATCTGAGCTGATATCATACTGTCATTCTATCCAGCAGCAGTAGTGGATTGTCGCGTCAGTGCAGCTGCTGAACAGAATATTTATATGGGTGTACGTCTTGCAGTAGTACCAATTATAAAAAAAAATAATAATTACAGCAAGTAACAAAAAATTGCAGCTAATGTGCAGTGTCAAGCTCTTTTTTAAAAGAAGAAAATAGAAATACATAGCCTACTTAAAGAAAAAGTCAAATCATATATTTGTGATCCATTTTTAAAGATTTATGCCTTCAGCACAAACTAATGAGCAAATGGGTGAGAAAAAATAAGACCAATGACAACTATAGATATATTCTTTAAAGTCTAATTGGCTTTTTTATGTTGGTTTAAAAAATCTTTGAAATATCATAGCCTTTAATCAAGTTTTATCTGGACCCGAAAGTGGAAATACAAAGACTGATTTGCCTGGTAAGAAGACTCTTTTTTGTTCTGTAATGTGTACTGAGAAGTTAAAATAGTATCAAAAATTGGTTGCAATATTTATTATCCCCATTCTCACAGTAACCATGAAAAGAAAAAGAAAAAGAAAAAAAATCACTTTTAATACTGAAGAAAATAAATAATTAAGCCTCAGTGTTTATGTTTTTCTTGTATTTCGGATTGGATGCATGAATGTTTCATTATATGTGTGTTTGTTAACAGGCTGTATGTAAAACGTATGTGCTTCTGAATGCATCATGTTTGAAATTTTGTTTCACGTATGATCATTCACATGCACTGTTTTCACCAGGGCATACAGAGAACCTTTACTACAAAGATACAACTTAGTAGTTCCCACATTATTTGGGGGTCAATAGAGACAAGTGGATGAATAAAGTTTCCGAAAAAAACAGGAATTATAGAAGTGTGTGTTGGAAAACAATTATTATGTATGTTGTATTAGTATAGAATTGATTTGCATAGTTATTTTACAGTTATTTATTATTTCTGCTCTGCTAAGTCCTTTATTTTAGTTTAATTTCATTTCATTAATTGTTAAACTCTGCAGTGAGTATCCAGCTAGTACCGTATTTTTCGGACTATAAGGCGCACTTAAAATCCTTTCTCAAAAATAGACAGTGCGCTTTATAATCTGGTGCACCGTATGTATGAATTCTGGTTGTGCTTACTGACCTCGAACAGATTTTCTGTGGTACACGGCGCTCAAAAATCTGTCAAAA
>JBAJHX010000115.1:19201742-19223859 GCA_037176925.1 Amniataba percoides
ATATATGAAAAAAGATAAAAAATAGACCATTCATTGACAGTGCGCCTTATAATCCAGTGCGCCCTATAGTGCGGAAAGTACGGTAATCAAAATAATATATTCTCATATTATCTAAAAAAAAAAACCTAAGTATTAAGTAGCTACAAGTGTGTGGGGCTTTAATAGTATTGTATTCTGAGCAGTTCGCAAATGTGGGCTGTGATTAAAGTCTGTCTGTTGATATAGCAGCTGCTGGATATCCGGTTATTGAATTGTCATATAAATGTTTGATAATATAAATGGTTGTGTCACTTCTAAATACTAACCTGTGGGCCTAAGGCTAAAATGCTAATGTAATTTAATTAGATATGTTTACTGGCACCAATGGAAGTAATGTGTATAATTTATGCACTGCTGGTTGATTGGTTTCAACTCTCTGCTGACAGCCCAGTATCATACTGTGTATTTTATTAGCCACTGCGTGTTCTGTTCCACTAATTCTAGGTTCAAAGGTGCACCAAGGCACTCTCCATCTTTCCTCATCAGAGAACAGACTCTCTCACCCTGTGTTTATGTGACACTTTTTGTGCTCAGCGCTAATGGCAGTCATGCGTGGGCACAGTAAACCACCTCATTAAATCTGTGTCGTCAGGATGAGAGCCAGCCATGGTCTCTGCTGAGCTGGTGTTTCGAGTTCACAGGCCTCCACCAAATCCCAGCTGATGCTCCTCCGGAAGGAAAGGGATAGAAGGTGGGCTGTCTCTCCCAAAGCCTGGCGGCTTCACAGGTTTGCAATGGTAATGACTTCCCTGACATGTGGATGGATGCACAGATGTATTGGCTTCAGCCACAAATACTTGCCTCCTCCTCTTGCTCCTCCTGAGCTCTGCCGCTCTCAGTGGAGGGGAGGAGGGTGGGAGATGTGTGAAGAGACAGGCATCAAAAGGAGTGCATCTCACCGCACTGTTTGCTGATCACGGTATGCACACCGGCACGCCAAATCATACTGCAGTGAATCAGTGAGGAGGCCTCGGTATGGAGCAGTTTAAAGTAAACAAACACCACTCGTCTCTAGCAGAGACTGCCGGCGGCTATGTACACCTGGGATATACGCCAGCAGCACTCCTCTATGTCCACAGTTGCCTGCTGCTACATTCAAATGGCTGAGGTATTCTTCTCCTGTGGGTGAGCTTACATGCATGTATTAGCGCTTGCTGTCCAGTCACTGCTATTGTGTGTACAGCAATGACAAGTCACACTCAGCTGATTAGAGGATGTATATATGACATGTCATCTTGGAAGCACAGGAAGCCAGAAGGACAATTATTTCATTGACTGGTATAGTGTTCAGCACCGTTGTCCCCATGGTTTTAAGGTAAGGTAAGCCCCTGGCTTAGCCCATTGCGAGTAAGGATTGGCCCCTTCCATATTTCATGAGGCTGACAGGTACATACCGATCTAATTTTGTCCTTGGAGACATTCACAAGGCCCCACGTGCGATTTATCTGCAGGTCACCTGCAGGGCTCCATAGAGTAGATGGATGAAGTGGTAACAGATGACGGCCTGTGAAACACCAACTGCCTGAGTTATGAGTGTATTTGTCGATAAAGTCCTCCACAGGCTACACTACAGCATGTACTAGAAGTGGGTTAGTGACCGTAAACAGCCATAACTGACCATGAACGCCGGCGCAGAGATGGAGGGAGCCCCCTGTTTGAAGACAGATGGAGATGGGGGCAGATTTATTCCTCACTGTAGTGAATTGGGTGGTCATATCTGAGCCACTTGTCAAGAAGATTGGATGCGATGACAAGGAAATGTGGGATGCATATTTGCTTGTGAGGGACAGCAGCAATTTCTTTTGCATTAGCAGGGAAGTTGCAAGGCCTTGTAAAAATGATGCAATTTTGTGTCACGCCTCTGTGGAACAACCACTCTTTGAAATTAAGGTATATATTTGAGCTGGCGAAGACGGAGGATGAGACACTTCCATCTGTTTTGCCTCATGCAAATGTACCGAGACATATGCCAAGTGAAAATGTCATCTGGAGGGAGCTGGCTCCCGATGACTTCAGTGTTATCATTTCATGCGCCTCCTAGGCTGCTCGAGGTTTAGCCACATTATGGAGTCAGGCCGAGGTTTCTTCCTACAGATGGAGCTCCTGTGCTCACACAAGGATCAACAGCGTGAGATTACCCCTGGTTACTGACCACTTTGATTTCCTTGAAACCCGCAACTAAATTATGGTCAATCAATACGGTGTAATGCAAGGTGAGGAAAATCAATGTGTTCTCAATTACATTGCAATCAGCACCATCACAGCATCCCTTCCCCTGGCCTTCCTCAAAGAGTCTGAGCACCAGAGAGAATCGGATTATAGTAAATAAATCATTTGAACAAACATGGTCCTGCTGCTCTAAAACTGACCCGCTTTTAAATGAAAGTGCACTCTTATTACTAATGATCCCATATGTAAGGGTGCTTTTACTTTGTGCAAGGTCCTAAAAAGGTGCCCTGATCAAATAAAGCCAGTTTCCATTCAAATATTTTATGGACAATGTGCATGGCCCCATGGGACTGGACCTCAGTGGAGATGGATACGGGGATACCACTAAATAAAAGATAATAAGGTCTGTTAAATCAGGATTATCCCCCTAATCTGGTTTGTACTGTCCAGGGAGAGCAGTGTCCTCTCAGTTGAAAAGGCTGCACACACACACATACACACACACACACAGCATCTGGGCTGCACTGCCACCTAGCAGTCAAAACAAAAATACTTCACTCAAATAATTGTTTTAGGTTATTGCAAGCAGTGGTGTTTAAAATCCAAACTGGGAGTGAAAAAATATGTGAAAAATCTTTTCATCTAAAATGTAAAATATTACATCTCATTGATGAACAATATAATAACGATTCCCTATTTCTGTCTGTATCTGTCCTCTCATATCCTTGCCTTCTTTCACTAAATTAGCTTCTGCTCTCTGTATTTCATGCACACACACACACACACAGACAGACACACACACTCTGTGGAATTCCCTTTCAGGGATATGCTGCTATGCTAATTAAGTATGCTGAAAAGATCAAGTGGGCAGCATGGCAACTGATGTGACGCCCACTTTGTGTGAGCCCCGCTCTGACTCACCCGTCATGCTGTGTGACCAAAGGCGGTGGGGGGTGGGGGTACGGGGGTGTGCCTGGGTTGCTCTCCCTGGAGGACAACATTGTTACCTTTTCCAGTCCATCAGTGGCAGCTGCCCTGGGGAAACAGTCGATACCAAATGTTTGGGCACTTAGTCACCGTTGTCAGCTGTCAGATACAGCAGATTAGAGCTCACTTGGCTGCACATGGCTGACAAATCATCGGGATTGGTTAGGGGTGAAAATGGTGCATGTGTACCGCTGCAGGTGTGAGGCAGGGTGCATGGGAGGAGGGCGGTCAGATAATAAATAAATGTGTTGCTGATTGTTAACATCCAAATCACCACTGGCTTCAAGGTTTTACTGCAGGGTTGCAGGGAAACAGGCAGGAAATGAAGTATAACCCTGTAAGGCATAAACAAGCATGAACCTTATAAACCAAAAACATCATCCATTCATCTTATCAGTGAATCAACCAGCTAGTCTGAATTACTTATAAAAAAAATAAACAGTGTTCTGCCTTTGATGAGCTAAACTGTTATCTAGCTCTACTGTGATTGGTATGTGTGAGAGTGGACTGACTCTCAGAGCAAGCAGTATACATACACAGGTGAACACAGAGAAACTTTTGTCCTTTGTCATATAAATGTAACAACAGCCTCCTAGTGTCTTCACACTGTACATCATTCTGCACAGTGAAGGTCAAACTTTCAAGTGATGATACAACAAGAAAAACACCTTTTTAAACAGAGGGGGATTTTAAAAAGCCCAAAAGCCATTTCTGTATCAGAGAGAGGACATTTATCTTTTTTATCTTACATTTAAGGAACTTTTGAAGATTTAAAATGATTTAAAACTATCAAATATGTCAACAGTGAGTAAGTGTTTGCAGGAGTTCACTTCAGCTATCTACTTCAGCAAGTATCGAAATCAGGAACTGTCTTTCCCAGTTTGCTTTTAGGGGGCAGCCAGCTGGTACTGCTCCACAGGCACAGCTCCTCAGAAAGCCAAACACTGGGAAAACCCCATTCACAAGGAAGCCATCTTGAAACCTGCAAAGGGGTCAATAAATGTGAACCAGCAGCTGGTTCCAAGCTCAGCCAGGCCTGGTTTGTACTTCTCAGACAGAGCTCACTTCCTGAGCGTCTGCTTTCATAGCAGCTCCAACATCAGTTTTTAGAACCAGATCCTGAGTGGGTGTGACACTTGGTCATAATGTGTGCTTATGTGTGTCAGTTAAATGTGTGTTTTTTGGTTTGTCAGTGTGTGAGGAAAGGATGAATGTCAAAAAAGGAAAAATGAAAAGGATCTTGACAGGAAAGCCAAAGCTACGGACAGTTTCTGTGGATAATGTGATGCTGGAATGGTCTGCATTAGGTATTTGGGGCACATCTGTGTCTGCATAGAACGACGGGCCAGGTGCATCAATCAGCCCCTCGGTTTGATCCATTCCTTCATTTCTGTCCAAACCGGAACAGCCCAAGTTAACATCTAGATACCTCACACTGTGTAACTGTGTGTACAAAGTAAAAATACACAAACCAGGAGTCACCGCAATTTACATGGCCTACTTACATCAGGTAAGTAACGCTCCTGTGGGGCGCGTGTAGTATTCAAAAATGAAAAAAAAGGAATTATAGTGCATGGTGTGTCTAATTGCACATATTTCCTCTCACTTCCTTCTCTCTCTACACACAAATGTGTGAGAGGCCATCTGTTGCTTAAGTGCCTGAAAATCAGCAGCATGTTTAATTTTATGTCATACTGTATGAATAAAGTAGTCCCTCATTTGTTTGCCACATTCACTTTTAATCACGGTCAGCGACATGGTCATTCCATCGCATTAAAGTAATAGGGGTTACAATCACATTATAGTGCTTTCTGTAAACAAATTATAAATACAACCATAAATTTAATGGAGCATTATCAACAATGGAAAGCGAGACACTGATGACTTACAATGATGGCTCTGACATGAGTCTACTCTAACAATGTGGAGCAGAAAATGTGCATTAAGGTTCAAACAGCAAAGCAAATGTTTGCCCTTCTTATTTGCACAAATCTGACCACTGGACTGACTACAGCCCATGTATGTCAGTGAACCAACTGCACAGATGTTAGCAAATGTACACACTGACCCTGTGCATGGTGCTGTGTGTGTGTATGTGTGCTCAACCTCTGCCATATCTCTGAAATCCCAGGAACTTCTGTCATTTCCCTTAAGTCTCCCTCCCTATGTTTCTCCTTTTTGTACATCTAAGAGTTCATTGAGGCTCAGGAAAACCGTAATTTTTTCCCCCTCTATTTAAAACATTTGTAACTTGCGCAGAAGCAGCTTCACCTCACTTCATTAATTCATACAGCAGCTAGCATAGCTTCCTTCCCAGCAGTCGACCTAGGCTTCATTCCCGGCCAGCACGTCACTGCGGCTCAGGAGGTAGAGCGGGTCGTCCACTGATCGCTAATCCCAGCTCCATGTGCCAAAATGGGCAAGAACTAAACTGAGGCCAAATTGCTGTTGATGGCCAGTCTAGATGAATGAGAGGCAAATTATTTAAATGAGCATTTTGGATGAAGGCACTTCATGAGCGCCGTCCATCCTCCACACGGCAGTCAGTCTGAGAGCATGTTTCACATCGCTCTCATGTCTGTGCATTAATATGCTGGTAGAGCCAGGAGGTGATTAGCATAGCATACAGTAGCATAACGATATAGAAGAAAAAAAAAAGCTGAGCCTTCTGATCTTACTGCACTCATGGCCTTGCAGCTTCGGCTCCTCCAGCACCTACTTGAACTTTTCACATTTACATTACCGTTACATTACACAAATTGTGCAAATTAGTGAGCTTTAGGTGATGGTGAGGATTCCAGAGAAACATTTCACATATGAAACAGGTAATATTAACCTTGTACAACACTGAATGTATGAGTCCCACTCAAAAGAACCACAGTTATTTGACATGTTGAATTAGTAAAGTGCCAGTCCACATGAGAGATGTGGACCCTTTTCTCCCTGGCTGTTTAAACTTATGCACTATACAATTGTGGAAGCAAATGCATTTCTCATCCCCTGCCTCTCTCACCTCTCCCAGTCTAACAGACTTTCCTATTTCTTTTATTCTTTGATTTCCCTCACAATGTTTCAGGCTCACTGTTGCTGTCTTGCTACATACGCCAGGGTATGATTGAGCAATGTTCTCTCCTCTGTATCGCCCCCTAACACACACACACACACACACACACTCACACACTCACACACACGCTCAACCCATTTCTTGTAATGTTCAGCTCATGCATCACCTGCATACCAATTAGAGTGCAGGTCCCACATGGCTCATATTCAGGACTGAAAACCAGTGGGGCTCCAGGCACATCAGCGCCCCAGAGCTGAGATCTACCCTCGCTCCTTCTCTGGTGAGAGCACTTAGCAGCCAGAGGGTTCCTCCACAGCCCGCAGTTGGCGCCCTACTTGGGGCCCTGATTTTCGTCACAGCTGAGTCATCCAGGAACCTCTGCTCCGAAGCCTGCCCTCTTTTTTTAATCCGCGAGACCGTCCCACCACTCCTTGAGAGTGAAAGCCCAATGATTGGAGTGGCTAGTGTGAAGAGGATGGCCTGACGTTAAGGCTGTTGAGATAATCATCACCGGCACTCACACACCTGGGCTCGAAATCAATTGAGACATTTTGGATGAGGTCATACTTGCTGTTGCTTATCTGTCTTGATCTCTAGTTTACTAAAAGTACTCTTATTCTATGGTGGATGGAATATGCAAGTCAGTATGAAAACAACTGCACACTGCAGGAGGTGAAATAGACAGGTGTATGTCACTCCTGCACTTACGGTGAGCTCTAAAATATTGAACTTTTGTGAAGAATTTATCAATCGTGTAACAATTTCTGAAAATTTGGAACTACTATTATATTCTTTGTATGAACTGAAATGCATAGAGCTGAACGAGGGGAGAGAAGTGGGGTATGACATGCAACACAGTTTTTTAAAGTCTATCCAGGCACCTAGTTGTCTGGTACTTCATGAGCCTCACAGTCTCACAGAGCCGCTAGTGAGGCTAAATAATCACAATTACTGTCATCATACATGTGCAGCAAACATACAACTTAAGTTGTTTTAACACTATGTGTTCCTAACAGCTCATCCTACTGTCCACATGTTTAGTTATTCTAGAGGTTCATTCTGTGGAAGTTTATCCTCCACTCCCCATACTAATCTTGCCTTTTCTCTGTATTGTAGAGTCGTTTAATTGGCAGGCTCTCAGATGCTAATCAGAATCAGAGTGTTAATTAGTGCTTGATTAAAGGCAGGTGCACTGGGAAGGTCAATCAGTAAGAAATGCATACAATGCTAATATGTTGTCTGCTACAGGTGCCTAGTTAGAGTCATTATGCTCTAGGCAATTTCCCAATTAAGTGCTTTTTTTGGTTCTAACTAAATAAAAAATAACTGCAAGGCCAAGTGTATTTGTATTGAATTCATAACTCCACTGTGTAATATTTAACCAAAACGACTCTAAAGTAAGAAGCTGTTACTGTGTAAGAGAGAGGCTGCTTATTTGAATATTGTTTTTAGCTGATCAAGGAAAATGTGGCACAGTACAATTACTTTGAAAATAAAAAGTGTTGTAAAAACAGTGCAGCCCCATGTTTTGGGTGTGGGTTTTGTTTTTTTTTTCTATTTGCGGTGTGCCCATTAGTGGTCAGAACACTCTCACAGGATAACTTATAGAAGAAAATCTAAATGACATTTCTCAGGCAAGTCCAGGACTTCCCAGGAGCATCTCTTTTTCTGATTTCTGATTTCTGGATGTTTATTTCTTTATATTCATATTTCTTTTCTGGTGTTGTCCTCAGAAAGTGTAAGTCACACTGAACTGGTATAGTGAAGGAGGCTGTTACAGCTGTTACCATCTTCCTTCAGCTCACCTGTGTGTGAAGCAGTGTAGTGTTATTGCCGGTCTATGCTAGCGATGTGTGTGTAAACAGGTTGAACAAAGAGAAGGTCAGTGACTAAAAACAATGAAACTGGAAACTCAGGATGAAGAGAGATCTAAAAAGACACCTGTATTTACTGATCATCGCTATAACTGCAATGGTGAAAGACAGTGGCCCTCATTTATTAATCTAGGATAGAACTGAACGAGACCAAGAAGAGACAAGAAGAAGAACAAGAAGACGGCTTTTTTGATTTCTAGTAGTTTCTAATAGTTGTTCATAAAGTCCCCCACCGGGTCATATTTTCCTACAACATCAGTCTGAACAGTACTGAAGATTGATCTGGATAAATTCGCTTCAGCCAGAGGTCCGTCTCTGGAGCTGTGACCTGCTCTCCTCATGAAGTCGTCTTCTTACAGGAGGGAGTGAAGCCGAGGGAACATGCTTTAGGTCCAACATATTGTAAAAAAAAAAAAAAAAGAAAAGTAAACTACCTATTCAAAGCATGAGCCTGGATGCTCAACAAAGTCACTCCTCACAGCTTGACGGCAGCTTGCTATTCAGGCTCTGTGGAGTGAAGTCTTGTGTGAACGCTGTCCTTCATTTCTGCAGCAGCAGAACAGCTACAACAAAAGATGGAGAGTTGGGGGAGGCGGGTGGGCACTGGGCCTCCAACTGGCACAACATGTCATCTGGGGATATGATTTGCATGCAGGAATGTCAGACCTCTCCTGTCATGTTGATCTTGTTTATAAATGCGCATGTTGTTAGTCTGATGTATCCGACATCATTTGGAAGGCAGCACCATGTTCATTCATTAGGCTGACTCACCGCTGACGACATGGCAACAGACGGAGGAGAGTCGACTCAAGAGGTAAGTAAAGCGAATTCAGGATGTTGAACTTTAAAAAATGCGTGTGATCGTGCCGCTCCATCTTCCAGATGGGAAGCTGTAAAACCCGCCCACATCAACACCGTGACCATCAGATTGTCACAGGAGGTTCAGCCACGTCTAAACTCATCGAGGCAAAAATTCACAGTCTTAATGGGTGCTGTGTATTTTTAGGAAGATGCCACATGTTAATGGGCTCTCACTTTTATATAATATATAGTTTTTTATTTCTACTTTCTTAGTGACTATTTAGTATATTTCTCCAAATACACATACAATTCTTGGCTCTGTTCATTATGACTGCTATAATATTTAGGAGTAAATATAGTTGTAGTGGCAACTGAGACCATTTACAATCCACAGGCTGTTGAAGCACATTTTAAAAAGTGATTTTTATGTTTAATCTCTTAACATTCTCCATTCTTTGTATGGTGGAAACCGTAGATTAAATAGCCTTAAGAGACCGAATCATTCGTATACAAATGCTGCTTAAATAACTTCTTTCCTCAAACGTGTGTGTGACTATCTGGGGTCAGCAAAAAATTTGGGACCTCAGAAATAATTTACAATAACATCACATGTATATCCACAGATGCTGGCAATACAAAAGAATGTGCTGCATTTGTATGAATTTGTACCGCTGAGGAAAACTTCAATATTTTCTCAATTTGCTAGGTTCACAGGTTGTGGTTGTGTATGTATATTCTCTAATGTTAGTTCAGGACTGCATATAGATAAATGTTTGATATTGGATAAAATATATGTATACTTCTGTCTTTCAGACATTCGTATTAGAGCAGTATGCCGGTGCCTTACACAGTGTAAATCAGCTACAGCTTTGACCAGCTCACTAACCTCGTCATGTGGGGCTGCAAGAGGCCCTGGACACTGCCGTCAGTGAAATTAAATCATTGATGGAGGAAAATAAATCTCTGAAGGAGCTACCGGAGAAAAGGCAGCTCAAAAAAAAAAGATGACCTCCTCAGAAGGGTCACAGAGAAAAGGCCGGCTCGAACAAAAGCCCACGTGGAGACCCTGGACCTTGGAGCTCGGATGGAGAAGGAGCTCAAACAGAGCAAATAGCGGTGGAGGAGCATGTGTTAAGCTCTGAGTGTAAGAGAGGGGCCGCTTTACAGAGGGAAGAGCTGGAAAAAGACAGAGTGGAAGATGGAGAGAGAGCAGGACCCACTCTTTGACATGGAGGAGGAATGGCTGAAGAAGGCTACTCGTCCATCTCTTAACAACAACCAGCCTCAAGTACACTTGTTAGAGTACAACAGCTTGTTTCAGATTCTGAATACGTTCATGTTAGTGGTATACAAACATATAATGAATGTCTCTTGCTCTCATGAAACTTGCCTTCCACACAGGAAGGAGCAGGAGCAAATGGGGAAAAGGGCCAAAAAGCAGAGCAAGAGACATTAAAGCCAGGAAAGAAGGAGAGAAAATATGGAGAAAATCTACAGGAGGCGAAGAAGATGGAAGGAATGATGGAGGTGGTGGAGAGTGTAAAGAAAGAGTGAAAATAGAGGGTAAAGTACAAGAAGAGGTTGAAGAAAAACAGGAAGAAGGAGCAAACTGAAAAAGCAACAGCCAAGAAGCTTTCCTCACAAAATGTTCGCTATCCTTCCCTTATTTCACACTCACTCCCCAACACACAACCCTCCATCACCACCCCTCCCTCCTTTGTTGTAAATGGAAATGATACAGGGTCCAAGGTTATTCTCAAGTTCAGACAAGATAAGGAATTATGTGTGAGGTTCTCTCACAGGTCACACATTTTGGATACAAGTGAACTATATGAATCGTAGAGGTACGGATAAAAAAAGACTTCGTTTTTAAACATAACTTTCTGCGTACTTTGACCGAAGAAACTTAAAAACAACCTTATTCATAACCCCATGGTACAGCTGTGCATGATTTATTCATTCATTCAACCTTCAATATAGGGTGATCCAATAACAACAGCTCACTCAAAATCCAACATTTACACAATACATTTTAACTTACAAAACTTCAAATAAAAAGATAAAGACATAAGGTCATAAAAGTAGAATTAAATGTCATTTGAACACCTTGGTACTGCATAAAGATATGTTCTTTACTCAGATCTAACCACTGCAGTTTCTTCCAGCTTTTAGTTTTAGTTTTAGTTTTAGTCTTTGAGACAAAAATGCTTGTTAATTTTAGTCACATTTTAGTTATTTCTATATGTGAGTTTTAGTTCAGTTTTAGTCATAGAAAACTCAAAAAGGACTTAGTCTAGTTTTAGTTTTAAAAAAAAAGAAAGTCTTTTAACAAATTAATTTTAATCAATAAGTATTGGAAATTGGAATCAAGGTTGACAGGTTGTATCAAGTGTTGTAATTCATTAAAAAAAGTAGTTGAACCTGAAAAATGTTGACCTGAACATTTTTGTACAATAACCGCACCAGATTGAGAGCTCTAGTCTAGACTTTACCATTGATAAAGATGCAATGCTGCAGTGCCGTACTTTAGTGCTGTTGGGCAGAAACCTTTTATCTACCTTCATTTAGTAGTTTGCGGCCACATTTACCACCATCTCCCTCTACAATGCTTTCTGTTTTTCTTTCTGCTGGATTATTATGAAAGTATGTCCATAGATCATCATAGCTCCAGACCATCTTCACACCCCTGTTGGTCAAAGGCTGAAAAAGGTGTGTCTGTACAGTTCAACAGACCAACAATACCAACAATACCAACATGTATAGGGCACTGAGTGACTCATAACTACTAGCTTTTACTAGTTTTTACAGCCCACCTGACCTGAACAGACTTTCAAGAGTCACCCTAACCCTTGGTAATCACACAGCACATCTGAATGCAGGTTATTAAATAAGGCTCACTAAGAACAGCAGAGAGCTTTACAGAGAGCTGAAGAAGCCAACACATCATGAACTTCACAAACTAACCCAAAACACATAATAGCATCCTCCCACAGTGATGCAGCACACTGTATGCAAACATATCAAATAAACACAGCTACACAGTCACAACAGTAAACACTGCTCAGCATACAGACAGCATTATTAAATGATTCTTACCTTTAGAAGTGCTGTTTAACCTTTCCTTCTCCCTCTGTGTCATTTTCCTCATTTTGTTCACTGAGCTGAGGCAGTTTGATTCTTCAAGCTAATGCTATCCTGACTAGCTAGCTGAGGCTAGCTAACATCCTCCGACTTTTTTATTGTGGCCGCTTCTTTCTCTTTCTTTTCCTTTTTATTTCATTTGGCAGACCCACTGAGCTATTTTCCGCTGCATTTTCGCTCTTCTTTTCGCTCGTTTTTTCCGTATATTTCTCATAAGCTAACTGACAGGAGGTCAGGTACAAATGAACCCCTCTGTCTTTAACTTTGACTTTACTGAAGAAAAGCTGATTCAGGATCGGCGCCATGGAAACCACCTGTTCTCTGGGCCCGGGCCCGCCGCCCCGACTACTAGCCAATCAACACAGAGCATTGCCGCTCGCTTGCCAATCACTGCTATTTCACTAAGTTTGTGGTTCCCCTTCTGAATAACACATACAACGTTTGTGTAATTTCTGTAATTTAAATGTTACTTTAAGAGTAGTCGCAGATTAGTTTTAACTTCGGGTGCTCCGGTCAGCATTTCAGGTTGTAGGGATCAACTCAAAATAAACTACAGTGTGTGTGTGTGTGTGTGTGTGTGTGTGTGTGTGTGTGTGTGTGGCTCACTGAAGTGGAGCTCTGTGACACACAGGAAGAATGTCAGACTTTGAATACAAGCACACATACCTGTTAGATGGATACATCTATTGTTGGGCTGGGATTTGCTCACAAAAAGAAAATAAAGAGAACTATCTTTTCGTTACATTCCAGATCATTTGTGGCATTTTGAATAATATTTAGATATACTTATGAATTTTTTAAACTAATTAATATATCAATTATTTGACTGGCAGTGTTGTAAATGGTTAATCAGATGAATGACCTTTTATTCTAACCTGATTATCGCTGTTGATCTGAATAAACCTGAGTCACTCGGCTGCTGTCGTGTGTGCTCTTCAGTTTGTTGCCAGCACACTACAGCATGGACATGTGGACTGTTTAGCTCACGCTCAGATTATAAACACACGTAAGAGCCACACTGGGGAAACGAGAGAGCCGTGGATGTAAAGCCACTAGTCCAAAGCAAACACTCAGCGTAATTGATGAAACTTCACTTCCACCCGGGCCTGCTCTGCCTGTGATGTATGGGGATGTTTCGCACTATCCAAGCTGCCTCTCCTCCGCTTGATATCACATATAGGTTGAATTTCATTGAGTGTGTTGGCGTTTTTTTCTTTTTTTTTCATCTCTGCTGCAGTTTGTTTCTTGGCACTGGTTATCTCCCAGCGTGTGAGAGGAGCACTTCTAAACTGTCTGAGTGTGTGCCAGGCATTTGGACAGGTGCCTAAAGTGGCAGCATGCCGGTTCCAGCCCCCCCACCCCCCCAGGCCTCGCCTGTATTTGATATGCTGCATCAGACGCCTCACAGTCGACCGTGCGTTCACAGGCCAAGCTACGGGACCAAAACTGTCCTTCCCATGTTCTGACAAGGCCTTCCTCAGGGCTGGTAAACAAGTCTGCTTGTTAGTGTAGCTATTGCTAGCTTTCTGTCGGAGATGTAGGAAACTAAAGCTTATCCCACAGGCGAGTTGTTTCAGAAGGTGCGCGCGCTCGTGGCGGCTTCATTGTGCTCTAATTTATGAGATCCGTTCTCTGCGGGAAAAGTTTATCATTCCAACTTTTACCGAGCAAGACTCTCTGCTGCACTTTTTTCTCATCACACCAAAGTCTTCCTTTAAGACCTGAGGGAATGCACCTAGTTAGTTAAGAGCAACATGGAGATATACTCCCACTGCTTTCAAGACAGGGAAGGTTTTCTTTTCTGTGCCCCAATTTAAACTGCCATGAATAATGGATATATTTATCAAGAAACTATAACTCCTACTGTGTATAAATGTTACACGTTCTCATATGTACAGTATATATAGTCAAATTATTAGTTATCGAATGCAGGAATTTATTTATACAAAGTGCTTTATAGACATAAAAAAATACATTAACATTAAGAAATGACATAAACCTAATTAAAATACAAAAAAACAAACCTTTTTCTAAAAAGATGGTGAGGAACCCTGATAACAGATGCCCTACTACCTTCTTTCTCTAGTCCTGCTCTGATGTTGTAGGACGGGACGAGGCCTATCAGTGCTTTACAGTTACAATCTTTCAGTTTTTCATCATATTAAATCCTTTTTTGTGCCATTTATGGTTGGTATTTCACAGCACTTGGGCAAGTAGATACATTCTGTGATTACAAAGTTGCGTGTTCCTGCCCAGGATTCAAATTGCCTTTACACACACAGGGGATTCACAGGAAATGATGCGTGCGTGTAATCCAGCATCACTGGTTGTAATTTCATCCCACTGATACCAGCCCCACTGTTCACAGCTCCAGCCGTGTCAGAGCCGCTTGTTCACGCTAAAAGCTTCGACTGGAAAAACATGAGCTGACTTTTATTGTGAGGCGGATGTCACACCAGGTAACTGTGGGTGAGGTGCTTTAGGTTTTCCAGTATTAACAGATGAGACAGTGAGGATGTGCAGAGTCGAGGAGAATTTTGAAGGAAAATGTAGAAATAAGAAACAATAACTTTCATCAGCACCAAAAGAAAAAATGAATTAACACAATTAATTGCAGGAACAAGACCTTTGGCTGATACATAATCACACCTTAAATATGAGCCATGGCACAAAGAAAAAGAAAAATGCATGAAAAATATGATCAATGATAAGTCAAAATGTGCTCTGTAAATCATTTGATAAAGTAATGCAGCTACAAATTGGTGTGCGACACCTTGTCACGTGTGGCTGAGGTCATTTTAATGGCAGCAGCTAACCAAACAAATCAGTCATGTAGCTCAGCGGCATCTTTATTCCGAGATGTTTCTCAGAGAAAAGACACAACTACTGTCAAGACCAAAAAATTTATTTGATATTGAACACAAACGCTTCATTCCACAGAAACGCTCGACTGGGTGCTAGAATACTGAGAAATACTAAAAACTGAGATGCTGAAAACATTCTTATCTTGCCATGTTCTTTAAGCCACCATGCTCATGGTCTTTAGCTTCAGAAAGCACAAGGAAGGTCAGGTCTCTCTAAGAACATCTGACAAATGATTTTATGGCAGTGTGCAATCAGCAAACAAACTATAAAACACAGAGACACCTGGGAAACCGTGCTTAGCAGTATTTTGCAGTCATTGTCAAAATCATGTTGTTGTTGTTTTTTGTTTTTTTTTAATATGCTTTTATTTCTGTGACATTATGATGAAATAATAACCCTCCCTGGAGCTCTGATTTTAATTATCAACAACCTCAGAAATAATGAGTGCCATACATGTGCGGCACATCCGCCTCTGTGTCATTAACAGATTCTTACTGAATTGTTGCGGCTCGCAGAGATGTCAGCGTGTATTTTCACATCGAAGGGTTTTTGTGTTTTCTCTGGCAGGGCCTTTGCATCGGTTGTCACATGTTAAAAACAGCCATTTGATAATCTTTTTTCACCGTGTCTGAAAACAAGCCAAGTCATTTTGACAGGAAGGGATTACATCACAGTTTGTTTTGCGTTTTTTTCAGGAGCCAAAGTACCTACAGTAGAAACTTCCAAACTGTAATACAGAGCTGCAGCGAAGGAAGGGGCTCTATGATTCTGCAGCGGACTGTAATCCATGAGATAAAGCAGAAAAGCCCCTAAAGCGAGAGCGGATGAGTTCTCCAGATGGAGAAATAAAGGGAGGCCAGAGGACAATGCTTGAGGAGGCACAAAAAAATGAATTCAGTCCATTTCACAGGGTGCTGTTTATTGGCAATTATAGTCAAGTACTTCAGACAGTCTCAGTGCAGAAGTGAGAGTGACACCGCTTCACTTCTCTGCAGGCGAGGATAAACACGGCAGAGGTGAACGTGAGGGCTGTTCAATCACAGCCGCTATCCACGATCGTGAGACTTAAACTCGTCGTGGCATCCAAACACATTTTCTGCACAATTTGTTTTGTTGCTCTTTTGTTTGTGACAAGATCGTCAGCGTGTGCACCTACGCAGAGATGTTTTGATGTTCTTCCCATGAATACACACACAAAAAAAAGATGTGACTTTTCATTTCCCTGAGCCGGTCTGTGCAGAGCTGTCTCTGTCTGGGTGGCTGAAATGAAAGCTTTTCTCTTCTCGCCCGACGCTCCAGAATGGAAGTGTGAACTTGGCGAAGGAGGGCCTGATTTCACAAGCTGGGTTCAAGCTGTATGGCATAATACACACACCCATAGAAATACCATGCAAGGTCAAGAAACAGCCGAGCCAACGGAACAAACCACACTTTTACTCTCACTTACAAACTACTGCGTGCGCTGCCCTTTGTGAGAAATGTGTGACCCCTACAGCGGCAATAAGCACTAAACACAGCTTCAGCAGCAGTATGATCAGAAAAACAGTTCAGGCTGCATCGTTCACAGCTATATATCATGTTCACTATATCAGCTTCACTTCCAGCTTCCAAAGTGAAACTTAAAGACTTCTTTAACAGCCCATTGTGTGGCTGTGTGGTGTGATAAAAAAAAATCTTTCTGAATGATGTCACTGCTGTGTATGAGCAGGATACACATGTTTAGACTGTGTCTCTTAAACAAGCATACAGACAGTAAGCACGGTTAAAACAACTCTGTACAGCTGTGCAAAAATGAAAGGGAAAACTGAATGAATGACACAAAGCAAATCCTTTTCACACAAGATATATGAAATCTGTGGTCTTGCATCACATTTATTGCTCACTTGTTCTCAACTCTTTTTTTTTACTTTTTTCAGTGGCTGGATCCACTGATAAGACACAGTTGGTTACTTTTCAGAACTACTCTGTAACAGCTTTCTGTGTTTTTTCAAGCAGGTAACCTTTCATGTAACAGTCTGTTTTGTGTTGCCACAGGTTGACTGCCTGTCATCCATTCAAAACAACAACATTAATCAGTTTTATGGCTTAAACTGTCTCAGTGAGGCAAAATTACAACCCTTTGCAACTGTTTCCATCAGCTCTACTAAAACAGACTATAGCACAAGTAGTGGCCATTTTAAAGTGGGACTGTATTAACTTTATGAGTATCTAATTACCTCTTTTGCATAGATAATGTAACTCCAGATGTACTATTATTCTCTTACATTTCAGAATCACTTATTCACTTACCACCAATACTCTTCATTTACATACAGAATAACTTTGTAACAATAACAACAGTATCTAAATTCCTCCCAAATGTCCAGATTGTAGTTTGAACAGTGTGTTCAGTTCAGTACCCTGTAATGATATAATAATATACAAGACCTGGTTGAAATATAATAGTATATGGTTGAACCATATACGAGCTACACTGTGGTGCAGTAGGCGTGTCCATAATGTGAATTCCTGGATATAAAATGTTCCTCTGTATTTATCTGTGGTAATATATTTGCTCTTAAAGTGTACTGGATGGCACATCGACACGGTTAATTTTGGAAAATGTTATGAATGCAGTTCAAAGCTTTCTACTTATATCTTTAGAGAACTTATTCCAGTTATAACTATTCTAACTGTTTATTCACTCCCCTGCCCTTTCATTCTTTCTATCTGCTGGATGTCTCTTTTACTCTATGTGCATGGAGAAGTGATTTTGAGTGTTAGACACTTCATTTCCTGCCTTCTGGTGAATCTTTATGCACCAATATGTGCTTTTTATGCATGAATTTGAAAGTATACCTATGCTATTCTTAACATGCACATACAGTAAAAATAAAAAAAAAAGAGTAACACAGCTGCATCAGTTACGGACATGTGCAATATGTTTACACAAACTATTTTGTGTATTTGGGAAAAGCCAGAACCCACTGATAAACTTGAATAGAGAAAAATACCTTTTAGACCACATCTCTGTGTAAAAATAAGCTGATCAGAGCTATTTTCCTAGTTGTAGGCTTTGAAATAAAGATCAACTCACTGCACAGTGAGGGAAATTATTATGAGCCAATCATCTCTTTGCTGTCAAGATTTCAAATCTGCACCCTTCCCTGCTGCTCTCAGATACAGTCTCTCCCACTAACACGACTGACCCTCCTGTGGTCCGTCTGCCACGCAGCTTTCATTTTACAGGCAGACATGAGCTGGAGGCTGGAGGGTGTGAAATGCAGAGATGGGGAACTCTTGACTGACACTTTCAGTCAGTTTGTCCCCCAGAACCACCCTGAAAGCCTGAGCAGCAAAAATTAAATAAATAAATGAATTAAAAATAGGGGGGTGTTGTTTAAAAAGTGTCACATTTACACTATTCACAAAAATGCTTTTTAAAAACATGCTATTTTCATAAAATCATCATCAAATTGATCATTAACCTAATTGATTTTGCTACACTCAAACTGCACTACACCACCATATACTATTTTCTTTGCAGTGTACACATAATCACATACGCTCATGTTTATATATTATCATGGGTTGCTTTGCTAGCATTTTCTCATCAAAATGAGCTTGTATGTGTCTGCATGTATTCAATGGCTCAGATCAGCTCAGACAGCATACTTACTGCATGTGCACACCAGTAACTGAACCACATTCAACTTGGTAAGATATTTAGGGCTAACAAGCAGTAACATTAACTACAGTATGGCTACAACTACATACTGACACCCTCACAGACACACATGCAGGAAAGCCTCTCCTGCTAGAGCAAAGGTACGCACACAGTGACTCTCTGAAAGGAGCATAAATGTACTCCTAATTTCACCAGACTCCTTTCCAGTGTCCTTACAGTACTCTCCCCCGGCTGGTTAGTTTGACTAAAAGCTCTGTGTTGCTGTTCATGCTACACTGAGTGCTGGTCAGTCAGTCTGTGCGTGTCCTCTGTTCCTCTGTGTCACACTCTACAGCCGTGAGATCAAACCTCCTGTGGTCTCAGGGAATCATTTGACGGTATGAATTTAATCTAAATGAGATTTCTACTGGACTTGTAGCATGTGTAATTACAGTAACTCTACAGCTCATCTCCTGCCTCAAGTTAAATTTATGTTCAGAAAGTTCCAAATGGGTGGCTATATTTCTCAAATTATTACTTTATAGCAGCATAAAGAGAGCACTATATATATACAGTATCTAGTCTGAAGATGTCATTTAAATTAATGTCTGGATGACACTTTTCACTTCAAATTTGAAAAGTCCCAAATGTACAGAGAAAATGTACCGTTGCAAAATCAACCGACAGTCCAGCGTCAGCTTCTGTATGTGGCATAATGCCACTGTCCCCATCTGGATCACAGCCAAAAACTGACATCCCCAATGAGGCAGCAGTTTGGGAGCACACCCACGGTCCTCTCCTCAGACCTTTCATTCTCTGAGCTGCCTGCAATGCAGTGAGCTGGTGAGGAGTTTTAAATCAAACCACTGTCTTTAACTCTCTTCCACAGTTCTCTGGGAGGATGTAATGGCATTAAACTGCTTCATGATCTGCTTCCATATATCATCTTTTTGTGGGGCCATAATACCACTGCTGCTCCCCCCCCAGCAGCTCTGACTGTTCTCTCAATTTCTGCATCACTGAAGTTTTCTGTTTCACTCTTTTCCGCCATTTCGGTCTACAGGATTAAGGAGTTTCTGAGGCAATGCCATTATGGTAATTCATGTTAATTAAAGCTCTGTGTATGCATTTGACATTTACATGGAATTGGGATTCACCCCATCTATATAGGACTGTTGCATAATCAAATATAGGCTCACATTATTATGAATGTTTTATTCTCTCATGTTCTCAATTCATGAGTCTGTTTATGGGGAAATGAGAAATCTGTCACTTGCCCTTCTTCCACTGGATATTCATCGAGTAAAAGCTTTTGCAGTGACATACAATATGTAGATGTCAGTGTCATGCAGACATGCAGAGGAAGAACAAACAAGGATTTCTTCATGTGCAACAGTTAAAAACTATTCTCATGTGGTGATGAAATTAAGCATCATGACCATAAAATCAAAAGTGGGCAACCACACACCGGAGCCACAGCTCCATCATGTTTTCAAGGATTGTGATGACTTTCCCTCACTGTCCTATAGGAAAACTTTTGTCTCCCCCACATTATTAACGGGACTTTTAAGAAAATGCAGTCTTGCACAGTTACCTCAACCTGATGTGCTTTTTCAAAACAATTCACTAATTTGTATTTTTCACCTGTCAGGTAGCTGTTCTTGTTGCAGCTCGTTGACTGGTTTGGCAGCTCTGTATTTCTACAAATCAAGCAGATTTATGTTTAAATGAGTCCAGGATTTAAATCCAGATAAAGTCTGCTGATATCACGAGAAAGCCCTAACAAAAAACAAAAGCTAATAATAGTGTTAATTAATAATGACAATAATGATGATATGGTTAGGATCAAAGTGTGATAACGTATGCTTAGAAAGATTACAAAATGTTAAATGTTTCCATTTTAGGTCTTGAAAATATTAATAATTTACCATTTTTTCTAAAATAAATCTTGTTATTCCATTTTAAAAATTAATATTCTTTTAATTAAATATTAATACATTCAAATGAATTAATCTTTCAAAAATATAGAAAAAATACTTTAAACTATTGTTTTTTTTTCAGAGGCACAGTACAGGATTCATAATGAATTTAGACTAAACAAATGTTAAGTAAATTTTTAGTGAGTGCCATTATTAGTAATTCAACAATTATGGGCCTATAGGTCAGATTTGTCATTAAAGGAATAATTCTTCTCTCAAAAAAAATCATCAAAGTGTCACATTTTGCAGACCAGTTAAGCTCTGAAAAGCCAACGTTATCACCTTGTAGAGCTCCTGTTACCTCAGTGACCTCAGGCCATCTAATTTCAGCAGCAAATGTAAAAAAAAAGTCAGCTTGCCCAACTGCCTGACCACAGCATTGAGATCCTGAAGTGTAAAACCCCCACAAGCTGCCCATCTCTAGTGATCACTTTCCCTTTATGCATTAGAAATGATGTGATGCTTGTAGCCATGTGAGTTTTTGTCACCCGCTGAGAAGAGAACAGAGAACAGCAGAACATATTTGGGGACAGTTTAACTTGTCTGACCTCATCTCTGCTTTGTCTGGCTGGGAGCTGCACAGGAGGCCCTCCTCTGTGCAGTTGGTCTGCTGAAGGTTTGCTGCTGCGTTTGGTTTTCCCTGTGTATGTTTTTTCCTGTGGGTTGTTGGAGTGCTCAGCCTGCACAATATTTGCATCTACAGTGGACACATTTCTGAAACCATTTCTCTTTCTGCATTCCTGGGCTGCTCAGCATATGCAGTATTTGCATCTAGATTGTCCTGTTGTGTTTCCTCTGCATCCCTTGGCTGATCATCTGAGACTGTTGAATGTACCATTTTCATCTACAGATATATCTTCATATTTCAAATGCATGTCTTTGCGTTTTGCCAGTCCGGCAAGCACATTCTTCATGTTCCCAGTGTCGAAGCGCTGATGCCCTTTGTACTTAATGTGTCAATTTTGTTTTACCTGCAACAGCTCAGCTTCATTGCCAGCTGATTGTCATTTGGCAATCAGCTGTGTGACTTTAAGGCACATTCAGTTCAACCAGTTTATTTACAACTGCAATCGATAGCATGTTTTTCTGTCCAGGAAGCTGTCATGAGTGTCGCAGATTCTTGTTGAGCAGCATTCACTGTCACATAGATGTTTTTTTTAAAAACAGTACCACATGGAGGCTTAACACACTTTGACCTGTTGCAGTGTTTCACTTATTAGATATCAGTCATAGATCCATCCCAAATTCTGGTACAGAAGGCAGACACAGCAGCTTGCATCACATTGTTGATCCCAGGCTGTGGTAAACTTCAGGCTGGGGAGTTTGCTGAAAGTGGATTACGATCTGTACTTTCTTTTTATTCTCAATGTACGCTGCACATTGTGATGAATGTGAAATGCAGCATTTGCAGCCAACTTGTCTCCTTTGTGCTGGGTACAGCACAGTGCTAAACGCAACACAGCCTGAACACTGGGTCACTGTGATACCTGGTCTCAATACTTTCCTTCTGTTTAGTCCTGGTCACAATCACACCTTGACGTCATATACAGTC
>JBAJHX010000115.1:19223959-19238199 GCA_037176925.1 Amniataba percoides
TCACTGTGATACCTGGTCTCAATACTTTCCTTCTGTTTAGTCCTGGTCACAATCACACCTTGACGTCATATACAGTCATCAGAATGTGTGGGCCATGAATTATGTATTTCATTTGTGAAAATCTGGATCAGTGTTTTATCCTCTGACAGTGTTTTTTTTTTTATTTTAAACAGAGTCAGAGTGGCATTTAACCAAGAACACTTTTACTTTATGTGCTGCAGTAATGCATTTAACAATAACGTTTCTTTGTGTTGTCATGTTAACTTGTCATAGGAAATTCTGTTTTTTTTTCTTTTCCGTAATGTTTTCTTATATTGTGTCTCGGTCTATGAGACTTGGATTTGTAAATTTAAAATGGACCTTTATAGTCTTTGGCCATTTTACAGCATATGTCATTCACTCAATTCACTCAGACAGTGGATGTACGAACCTGTTCACTAGGATCTGTTCTGAAACTAATTCAAACTCTCTCTCACACACACACCGATTGCCAAGGCCATTTCGACAACCCATTCTACCTCCTGAGCCAGCGCCACCTGTTCTGCTCTGCCAGTTTGTTAAAGTCGCCAAGTGCTTCGTGCCATTAGGTTCCAGCTATTTGAACCGGTACCTGAACCTGATCTGTTCCAGTTTTTTTTTCCTTGTTGCTCTTATATGCTACATTTGGGCCTGTTCTTGCTCACCTGCCTTGTTTATCTGGACTACCTTCCTGGTGTTGACCCTCATGATAAACACACTGCGACCTTCTTTTTCAGGAAAATTAATTGGTGGGGACTACTTGCTGTGTCGCCGCCTTTACAGAAAGTTAGTGCAGACTCAGAGGATATTAAGAACTTACTGGAAGATTAGTGGGAGCAGTAGGAAAGGGTGAAGGGGAAGATGAGGGCTTCGAGGAGGATGATGCACTCGACCCAAAACTTTCAGGTCATGACATCCCAGTTTCTCCTCTGTGCCAAAAACGACAGCTTGCATTCTCCATCCAGTCGTCTTGTTTTAACACAGCCCTCCTGCCAGCCTGCTGTCCAGCCTGAATCCCACCTGGTGTCTTAGGTGTCCTCAAACAAGAGCCAGAAATATAGTTTCTAAGTAATGTTTGTTGTAAAATTCACAATAAAGCAATAGTAGCACTTGTGTCTGAATCACTTAATATATAACATGCAGGGTGATAAGGCAAGGTAATAAGATGTTACAGTATATATAATGCCATTTCACAATAATTTCCCTCATTTATTTGATGGCTTACTGATGACAAATTGTTTATGAATTAGTGGACTAGGTTTATATGCCAGGAATGGATCAGTTAGACAGCCTCACAAAGAATATGGTAGAATTGTGGACGATCTCCTTGGCCTTCAACAAACAAGAAGTCAACAATATTTGTAATTGTCTTATTCTTTCTTAACAAAGAATTATCTCATTTTTGTCATTTCGGAGTTAGTCATAAGCTTGTTTGCTATCAGACACCAGAAGACGCCACTACAGATGTGTGTGACTCAGGTCACTCAAATGGTGAACTGTATTCCCTCTGATGCTGGGCCATCTGAAGAGAGGTTCCCTTGCACAGCTTTGCTTATTCAGAGGCCAGACTGTTGCCTCGTGGTTGAAGCAATCATTCTTGTTGGAGATTCAAACAGAATAGGAGAAACGGCCACTCTCATAAGGTGGCTACTGATCTTACAGGACTACCACAAGATACATCATTTCATCTTAAACAATGGAGCAGTAATGAGGAACATTTCCCTGCAGCTGATAGATTGTTCATAAGCAGCAGTACGGTCAAAGGGTGGAGATGTGACATGATAGGCTGGTGTTACAAGGAATCAGCTTGCCTTGTCCTGTGGCTGTTGGGGCTCCACCACCTGCTCCTGTACAGCTACTATGGAGATACAAGCTACCTCAAAGTAGTGAATCGTGGGCAGTTACTGAGAGCATGATGTCCCTCCTGATGTCCCAGCAACTGTTCTTCCAAAGGAGCAGTTCTGCCATAAAGCTTCCTGTTCCAGACCCTGCCAACTTTCTGTCACCCTCCCACTCTGTCCTCTTTGGTTTTCCCCAACCAATGCCTTTTGTTCTCATGATGACGCAACACCATTCCTTGGCACTGGTCGCTCAATATTTCACCAATTTCAATATGCCACTATTTCCGCTATCTGCTCCTCAAAGAAAACAGGGTGTTACATGACACCTGGACCAAAAACTGAGGTCTGTACAAGACCACAACAATGGAAACGCAAATAAAAAGGTACAATTTACTGGCCTTGTCAAAAGAAGCGGTTTTAGTACAGGCCAGAGGCTATAGCACAGAAATAGTGTCTGGTTAGTACTGCAACTATTTTACTATGTGATATGCAGTGGAAGCATTCAGATTCTTTACTTGAACAAAAGTACCAATACCACACTGTGAAAATAAGGTGTGAAATATTAAGATCATGAGCACCATTTTGAAGGGATACATTCAGGTAAAAAAAGTGATAACTAATTGCCCGATAATATAGGCCCACTGCCATTGAAATAGATAGATCACTTGAAAATATTAAGATATTATCCTCATTGTCCAATTTAACAATTTGTTTAAAATTGTTTTGAAAAATGTGATATTCCAAAAACAGGAATTAAAACACAGGCACTGGGCCTCATGCTGGAAATGACAAACACAGGAATATTCTCTTATTTTTCTTCGCATCTACAATATGTTCTTAATTTGTTAGTACTATTTCATTTCTGGGATACACCAATGTTTCTTTTTTTCACTCCTACCAAAATAAAAAATATTATCTGGTTTAAACCACAAATTGTTTGTCCAATACAAGAAAACTTACATTTAAAATGAGAGGAATGCAAATGATCAATTTGCAATCATACAATAAGATTTAGATTATCATACAGTAATTATAGTGACTGAATATTAATTTGTGGGCTTAAGATTATTGGTCCACTGATCCCATTAAAACTTGACACTGATGTATTCATAGCTTACATACTGCTCTTAGATGCTTTGGCCGTTGAGGCCTTATGGAGAGAATGCATTTGAAGAGATTGAGCAGATCAGTTGGATGAGATGGGGGAATCCATGCTGAGCCGTTTCAGATTGTCCTTTCAGATTCATGCAATAGTCTGAGGCCTCAATTTAGGTGGAACACATGCAGGTCAAATCCAATGATTCCACACCTGCAGGTCCATGCCTGAGTATAGTATGCACACATCTGCCCTTACATGGTGCTTAGGGACATTACCTGTGCTAAAAACACATGATTGGTCGTGTTCATCTTTCATCACTCAGCTCACCAGGGTGAGACCATATTTGGATGCATCTGGAGTTGATGTTTAACATGTTTTCTCTGAACAGGAATTAAGAACTATGAAAGAATGTTACTGCACGAGGCCTATTATTGCAGGTTCACATCCTGCTCATAATTTTCACCATCTACTGTCAGCAAAAAACAGTGCAGGTTAATATGCTGTTGCCTGAAATTCAAATTATACTTAGTTGTCATAAATCTGGTCACTGAGGCCTAGATTATGGGTGGTGGTTTACAGTTACCATTTGTAATGAAACTTGAATGAAATTTCACCGCATTAGAGTAATTTGCTATTTAGAGGAAAACTGCACAGGAAATCCATACAAATGAATTTAAGCCAGTGAGGCACTTAGACCAAAGGCAAGAAGATGCCAATATAGTTATGCATTCAGTTCGTAAATCTATTGCTGTGAGTCATTATCACCCGTATGCATGTACAGTGCAAGAGTCCTTTGAGATTTATTAGCATTCTAAAATTACATTAACTGCTGTCACCTGAGACTTTATTTACCCCATTAATTAGCTTATTTTTTTCTCATTTACCTTTTCAGCTCAGGGGCATATTCCACTCCCTCACTCCATATGGCGTTTTCTGCTGACATCACACCTCTGACTTACTGTAGTAATTGCACAGCCACAAGCCAACGATTCCCACTGCTACACCGGTACGCGAGACTTTTTGCTCAGAGTGATGACCATCTGGTTTAGTTAAATAATGATGACGAACTGGTTTGGACGTATATGAAATGAAATTCCTGGCTAAGATGTGTCTGTGTCAGTGGCTGAGGCACTGAACAACTGTGGGAGTTGCTTCTTATCTCACTCACTGTAACATATAGCAGAGCAGTCATAGCAGTCTGTTGAAAGCAGATAGGAGCCTGTCCCTTTTCAAGTGCAACAGGCATGACATGCTCGCACTGTATCAATATGGATGATTCAACACAATTCTGGCATGTCATTGGCTGCCCTGCCTTTGATGGCAGCCCCGCAGCTCTTTGTACATTCATGGTGAGTTAGTTTGAATCAGAATCAAAAGACGCATCCAGTGATCTGTCAACTTCCATTATCGGTTCTCATTGTGACGATTAGAACTAGAGCGGAGGAGAGAGGACTGCTAATTGTGCACAAACACATCCTCCCTCAAGAAAGACGAGCTCCTTGTTTAGGTGTATGTTTACAACCTCGCGGCAGGAAGTTTGATTTGTCTTTTGTAACGAATGCGGAACATTTGTTCAACTTTAGCCGGTCTATATCCAGCCGTTATGAAGAGCAGATGAAAGAAGCATTAGTACTGTTAGACTAAGAAGTATTGTAAGACTCTTCCCTGATTTATTTTCTTCAATAATAGCAGTGTCAATTGATTTTATGTTTTTTTGAGCTGCCAGTGTATTATTATCCCTAAAACAAACACCCCTAACAAGACCTGACCAGCCTGTACTGTTTTTTTTCCACACCTGTCTCCACTCAACCTGTCTGCTTCAACCAAATGCGAGACCCTGACCAGACATGAGCCTGAATCTATTACAGAGCAGGCAGGGGAATCCAAGGTCCAAAGGGCAGGCAACAATATATACAGACTGCTAGAAGACTAGGCCACACACACAAAATGATCTGGCAGAAAGTAAGTGAAACTGGACTGGTATTAATAGCTACTGAGTGGCTACAGAAGGAAATGGAGTGGGCAGGGAAGGCTAAGGTGAAATGAATGGTGAGAAAAGGGTTAATGAAGGCAGGAGGAATGGCTGGATCTGCAAGAACAGGACAGCTACAGGAGAGTGACAAGCTTTAACATGACACATATCTGATCACAGTCATAGTTCACTCACAGTTCTGACACTCGAGATTTTAGTGCCCAACTGAGGGATCTATCACTGAATCACACTCTCACCTGGGCACCTCTGCACATTTCCATCCGGTCTGTAGCTAAACATCCAAAAAAGGGATCAAAGTGAGCAAAGCTAAGGGGCCAGATGGAAGATGTGGAGGGACATTACGATACTGTGCAGATAACTCGAGTGATGTATTTCAAAGATTATTCCAGACTGTGATGTTGCTCCTCTGGAAAAATTCTAACATCAGTCCAGTTCCAAAGATCAGCAGACCTAAAATGCTCAGTGACTTGCAGCCTGTAAAATCACTGGTAAAGAAGTTTTGGATGTAACAGAAGCAGTTTGATCATAAATGGAGGAGAGGTGCTGACGATGCCTGAACATTTAAAACAAACTGACTTGTTGTTGTACCAGATTACTTCTTGTTGACTTGTCGTCAGCCTTTAATACAATGCAACCTCATGATCCAGTGAAAAAGCTTGTATCTTATTTCCACTCAGATCATCATTTCAGTGGATGGATTATCAGTTTCTTCCACTAACAGAGCTCAGGGGGGTTATAAATGGTGGAGAGTCTGAATCAGTCTGTACTCAGGTTGTGTTCTATAATGTTGATTTTTTTTTTTTATCTTGTATACAGATGACTGCTGTGGAAATATAAAATTATATTTTTTAGTTTACACACTCACTTTGCTTGACTTGCTCCTCAGGGATGAATAAAGTATTTTGAACTGAATTGAACTGCATTTATACAATTTTTAATTAAAAAAAATCTTGATCTGTGCAGCTTGGCACTTAATGGCATTCAATTTGGCAGTAAGCAGCAAGGTCAGAAAACATAGGAGGAGATGTGATCATGCAGCACACTCCAGTTTCTGTCAGTGCTCAAATAACGTCCACTCCAATTTTTTCAGTCTAAAACACATTGGAGCGACTCTGTGAGGTGTTCTTTTGTCTGTCATAAAAATCTCAGGATGACAGCGTCTGCAAAAAGGTCAGAATTTCAAAATCATAATACCTTAAAGTCTTCCAATAGAAGAGTATTGTTATGCCTTGCTGTCTTTATAGAAATGTCAATTTGCTTTTTGTGGTGGGAACACTGAGATAGTGCTGGCAGTGCTATTTTACTTTTTATTCCTCTTCCAACACAGCTATGTATATACAGACTCTAAAATAGTTTTGGCAGGTGGGAATATGAAAACCCATTAAAACTTCGAGAGCCAAGGCTGCATACTTGTGAAAAGCAAATGTCATAAATCTCACCTATTATGCATGTATGTTTAAAAGATGAGTCACTGGGCACTTGTTTAAGGGTGTCACCTGCTCGTATTTTATTCACATTGTGCAAGTGTCCTAAACTTAAGAGTGGAGATGATTTAAAGAAGATTACAGGTAGCTATTTTTCCTTTTCAACCTCATTAAGTTGGTATTTGCATTCATTTTACATTGTCACTTTTAAAGAAAGAGAAATCTTCTCTTTTAAAAATGATTTCTTTTCCCTTTACAATGTAAAATATTTCCAAAACTGATTAAACATTCTCACATTGTCTGTTTGCTGAGAGCAATCTGTCTGATATCTCTGCAACAGCTGGCAGCAGACATGAGGGCTTTGTTGAGGGAAAGCTAAAGTTCAAGTGGTGAGTGCTGCTCTCAGTTATGTTTTGTAACACTCTGAATGCCCCACAGGGTTAAGAGCTTTTCTTTGTACCCTGACTCACGTCATACCTGGTATGTTGCTCAACAGCATTCATGGTTGAGACAGTATGAAATAAATGAAATGCAACTTATAACATTTCTAATGTGTGCTGTGACTGTTTTTTATTGGGCGTGATAAGTTTCTCATTTCAAATAAAGCATCTCTAATTTGATCAGATTTTCATTCGTGCTATCAGAGTGAACGTGGAGATGCTGAGCCATCACTTTAGTTTAGGCTGAAATATATCAACCACTGGATTGTCATGAAAGAGTAACAGGCTATATTAATTTGTATGAGCAATGAATCACTGATAAGCTCAAGAGACTCATATGCACTTTAAGTTTAGAGCCAATCAGCAGATTTTATCATTTAAGATGATGACCATGAAAATGTTAAACTTACATCTGAAGTATGTAACAAGAAGATGGAGGAAAATAGAGTAAGAAGAACAGTTGTGATCACAGATATATCATTACTCTGTTGTGATAAAGGTTAGTGTAGCATAAGTCATAGCCACACCATTTCTGGAATTTTTACACATTGTTTCCTTTTCAGACATTCTCAAATAAAGTTTTTTTTATTTATTTATTAATTTTTGAGAGATGGAAAAAGACAGTGTAAAGAAAAGAGAGACCTGCAATTTAATTTAAGACTTCACCTCCTGAAACAAACAAAGATGGTCACCAGCCATCCTGCAAAGTGACGATCACTACTATCTACTCATACTGTCTGCTGCCGTCTGTTAGTGTCTAACAGGATGATGTGAAGAGACAGGAGACAACAGCAGACCACCGCACACAACCAGCTGGTTGAGGAAGGTTAAATTAAGAAAAGCAAAGACTCATTTGTTGTTTGTTTCTTCTTAACTTTCTCAACTCAAATTGTGTAGATTTTTTATCCATTTATCTTCTCAGACAGACAGAAGACAGGAAGAAGAAGAGAGGAAGTGGCAGCACAGAGTCTACAAATTTGCTGTGTGCTCCAGGGATCCATAAAGTTAAGCACTGACCATCTGCTGTAGTGTGTGAGAGATTATACTGTTTGTGTGCTATATTGTATATTAATGTGGCAGAAACGTGTTGGGAAAATAATTCCTCGACAGGCTGGGAACCCTGGATAAAAATGATCAGTGTTTATCACTATTTAAATGCCCTACCTCCACGTCGCACCCACCCATTGTCTTTACCTTCACAAACCAGTCCAGTTCCTCCATATTAGACTCTCGAGGTGGCTCATGATGGCCTGAAATAAACTGTGTTACCCAGGGGGCACTATGTGACGCTCACCTGTTCCCATTCTGCTCTGCCTGCTTTCCCCTGCCAGTGGCTGGTCTATCTAACAGGCACGGTGATGCACAGCTTAGGCTGAGAGAAGAGAAACTATCCAGGGACTTGAATACAGGTATGGTAATGATGGAAAGATATTCATAGACTTGAACTTCCCAGGTCATAAACTCACAAGCGAAATGCTATTTTGACACTATTTCTGATAACAAAATGGGCTTAAATCATAAAACACAGAATTCAAAACATGCAATTAAATAAAAAAACATAATGCAGAATTTTTATATGCATTTCATTGTGTTCTACATTATGTTGTAAGCATCAGCAATATCTGCTAATATCTTTTATTGACTGTAGAAATGTAGAATGTAATAGTTAATGATTTGATGATTTTATGATACACACTCCAACATTTGAACAGGGGAGTACAGACTCTTATCTTCTTCCTTTTCAAGCACTGCACAAAACCACTGATATTACAACAGCTATACATCGGAAGAGCCTTAAAAACACAACAAATCTATTCTGTTTCACCATTTTCAAAGGGAAATATTTTTTTTTACTTTGCTATAGTTAATTTAAAGGTATAGTTACATAAAACAGTTTATGATGATCATTTTATGAAATATTTTGCATGATTATGAGTAAACTAGGCAAGTGTTCAAGTTAGAATGAGCTAGAATACACAACTCCAGCCCTCAAGTGTCAGAGTCTGAAAATACAGAGGTATGTATGTTTCTATCCACCGCTGCTACGTGAACACTGAGTTGTTATACTGAGATAATCAGTTGGTTGCATTGATTCTCTAAAGTTGTATCAAAGTGGAATTTTTCCATTGTTAACTTTGCAAGTCAAGTGTTTTGTTGTTTTTTTTCTGGCACTTTGGCTCACAATTTTAAATGCAGAAATTGAACACGTATACTAAAACCGATGGATGGAAATGCACTGATTTAAGCAAAACAAACTTGTAAAAAAAATCCTTCAGAGCCTCTCCATCATTTATCAGAACATTATTTTTACCAAAACATGAAAAGCTGTTAACATGACGCTCTCTGTTAAATTCTGTTCAACTAGCAAAATTAGTAATACATGAGATTTTTTTAAAAAAAGGCTAATTAAATTGTCCTTTGTGTTTTGTGTAGCTGGTTAACATTCATGAGGCACAAAAAGAGCAGCCATTCTCCGGTATGATAAGAGGTTCTGTAAAAAGATCTCCATTTTTCAGTGACATTAGATATAACGTACACTGCAGTCCTGTAGGTATTTGATTACTGTCAGAGGGAATTGTCCTAAAGCCTGTAACTAATCTCCTGTTGTTCTCATTAAAAATGAAGTCTATTAGATATTAAAATGAAGTTAGTGGTTGTGCTTGACAGACCGCTCCGCTTTAGTTACCTTGCCTTAAACACACTCGGTGATGCATAACCAAACAACAGGAGAGAAAATGATGCCAGAGCCTTTTTAATTAAATCACATGGCTGGATCTCTGCTCTGTTGTTACAACACAAGGAAAGCAGAATGAGGCGTGCAAGGCAAACAGCCCTGTGATATTGTTTACGACTATTCTCTGCCCCCCCCCCCCCCCACCTGCTGCAGCATCACCTGAAGAAACACATCGGCAGATGCTCAGACAGCGTGTTCTCGCTTTGTGTGAATTTATAGCCCATGATGTGTGTTTAGGCAAAAAATAAATAAATAAATAAAAACCACACAAGGCCAGTCACCTCTCGAAAGCTTCGTTTCCCTGGCTTTAGAGACGATAAGGGTGCCAGAGCTCTGCAGGCCTGTGTGCCCTCTCCCCTGTCTCCCTGATGTGTTTATCAGGTGCTGTCGTGGAGCAAAACTCCAAATCGATAAAGCAATTAGTACATCCCAGCCCCTGACTCTCACCGGGGAAGATTTATTGGTTGCGACAGCGACGGGGGCACACAGAGACCTCATCATTTCATCGCGGCTGGCTGGGTAGAGAGATCCGCACAGTACCATTGGGGTTGATACTATCACAGGCCACAGGCATGCCATCTGAGGGGGGCTGGAATATCAAGGTCTGCTCCCATTTTACATGTCAGAGAGGCCTGACCTTTTCCACGTCTGACTAGCAGCCCTGCAGCTGTAGAAGCTCTGCTGCAGAATGGAAGCTCATCCTTAATCAATAATGACTTGTTGGTCTTCCCTGAAGTTTCCATCCTGTTCTATATATTCCCTCGTAATTTATTTAGGGAAAAAAATCCACCAGAGGCAAAACTAAATAGCCATTTATTTTGTAAATACTGCAGTGACTCCTAAATTTCATACATATATAACCTGTATATGTGTGTGTGTGTGCGTGTGTGTGTGTGTGGCATTGCATTTTCTTGTGCACTGTCTTATCTTTTGGCACTTTGCAAGAGGTTATTTTCATTTTAAGAGGCAGAGCCACACTTATTTTCAATCTTAAGGCAAAGGTTATGAATTTAATGTCTCAATTTAAAAAGCAATAGTGTGAGACATTTTTATCATTTTAATTGTGTTTTCTTGTTTGTTTAGCTAACAGCTTTGTGATTATTAGGCAGAGACAGCACACTGGGAGAGATATACATAGACAACAATTTGTCCAAATAGTCAATCAAACCTGATGACACAGACTGTATATTTTTATATTCAGCGTGACTTACACTTTCTGTTGAATAAGCATTCAAATCCAGTCATAAATCACACAAAAACATACTCATGACCTTGCAACAGAAGCATCATATTTTGGGGATTTTACCAGAATCAAAGTGATAATTGTAACAAACAGGAGCTATTAATAGTAAATTCAGCATGCTTTTAATGGTTTGACACCAACAAAAAATCAGGGCTCAAGTTCATAGTGACACTGTACTGTGTGTTCACCTCACCTATAGTGTGTGGGTCACAGTACAGCAGTAAAAAAGAATAACAGTGTAATAATTGATTAGCGTCAGAAGAGACACCAGTGCAAATGTAGAGCAGACAGGTGATGAAACATTCATGTAGAGAGATAACTTTTTATCTGTATTGTTCATCTGACAGACAAAAACATCAAACTCGAGTGTAACATGAAAACTTTGCACCCCTGCCAACAGCCCATAGATCACAAAAGTACATCTCAGCCCTTCTCACATCGTAAACTAAATGCTTTCTTACATGCTGCAGGACAAATGAAAATTACAGTTAATATTTACCTCATAAAAAAGTAATGAGATGGAGCTTTGAAGCTGCACCTGCACTTTGTACTCTAAATCCATCATAACCTGAAGTGCTTTCATCTGGCTGATTGTTGCTGATGTAGCTTATGGACTCCATCAGGGAGCAGACCTCTGCATATTCCATCTGTCTCTTTCTATTAACATTAACTCTGTGCATTTTAGTAGGTTTTGTCACTCCTTCTCTCCAACTGTACAGATATCAATCATGCAATTGACTGCACAGTATAGCCCTCACCAGAAGAATTCACACATACTGTACCCGCAGTTTATACACATTCAGTGAAGCTAGAAATGTGTTTTCACTCTGAACATGTCTGGCAGTCCCACAGCATATTGTCATTAGAGCAAGATACTTCTGTCCAGAAGGGGAGCACAGCGTGAGCCCCCCCAGCATCCACTATGTATGACTGTGTGCAGCGTGCAAAGGCACATGTTTAAGAGGAAACTGGGGGGAAACGCACAGAAGAAGAAAAAGACAAAGGAGTCATGGTGAGCGCCCCCCCACAGAGTTAAGAGAGAAGTGCAAGGAAACATGAGCGCCGCGTGAAATTTCGATGAGCGAGAGACGAGAAGTGGAGTCGTCGTTACCCTGAGCTTCGGTCTTGATGCGGCGGCTTTGTTTGACAAACTTTCCGCTTTAACCTCCATTAAACCCCTTCCTGCACCCAAACCTGGAAATCCTCTTTGACCTCCTCCACCTGCTTGCCCAGCTCTCTCTTCCTGGTCACATACGACGATCCCTCTTGGCAGAAGAGCATTTCTTTTTATATCCTTTTATTAGGAGACTGTCATTTCAATCAAGTTTGGATGAAAACAGCAGATGGTCTCTATTTGCTGCAAACTTGGCAGACAACGCCGGTGTGCACCTGAGGATTATCTCCTGGATGATGAATTAATGTGTATTATGCTGCCGCCTCCTTCGAGAAATCACAGCTAACACCGTACACGGAGTTCTTCTTTAATTAAGTCTCTCTGAATAAATATCACGTTTATGGCTGACCCTGGAGACAGCTGCTCTCTGGAAGCGAGAACAGCAGCATCCATCTGACCTTTCCTTTGAGCGCCGTGGCTGCCGTCTCGTGGCTCGCTCTATTTTCAATATATATATCGGTTGATGTAACACAACGCCTTTGTATCTGTTGCTTTGTTATCTGTCCCCACTCGGGTTAGCGAGTCCCACCGTACGCTGCACTCATCTCTCCATTAGTGGAACAAGTACAAGGCACCCAGACAGCACACTCTCTTCCAGAGCGAAATCCGCCTCTTCTGAAGTGGACTTGCCCATTGTTTTTATAAGCTTGATTTAGTGTTCCTATACTTCCTCTCGCTTTTCTGTTTGTGAGAGGGACTTAAAAGCCGCCAAGCTTTTTACAGCGCGCTCCCTTTCTGCCCGGCGAACACAGATAGCCGGCTGTCCTGTCTGTGAGCAGGCACTGAGGACGTCCGCCGACGAAGGCCGCTGATACTGCAGCAGTGGATAAAGCCATGATTCACTCCTCTGTGGCTCTGCTCAGAAGCATGCCAAAGATTCAGCCTTGGACTGTGGCCTGTAATCTTTCATATTTCAGAATGAGGAGGACAGCGGCCTCTCTGCCTCTCGTTTGGATCTTTCGCTGAAGGTCGGCGTGTTGCAACGAAAAGCAGCAACCGCTTAGCTGCTGCTTCGTATTAAAAGCTACAGATGCAACCTTGTGTTCTAGAGCTCGTCTCTCTAGATCTCACTTCTGTCCTGTCTGATGGTGATATACAGTTTAAGCATCTGAGTTACCGGTAACTCACCCTGGTTAATGGAGAAAACTGGAATATAATGAACAGGATTTCTCTAAAAACAGCGTACAGGTTCGTGCCAAAATAACCCCTCAGTCATCACTTCTGACCTCTGGAACTGTGTGCAGGTGTCTGTATCTGCAGAGACCCTGCACTCTGGATTTCCTTATTTTGCTGTCCTCTCGATGTTTCCGGGCATCAACTGCTGAGTAGTGGTTTGTAGCCCCCAGCCAATAACAGTATGAGAGGCAACCAGACTGTAAAAACATGGAACCAGCAGAGGCTTTGAGCCAAGGAGGGGGGCAGACTTTACATGTTCACATTGATTTTGCAAGCAAACCTAACTGTTATATTTTTAATGCAAGGACCTATACTTACAATTTAAATAAATCTTTGCCATTTTATGTACCACACCAGTTTATAGCCATAAGCTAATTTGCATCTGTAGTTCTTTGCCAGGTCAAAATCCAGACACTGATGACTCAGAGGTGGGTTTTAGATTTAGCATTAAAGATTTGTGCTGGTGACCCATCAATAGATAAGTCCATGGTTCTGTTGTGACCGAGAAGCTTGGTTGCATGTGACACTTTTCTCTCTCTCTCCCATATTCTCTGTCTGTATAAAAAAAAAACATAGCAAATAAATGCAAATTGCCCAGGAGAAATAATTTATATATGTGTCGTTTCAATCTGTCTATTTCCCTACATTATCTAGACCCACTTACCCACTTATTCTGTGTATATCCTGTTGTCATTCATTCATGCTCATTACACAAACATAATAACGTGCATCCTTTGGATGACATATGCTGCTTTCAAAGTGTTTGTCCCCATAAAAAAATCACATAATTAACTCCATTACACCCTTTAGTGGAATCTGGTGAATCCCCCACAGGTAAGTGAGCTCACTGATACACATTCCTATCAAGTCTCAGCAGCTCGCGCTCTCGCAGACTCACCTGTTCGAGGCGGTCTGCAGGGAAAAGCTATTGAGTCGAGCTGTTTGCATCAGCGAGGCAATAAAAACACATCAGCATCTCTTTCTCCTCAAGTTTACGGCTTTATTCCTGTCTACAGTCTGCTTTTTTTCCCCAAAAACTTGTTTGAGCTTAATAATGATGTAAACAAGGTGGTTGAATAAACACAGAAGCTTAATATC
>JBAJHX010000115.1:19264116-19278063 GCA_037176925.1 Amniataba percoides
ATGATGGCAGCCAGCACCAGTGACGTTCCCACTGTGCTTTCCTCATTTATTGATGCTGAATCCTCCCTGATAGGCTCAGTGCCTGTCTACAGATAAGCAGGTTTGAAAGACACTTCTGTGACAGGAGTGACACCACGGGGGAGGCTTTTAGACTGAAACCAAATGAAAGGGGAGGGGAAAAAAGTGGGGACAGTAATGAAGTGGGGCGTGCACGGGGCTCATTATAACTACAGAAACGGTCTGAGCTTAAAAAATAGATGCACATGATGAATCCAGGGGAAGAACGTGAGAGTCTCAATTTACAGCAGCTTATGGTACAAAGGGAGGGAACTGAAGAAATGTAATGTATGAGAGTCTGACAGAGACAGAGAAAGAGTTCATCTACATGTGTATTTGTCACGTCTCGCCATGTGTTTCTGTGCATTAAAACTGCTCGGAGATGAAAAAAAATGTACTTTTGCATCAACTTCTGCTCGTACGTTCCTCCTCTTTCTCCTCTTTCTTCCAATTAGTCACTTTTTTGATTGATATCGCAGTCCTCAAAGGAAGCATACAGTTTAGATGGCATCAGGTCATGACACACACTCTGAATTACCCACAGTGATGAGTGTCATGTCTGTCTGTCACTTCCCAAGTCTTGCCAGATCAGACTCTCCTGCATCGGCGGCATGCAGTAGGGGGGTTGCCATAGCAACAGCTCATCCCCCGTCTGTGCAATCTGATCTTGTTTATCGAGTTCTTCTTCTCGTCGGAGCAGCTGCATGGAAACAACCCCTGAAGCCTCTCGGCAAAAGGAACAACGTTGAATCTGAATAGAAATTGATCACAAAAGGAGAAAAAAAAGTGGCTTCTTAAGGATCCCTAAGAAACTCCAGTCAGAGTGTTAATCAGCCATTCAGTTATAAGAGTCCTATTGTTGGACCACACAGACTTTTCATGCAATACTTCATGGTCAGTGTACAGTAGATAACAGCTTATTCTCTGTCTTTCACTGCAGACAGGACAATTATGTTGTCACACACCATTAACACTCCCGGCAATAGCTACTGCTTGTCTCCTAACCTCAGGCCTGAAATCTAAAGCTCTGAAATCAATTATAATAATATAATAATGTGTGCAATTACAATTTCCATGTCATGTACGGCATGTTTCTGCAAAGTACGACATAGTATGATATACGTGGCCACAAGAAGGGAGATATTTGAATGCAACACTCATGTGGCATCTCCAGGCTGAATTAAAGTGCTATACAGTATCAGCCTCCTATTTCCTGAAAGGCTCTCTGCAAGACTTAAGAACCTGGCAGCGGGGATTTGCTCCCATTCAGATTACGAGTGTGGTCGGGCACTGATGTTGGGCCATGGGGCTTGGCTTGCACTCAGCATTCTGGTTTATCCCAGAGGTGTTGAGCTCAGGGCTCAGTGCAGGCTGGTAGAATCCTTCCACACCAAACAGGGAAGACCAAAGAATTATCATCCTTCAAACGAGAGAGGACCATCTACAAACGATCGCCTCAAATTTGGATACAGACTGCTGTTTACAAGCTGTTCCCAACCTTTACTGACTGATGCAGCTCTACAGCTAAAGTTGTGTAATTTTTTATTCAAAGGTTATTTCACTGCACAGAAAAAAGAACTTTGTCAGATCCTTGCCTGCACATGTGGATCCATTTCAAATCTGTTGGACTGACAATTATTAAGCTTCATCTCATTTCATTATTTTCTTTAGGTTTAGTCAAGGCTGCTTTTATATGACTGTCACTTGAAGTAGCAAGAAACTGGATGATTCAGCCATTTAAATGTTATCTTTAGGACTTCTGGACTTATTTCTAACTAGTCTAAGTAGCAACAGCTTAAAGGACACATAATGCACAACGGATACGTTTTTCTGTTAACATGATGTGGAAATGTTGCTAATGTAGTCATGAAAATGCACTGTAATTCACTGTAAAGAAGATATCAGCACACTGTTGACGTATTTAATCCATCTTCTGCCAAAATATCTTATTCATAGTGTCACTTCACTTTGTTAAAGCCAATGAAAGACTGTGGTCTCGGTTTAACACAGAGAACGTCTGCAGTGACTTGGATTTACCTGAACTTGTATGACTGTCCCTGACCACATATCTATAACTGGTGCAGCAGATAAATATAGTGCTTAATTCACTCAGAAAAGCTAGTGAACATAATCCAGGCAGCAATTATGCTTCTCAGCACAAGGTAATAGGGGAAATAGTTTAGAAACACATGAACATAATTTCTAGGAGACATATTTGAGCTGGAAGGTTACTGTCACAATAATAATATTACTATAAATCCACATGAAGATTTGTAACCCTGTTTATGTGTTTATCTTCCTCCTAAATACGCACACCTGGATCTATAAATAAAATTTCTATCTTGTTGGGTTTTAAAATGAAACTCACGTATTGTATTTCAGAGCTCACCCACCTCGCTCTCTTTCCCCAGTACATGTGGAAGGAGCCGCCGGCGCGCACATACTCCTGGATGGGAATTCACGGCCTACAAAATCAACATGTGGGGTAGCATTAAGATTTCTCTCAGAAATAAGAGACGAAGCCTAGATCATTAAAAAAGTATGGGAAACAGGGGTGACTTTTGACTTTTCAGGAGTGTTGCCTCTCTAACAGGGCATGCTGCGATACACTAAACCACCCCTGAGTCTGCGAAGGGAAAAACTCCAGAAAATACAGGGATGGATCGACGGCATCCCGCCATCCAGATACAGCTTGATCTCAACGTATTTGTAGAGACTGTTCATGTATTTTAATAATTCACCCTCAGCGTCCATCTCAATTCAATGGAACAAACTGCTGAGAGTTAAAGAAAGAACGGGTTGAGAGAAAGCTCCAAAGGGATTCAATCTTTGACCAGTTGAGGGCACAAATGTTTCAGGAAATTCAATTCAAAGCTCTGGTTCCAATATGTGCCATTGATTATAGCTGTCATCATTCAGAAAATGTAACACTGAACATATTATAGGGTTTTTATAACCTCACTATAAATGGCGTCAATAACACGAATACAGCCAGTTTGTTTATCACTCTTTAAAAAAAAAGGTTTTCAATTTGACTCGTACGATTGGTGTAAAGATCTTTGTTTTAATAGGTCTTCATGGCATTCAGTGCTGCACTGTCAGCGGGTCTCTGACATGCATTTTCACCTGAACACAAACAAAAATTAGTTTGTGCAAATGCTGGGACTCTTCTCCCGTAGAAGGACTGAATTCATTATAGGAAAAGATAGGGTTTTAATAGAAAATCATAATACAAGTGTCGAGGGCACAGGGAGTTAGCCGAGGTTAATTTCATTCTCTCCTCCCTCTCTGGCAGCCAAACGCTATCTCTGCCCGCACATTTAAAAGGAGAAGTAATTGAATCATTTGTGTTGCAAAGGCATTTGAAGGCCACAAATTTCAAAACCAAAGAGCGTAAGGTAACAAGGTTTCAATAAGCTGCATTTTAAGGGGATGACAGGAGTTAATTGCGCTCAAGTAACCACAATTAGTTTTTTGTATGAGGGAGCGCAGACTTGCACACAACACAATGACAACATGTAAAGTGACCTTTCACCTCTGACATGATAAAAGCAGCTGTAGGTCACAGGATCAAAGGAGCATTAAAGTTTGACTCATTCATCTCAGCTGGGCCTGACTGAGTAACTGTGATAACACAAAGAATGGTCTGAGGTTAGAAAGCACCCAGACAGTGAGGCAGCACATCCAAGATATCTCAAATGATTAAAGAAAGTTTCTCCGGGCAGCAGAGTTCAAAGCGTATTGCTCTTGTCCTGCTGCTGGTCACTACTTTTGACATAATAAATGTAAGCCTATCCTATTCTACCCCATCAATCCAAACATCACCTTTTCATTTCAAACCTGTGATGTGTTTGTTTCGCAGTCTCAATCAAAGTGGACCACTTAAATCACAGGACCGGAAAACGGCTCTTGAAGTTATTTGAAAAAGAACAAAAAACTATGACAGCACATTTGAAGCTCTGTTAAAATGTCATATCTTGTTTGTTTAAACTGTACAAAAACAATTACACAATACACAATATGTAAAAGCACCAAGTTATGATTTTACAAGCTGTTTGTTGGCTGTTTCCAGTCTTTCTGCTGAGCTAAAGTAGCCACCGGCTTGTAGCTGCATCCCCACTTTACACAGTCAAACACATTACTCGGTAAAATGCTACATTAACTTGATTACTTTTTGTCAGTGGTGAGTAGTGTTTGGGACTTGATATTCAGTAATCACTATACTGAATTCAGAGGAGGTTCACTTTTATCAAATCAGGAGGAACATGACTTTCGTCTGTATCACAATACTCCAGATGTCCTCACATCTGTGGAGAAAATATGAATTGCAAGGAGTAATCTGGGCTGCTACTAATGGTGCTGGGTCTTAAAAATTGTGATCAGAGATGGAGGACCAGCCTGTTCCTTCATGTGAGGATGGAACTATGCTGCAGTGAATGTTAAGCTCCATAACGCTGAGTAAATATGTGATGAGCAGTCATTGCACTTTTTATTATTTGCCCAACACATTCATGTGCACCATGAAGGCATGAGACTTATTTCAACTTTGTCTTGGTCTTGGCAAGAAGCAAATAAATAAATTTCCCAAAAGCAGGACAATTTCTTTAACTAGCACAGTCGGGTTCTGCCCACGTTGTTTTGCTGCTTGACAACAGTGCAGCAAACAGACAAAACAGAAAACATTTGTTATGTGAGTTTTTATTTCAGCCAGTGGGAAACGCACTCTTTCAGATGAGTCGCTCAGAATACATAAAGGAGCTGCTCCACTGTGCCTCCTGAAAGCTCTTGTCGTAGACAGCGAAGTTTGTCTCAAGGTGAGAAATGTGAGGCAGCGGTGAAACAAGTGAAATTGCTGAGGTGTGATTCATCCGTGAGAGGAGAGAAGAGACAGCAAGGTTAACTACACAAACTAGGGACCATTTGTTGCAGTTTGCTTCTGTCAAGAAACAGTCTACCAAAAATCATTGAGATCAGAGGAAAACATCAAGTTCAGGAAGTGAAAACAAAGAGGGCACGGCATGAAATAATCATGTGGGAAAAATAGAACTCAGCTGGAACTAACCAGCAAAATCCAACAGAGACCTGTGACGAGCTGCGACATACTTCATTAACCCTGACTGCACTGCGTCGAGACAGCACAGAGCTCTCAGCGCCAGCTCGTCTGATTCCTCCATCCACGTGTGTGACAATAATTAGCAACCACAGAAAACATCTCGAAAAGCAGGAAAACAAGTGAAGAGGAAAATAACACATGTTCCAGAGAATCTGCAAAGTTGGACTAGAATCCACGGCTTCGAATCTGGGAAGTAATTTGGTGACTAAGTTTGAGTGGGAGAAGAATAATAAGTAGAAGGAGGATGAGGAGGAAGAGTGCAGCTTCGCAGGTACGGCGCTAAGCTGGCGTGTTAAACATGCTGCAAATATTGTAAGAACTCTGCAGAACGCGGCTCGTGCTGCCTTTTTCTGCCCTTTTGATTGGAAATAAAGCTGATTGTTTACCTCGAGTGGCGCTCTGAGGGGATTTTTCAGAAAGGTTAGGTCACCGCTTCATCCTCATTTCAACATCACCTCAAGCGAGTAAACAACCCCCCCCCTCGCTGCCAGGCATTTCTCTGCACATCTAAATTCAGCGGTTTTGGAGGGAATACCGACAAATAACCAGCATGATTGAATGGTGTCACGTATATCAAAAAAGCCAGCGCCTCCATTCTGAGCCGCCGCATCTTCCTGTCAGCCGTCGCTGCTCGCACTCGGTTTTGCACGATCTCGAAAGTGTTTTGACAGTTTCGGAGAATGTGCCAACGAATAGCAGACGGGGATGGGATGGTGTCATATACTCGGTATCAACAAGCTGACACTGAGGACTCATCAAAGTGTCACATCTTCACAACCCGCCGTGTGACAAACCGACGCGGCCTCACGACAGTGTGCCAGACGTGACACAGCCGCTGTCCAAGAACTGGCCGCGAGGCGGAAGGTAAACCACCCAATGACCCTTTTTTTTCTTTTTTTTTTCCAGGACAGTTCCTGAACACTTTACCCCATAAAAAAGACCCCACAGCTGCAATCCAGCACGTCAGACTGACACAAATACACTGTAGCATTTTATTAGCAGTGATGAATGCCATTTTACTGCCCTCTGTGTGGGGCTGGGGTTGGGGGTGCACTAGTGGTTTGGTTTGGTCTGCACGGAAAAACGGAGTCAGCAGTAGCAGCAGTGCTTCCTGTGACACGCAGCTCATGGAGGCAGTTAAAGTACTTTAAAGCCATTAGTGCCCAATTGCTGCAATTTGCGTCAGAAACTGTGTCTGCTCCCGAAGTCATAACACAGTCAGATGTGAACATACGGACATGATACAGGGTTGGAGAGTTTATGTGGGTTTCATAACCTGCGCTGTCCATTCAAGTTCCAAAACACAGCTTAGAAATCATAGAAAAAAATGACACTTCAGAACTTGTTTGATATGTTTTTGATTTTTGTGTCCATGGCTGCATTGCAAAACAGGAAGTGTTTGTAGATAATTTGGCCAACTCTCTAACTGAAAGGTGCTAGAGTTTCCTACACGAAAAAAATGGGGGGCTCAATTTGCAGCCCACACCACGATTCAGAGCCATCAAATATCCCCGTAATGGTAAGTAGGTAAGACTTCCTTCCTCTTCCCTGTCTTCTGTTTCTTTTGTTTGTTGGAGAAAGAGGACAAAGACTATCTCTCGACTTTTGTATGAAGACGACACACAGCAGCCATTTAGCCCTGTTACCCATGCAAAGGCAATTTCAGGCACATTTGAATTTGAGCCACTTTAATGAATACGAAACACTAAGAGCTTGTACTGTACAGTAGATTGTGCTCCTTTTTACGATATCAGTACCCTCATCTAAAGTGCTTTCAGCGCCTGATGTAAATACATTACCAGCAGCCATATCAAGTGTGGTGGGATGGAATGAGAAAATGGTGGTGCTATTTTTGTGTGTTTGCTGGCAGCTCCGTGCAGACACAGTCCCCTAATTGGTTACTCTTGTGCTGCAAAGGCAGATTTGAGGAAACACCCAACACAACAACTGGCTGGAGCGACTGACAAGCAATTAAGGATCGAAAACTGATTATTAGGCGCACCTTTCAGTGAAGTAAAACGCATATTAAGATCAAGAGCTGACATCACAGCAAGTCCTGAAAAGCATCAGGCCTGCAGAAATATGTTCATTCCTGATGAGTAACATATGCAGCTGATGGGTGCTCTGTGCTCACTGGCTTGGTGTGACATTACAGGTTTGGTGTCTTGGATACATCCCAGTCCTGACACCCAGGGGCGCGGGAGAGAGGCAACGTTAATCGTGGCCATGTGTTGGGGAAATGCATTCATTTGGTAACATCTCGACTTTGATCACGCTGAAGCCTTAAAATTACTGCTCGCTCCGGTGGCTTGGGAGTGCCCAGGTCTCTGTGGCAACTGAGAGAATGCTAAATCCTGCATCTGAAGACAGAGCTGCGGTCCAGCTGGAGTTTGTATGTGGCCCAAGACTGCCCTCCGATGGGAGCTTGACAAAGTGCCGCACAAGAAGACGGTCTACCACAGAGATGTGTCATTTCAACAGACCAGTATTGTGTGCAGTAAAAATAGATTGCTATAGAGCGGCTTCATTCTCAGAGTCCTTTATTCTATACTAAGCTGGAAGCTATCACATGAAAGCACAGCACAGAGAGTTACATGGAAATGGAGTATTTCACTGTGGGCGCCCCGCACTGACTGCTGCCTGCCAGTGAGCTCTGCCGGTCAGACGCTCTGAGACGTGTATGGTTGAAGTTATGAGTGAAGTGCTGCCGCTCACTGTGGACCTCAAGGTGCTTCTGGAAAGTTAAACTCATATATCAAAACAGTTTGATTTTGATGTGTTTTTAAGTGATGGATCCTTTCTAAATGCTACTACGAGGCGCTCAGATTAGGCAGTGAGAGGTTTGGTCTCATGCTCAGGTGCATCTTATCATTCATCTGTTGCCTGCGAAACATCTGGAGCAATAGTTTTCAACTATTACTTATCAACTACTTCTGACTTTTGGCTTGCGACGCCTTAAAACAAAGCTTTGCTAAGCTGTGACCCTTTGTCGCAGCCTGCATTTTAAGTCCTTGAATTCAATCTGAACACTTCTGAAGAGACAAAGATGGCTTTTCAGTAACTAAAAGTAAGGTACTTTCACTTTACTTACAGCTCCTCAGATTTATCTAGACTGGTAATTCATTGTTGTGTTACACAGCGGTGGACGAAGCACTTAGATCTTTGACTTGCAATCAGTAAATACTCTATTAAATACAAGATGTTGAATTTTTGGACTTTTCTCTGATCTTGGGGAGTTTTACCTCACTTGGTGTTGTGAACAGTTAAAATGTAACCACGTTTGGAGGGGACATTATAATACAGAGTCACATACATACAAACTACAGGTGTAATAGACTAAATATAACCATAACCACCACAACCAGAGTAAATATAACCATTATATTATAAACATATTCTGTTTTTATGTATGATCTTAGTCTAATCTGAAAATAAGTAGCAGCTGGTGTCTAATGAAATACAAGCACTTCAACATTGTACTTGAGAGCAGTACTTGTATAAATGTTCATTCCGGCCCTAGTTCTACACTTTTCATGTGCCCATGAAGTGAGTAACACAGGCTGACTTTCATAAAGCCTCATTTCTCTGTGAGCTGCAACATGTTTTGTAGTTGTCACACTTTTTGATGGAACTCTTGTAGTTTTAATTTGTAACTCCTAATTATAGTTTTGGCAATTTTCCAGACAAAACAGAACCAGAGGATGGGTGAAATTCGAGCTGACGAGACTGCATCAATTCCTGCTTCATTTTACATTTTTCATCAGATCACTCAAGAGAAAATATCCATTGATATGTTCAGACCGAGACTGTGACGCCGTGCAATCAATTGTCTCATCTCAGGGGTGCAGTGAAATGGCTGTAACAGTGGCATGTGCAGCATGGGACCCTTTGTACTTGTCACATCCCATATGTCTGGCAATTCATCTTTCAGTTGATACAATCATCGAGTCTCATAATTCATTATTTGTCAGCACTGCAGATGTACAGTATCTCTTACGTGATTGCAATAAATAGAAATTGGAGGAATCCTATGGTGACGTTACTTTAGGCTGAGCGTCTCATTTCCACTTTACACGTGATTTGCTCAAAAGCAGACAAATGAGCGCCCTGAAGGAGCATCCCAGCTCACTGTGCAAAAATGGAGCATATTCCTCATTCTGTTCACAAACTCAAACTCGGCTGGAGAGATTAAATTTCGTGCTAAATGAATGACTGTGTGTAGGAAGGTAATTAATCATTTGTTGGGTCCTTTCTCTGGCTCACTCTGGCCCCTCTCAGAGACCCCTGCTCAAAAAACATCTTGACATTTTTGTAATTACACCTTTTCTCCCCAGCGCAAAGAGACTCAGCAGCACTTGACAAACTGAGGAGTCACGCCGCCACAGCACAAACATGATTTAATCCTGTCCATCACAATACTTACCTGTGAAAACTTTTCTATTTACTCTCTCAGACTTTACATCTTTCATGTTGAATCAGTTTGAGTCAGTTTCTCGCAGCATGCTGGATTAAGGATGGAGTCAAGCAAGCTGTACAGCAGGTTATAACCTATGTGGTGGCTTTTTCATAGATACAGGTGTGAAAGCATTTGCTGTTGATTGTATTTTGAATAATAAATGTTCCTTGTAGCATGTTAAAAAAAATCTGTCAGCAGTGGTACAATGTAAATAAGTACTTTATACTTCTACTTCACTACATATCAGAAGGGAATATTGTGCTTTTTATTCCACTACATTTATTTGAGAGCTACAGTTACTGATTAAGTTTAAAAGAGATTTTATTATAAATATATGATGAGCCGATAGGAGACAATGCATTGTTGCAGATTGGACCAGTGATTTTTGGTACACGCCTCACAAAAGCAGTGTCATGTTTTTATTTATAACTGTTAAGGCAGCTCTACAGCCACACTAATGGCTCTTGCCTTGAGCGCTCACCTCACTACATGCTAAAGAAAATGTATAAGGACCCACCAAAGTCATGATAAATAATACAGAGTAGAACACAAATGTCTGTACTAAAAATTTCAAGCCATGCCATCCAGCAGTTGTTGCTACCTTTTGCTCAGATCAGTGTGTAATTTATGCAGCTACATATGTGAAAACATGTCAGATTTAACTGGTAATTCTTTGAAGGCACAGCATCCATCACTGCCACATCTGGAACAGGACTCAGATTTGCGCAGCGACAGCAGTTTGGGAGTAATGAGGTCATCGTTTGATGTTGCATTTCTGCTGCAGTTTAAAGAATGCAGAAAATACTTCAGGACTGCGATTAGATCCAGGTGACATTGCTTACTGTTATTAGCATCTACGAGGGGAGCTTTTTCAATCAGACGCCTGGAATACTGATTTTGTTTTCCAGCTGCTCCGACTCCCAGCTGGGCCACACAGCACTGCGAATCAGGCCGTTTTGAGGTGCTTCACAAAAAAAACATAAATCAGCTATCAATGCAGCTTATTGAAGATCAATACACGTGACCCCATCAGCTCTTCCCATAGGCATAATTACCTGTCTAACTGTGAAAATGAAAGAGGCCCGCACAAAAGAAAATCACATGTATTCAAACAGGCCCGCTCATTCAGCATGCAAAATTATGCATGCCATAATTAATTTGCCATTAAGGCTGGATTGATGTCGCCTTCATGATACAGACAACCAAGCCATAATTGCCTCTGGTGTTGCATTCACAGCTCTGCCTCATTACTGAAACAGATGCTAATTTAGCAGAGCGGCTTCAGGTTGACAGGTGTGTGAAGTACGCGTGTGTGTGTGTCTCCAAGTGGATCGTTCCACTGCATTAGGCTACATGTAAAGTGTACAGAGGAAGGGAAATGAGGAGTTGAGAATACATCATAATATGCAACTGCATGTTTACAAAAAAAAAAAAAAAAATTGGGGGAGGAGCATCTTTTAATCGTAATGAATGGCAAGAGCGGTAATTGGTATGTGAGGAGAAAGAAACTTAATAGCTGGGGAAAACAAACTATTCTGCTGAATTACTAAGCCGTTTAATTAAATCATTTGCTTTTGGACCTCTTAGTTTTTCCTGCTCTTCAATTCATTAGACTAATTGTAATCCTCCTCCTATATTTTCTGTAAAACACTCAATAACTTAACTGAACCAAACTGATACTTACAAAGATGTTTATTCCTTTGACAATAAACCCCATTCATATATTTAACGGCAGCATCTTCAGCTATTTCCAGAGACTCTACTACACTAAACAAACATGAAAAACTACAAAATCTCTTCTTTCCCCACACCTCAGTTCAGTACATTCAGGGCACTGATGTCTCAGTCAGTCTATGCACTGGTCATTATTCAGCAGCTGGAGATGAGCCCGACGCTGGACAGCTGGTGTGTCTCCACCACGGCTTTCTGTCAGACAGGTTTTTCACTGCAGGATAACAGAGTCCACCTCTCAGAGCATCTTGCGTCCACAAACACGGCCTCACATCTTCTTCGCCCGTTTCTTGGGTCTTTGGTTGAAGACGGGGGAGGGGCCCATCAAGGAGTCGGGTGAATGGGAGGCGTAGCTGGCGTCTGACGCTCCGCCTCCGGGAGAGGGCGCCATGTCTCCTCCCGACTCGCTCATGGTGGACATGGGCCCCCCCTCCTCGAACACATCTCCGCCCAGGACGCTGTGGTGATGGTGGTGGTGGTGATGGTGGCCGCCACCCTGGCCCTCCTCGCCATCCTGCGGCTCCATTTTAACCTGTGGCCACAGCGGGGAGTTGTTGGCTCCACCCCCACCTTATATGAAGGTAGATGAAATTCAGCAAAGGTGATTAAAAAGCCCATTGCATTAAAAGAGTATGTATGTGTACACGCTGTGAACCATACTTCCTGTATTACTGTGTCATTCTCAGATTTACAGCCATGTTCCCAATAAACCCTGCTGCTTCAATTCTGCTATCAATGTTTGACTCTTTGGCTTTTTTATTGGTATTTGTTAAAACAGTGAATGTCTGAAATGCCAATAAATGATATTATGAATTGTACTAAGAGCCACAGTAATGCAAAAATAAAACATGTAACTATGCATCCTGGGCCAGTGCATTAATGGAGATGTGGGGCCCATAAAAACTGTAACCGGTCAAGCATGGCTGCCTCTGTTTCCTGATGCAGGAAGAGACTGTCGATACAATATGAGGCATGATAAGAAAAGGCCTCGTCATCTTCTCTTTTTCAGAACTGCACATCTAGAAAAGTCATTTCCACCACAAACCTCTTGCTCACTACGACCCGCGGCTGCAAAGATTCTCACACGCATTAATGAAATGAGGTCAACCTTCCCTCCATCACAGTGAACGAAAAAATAAATACTTTTAACTAACAAGTACTACAGGGGTCCTGTCAATGGGAGAAATCCCATGCTGATCTATCCAAACCTATTCCATAGTTAAGTATCTACGGCAGGACTCCTATTAACCCCTCGCTAACCCCCTCCTGTCAACTATTAATCCTGTTTAATTTCATGGGCAGTGAACTGGCTGACTGCAGAGTATTTTTTTTTAAAAAGGATTGTGACACTCTACGTTGCGATATTAACGGGATAATGGAAGGAAACTTATAACAACCAGTGGAGGACACCATACTAGGATAAAGAAGGATGGAGGTTACATATCAGATGAGACACACCTAATGATTTACCGATGCTACGACACTCAAAGCAGCACCTTTAACTCCTGATGGTTTAATCTGAGAGTGTGCACGCTTCAGTCCTCTCTGTAGAAAACTCAGATGAACTCAGGGCTGAACAGGAATGCTTGTCTCACCTGAGGTGTGAGGAGAATGGTCACCATCCAGGCCTGAAGCTAACCTCTCCCCGTGGGCCCCGAGGACACCCATGGGCAGAGCTTGGTCCCCAGAGGCCAAGTCGGCCTCGGGCTCCTCACTAACGGGGAAGGAAATGGGCTCCATGGGCTCCTCCTTTATCTTGGGAGGTTTGGAGTCCTCCAGAGCTTTCTCTGGATTCACCAGTCGCTCATATTCCTCGGACAGATCCTTACTCACCTGGAAGAGGGCAATCTATTAATAGTCTCGTTTTAATGGTGAAAGCTCACAGATGAAGACATGCAGGAGCTGAGGACGATCAAGTATATAAATTCAATTATTCTCATGTTAGTCTTTTCTAGGATTAACACATGGAGATGCCTTTTCATGTCAGATATGACATAATTAACATTTCTATCGTGCATTAATAATACCCATTACAGAATGAAGAAATGCTCATGATGTAGCACACTGTGGAAACAATGTCTGTGATGTGCCAAAGTTAATCACAGACACAAAGGATCCTCTCTGCAAAGAGCATATCTTTAGAAGTCACATTGGCACTGAAGGCAGTGAATCTCTCAGTTTGGTTTCTGTCTCACTTCCAAGCAGCTTGCACACAAGTTGCCATACGGTCTTTTGTACTCACTCATACAAAGTTCTTCCTGCTTTCTGAGATGATTCAGCATTGTTGTGGTGAAACTACAGTGGCTTACACTAAAAAAACTTTTCTCAAATGTTTTATCAGCACCGTGCCAAATAATTTTTATCATCATTTAATCTGTGGAGTATTTTCTTCGCATTAATCACTTAGCCTACAAAATGTCAAAACATAATGAAAAATGGCCATCATAATTTCCCAGAGCCCATGGCGACACCTTCCACTGTCTCACCCAGGAAATGGGTTGGTGGAGTAGGTAAGACTTTTTGTTATCTGATTGACTGTTGAGTGTGTTTACCTTTACAGACTTAGCAGCTAAACAGACACCATCACCAC
>JBAJHX010000115.1:19283524-19310355 GCA_037176925.1 Amniataba percoides
AAGCTATATGAGAAAAGTGGAAGGAGAGGGGGGTGTCACTTGTGGGATAGTTCACCTCTGGGAACAGGGTGGGAGCGCGGGGGGGGGCGCTCGGAGAGGATCTCGCCCTGGGAGTAATTCAATGTAGAAACGCCACTGTGTAAAGGACGAGATTGACAGCTTTCTGACAGGTAACGCCTTCATCTGAAATATGACGGCAACGTAGCAGGAGGTCCTGCACAACAGAAAGTGAGAAAGATGGGAAAGTAAACATGAGTTCATGTCCTTGATGATGTAATCTGGGTGAAATCCAACCTGGCTCACTAATTGCAGCTCCATCTTCAGATTGTGCTCCACATCTCTTCATGTACATGTTATTGTATAAAGCTACTTTTTCTATTAGTTTTGCAAATCAACATCTGTGTGTGTGCAGAGTATAACTGTTGAAATCTGTGGAGCACAAGTTTGAAACTAAAAGAACTTGAGCTCACTAGACCTCCGCAGCCTGCTGCTCCTCTGTGCTTCAGGCTCACAGCTTTGTTAGCCGATAATTAGCAGAACACGCCCAGATCTCTGATTGAATTGTTGATGTGCAGTGTAGGTGGCAGATTTGGACAAGAGAGAAAAAAGGGTGTAAAAAGTGCTTATTTAAGAAGAAATTAGCAACCATTCACCTGCAAAAAGACATATCTGATGTTTGATAATAAAATATCCCAGATATCAAGTTTTCATCACCCTTCGTCTTTCCCCACTTTCCCCATCTCTCCACCACAGGGTCCAGAGTCTGACGAGGAAGAAGAGTCAGAGCTAACAGTGACAGAGCTGAGGGAGCGAGCCCGAAAACAGAGGGCAGAGCTGGAGAGGAGAATGATGGGAGACGGCTCTGATGAGGAGGAGGAGGAAGAGAAGGGGGAGGATGGGGAAGGCGAAAGGAACAAAAGCCGGAGCAAACAGTCAAACGAAGACTCCGGCTGCTCGTGGGGAATGGGTGAGCCGCTCTGCTGGTTGTGGGACTGCGTGACAGATTGTGACATATCGCTGTGTCTCTTAATCCTTTTGTTCTCGCCTTTCCCTTCATCCCACCTGCCTCCGTAAATCCATGCCACAGCTGAGGAGGCCGTTCCAGAGGAAGACGAGAATGAGGAAAATCCCTTTTCAACAGAGTTCCATGAGGACCAGGAAGCCGCCTACCTGAAAGACCCAAAGAAGGCTTTGCAGGGCTTCTATGACCGGGAAGGTGAGAGGACTTACTGTTAATCCAAAGATTTCTAGCTCTTCTGTTTCTTTCATTGCTTGTGATAACATTTGTCATTGTTTGTCTCAGGAGAGGAGCTGGAGTTTGAGTATGAAGACAAAAGCCACGGCAGCTGGCTCTGCAGAATAAAGTTAGTGATGTGACGCCTCTGATTTGTGATCACATTTTCAAAAATATGTGTCCTAGTTTATGACTTAGAAAACATGTTGAGTGTGTGTGATGTCAGCTCATGTTGGCGTCTCCGTCAGGCTTCCGGTGGACGATGCCATGGGCCGGCAGCTGGTTGCCGAGGTGACCCACACAGGAAAGAAGAAAGAGGCAGCCATCCAGTGCTGCCTGGAGGCATGTCGAATGCTGGAAGCCAGAGGGCTGCTGCGGCAGGAAGCAGGTGGGAACGTGTGAATGTAGAATGATGAACCGTCACGTGGTGAGCTTACAGCTTGAAGTTTGCCACAACAGCTTTCCCCATTTTACGTCCTACTTCTAGTGTCACGTAAACGTAAGAAGAAGAACTGGGAGGATGAGGACTACTACGACAGCGATGACGACACTTTCCTGGATCGGACCGGCGCCGTGGAGAGGAAGAGGCAGGAGAGGATGAAAAAGGCGGGAAAGATTGAGGAGCGGCCTGAGACTTATGAATCATTGGTAAAGATCTGCTACTGATAATACACGACTAGAGAATATTACACTGTTGTGATTCAGAGCATCTTTAATCCTCACATCATAACATTATCTGTTGCCAGAGGAAATGTCAGGAGATCACCAGAGTCAGCAGAATTCATCCTCTAGTGACTGAAGATGCCCAAATGTTAAGGCAGTACCTGTTGACATGTTTCAGTCACAGCTGGAAAGCATTCCTGCTGAAAGTGCCATTTGCTTTTGACTGAGATTTAGTGAAAGGCAATGATCCTTTACAAAGAAGAACACGTAGCAAAATCCACAGATGCTACTCTTTACTTTTACTTCAATGTAAATCTTAACTTCAACATGCAGGTACCTGAAATGTCATAGACTTGTGTCTGTTTGTTTGTTTTTTCTTGTTGCTTGCTTTCTCCCTTTTATAAAATCACAAGTATCATGAACAACATAAGAGGTGTGTGTCTCTCTTCTCCGGCCAGATAAGTGTAAATGCTACATCTTCTGTGAGGTCAGGAGAGCTGCTTTTTGGAGTAAAAATATTTTACTCGGCTTTAGAAACAACAATACTGTCAGTGTAAATGTGTAAACTGCACCATTGTTATGTTAAGCAGACTGTGCGTTTTAGTGATAATAATCATGTTTGGTTTTCATGTAGGTGGCCAAACTGTCAGAGGTGGAGAAGGAGCTGGCAGAGACTCAGAGAAAGCTCAGTGCCGGCAGAGGAGGTGAGTCACGGTGGCCTGGGTGTTCGCTGCTCTGTGTTCCTGCGCACACGTTGTCCTCGTGTTTTATTCTCCGTGTCATCCCTCCTCTCAGACTCCTCCGGCTCTTCCGCCGAGGACCCTCTGGATGCTTTCATGAGTGCGGTGCGAAACCAGGCGGCGATGGACGCTGTGGAGCGCAGAAAGCTTCACGTACGTGTAGCAGATCTTCGCAAAGATGCTCAGAGGCTCCGTAAGCTGGTGGAACTCACGCGGCCTGTCCAGATGCCGTCACTGCTGCCAAGGTCAGACACAGTCAGCGCACAAGGCCTCATACTAGCTGTTGTAGAGCATCACAGAAACCTCCATTTTCCTTAAATATCAATAAATTTACATTAAAAGTGATTAAATTATGACTTCAAATGTATAGGTCTATATTTAGACACTTGTATTTTTCTGTGTGCAGTGGTAGCTCAGTGGCGGAGAAGCCTAAAAAGGCCTTACCACTGTTTGGAGCCATGAAGGGAGGAAGCAAATTCAAACTGAAGACTGGTACCATTGGGGTAGGTGTTGTTTCTCATGTATAATGACTCACTCTTGACATCTGACTCTCTGAAAACACTGTATTTCTTCTGTCTTTCCCTCCACTATTGATGTTTTTGTCTCTCTTGTAGAAGTTACCTCCTAAGCGGCCCAACTTGCCCGCAGAGCTCTTCAACATGAAAGAACTTCCACCTGGTGGAGAAGAGGAGGAAGAAGAAGAGGAGGAGGAGGAGGAAGAGAAGGAGGAGGAGGGGGAGGAGGCAGGGAAAAATGAGGATAATGATGATGGAGAGCATGCAGCTATTACTGAGAGTAAAGTAGATAGTGAAGAGTCCAGTGTCCCCATGTCTGAAGAGAGCACTCCCTCAGGACAGCAGCCAGCACAGTCCCAAGAGCCAAAAGGTACAGAGCCACAAGCAGTGGAGGAGAGGAAAGCAGACAGTTCAAAAGAAGTATTCAGGTTATCTGAGTTCACAGTATGTTCATAAGTGTCAGCATACATGTCCTGTGCCACTGGGTGGCAGTAGATCTGTGATACTGACAGAAGGCACACTGCTGTTCATCTGTCATCGATACATAGTTATATAAAGAAACAAACCACAGTGACATAGATTTAGTAGAATCTTTGTTTTAACTTGTAATCATGTTGATAAAGTGTCCAAGAAATGAAATTTACATTCCAGGTGCAAGTCAGAAAAACATCTGTCTCACATTTACAGTGTTAAAATAATCAGATCTTGTTGGACTGAAAATGCCAGTGAGATTTGAGAATTGAGGTAACTGTTAGAAATGCAGCGTTCACTTGCTTTTATGCTGTAGATCAGTTCACATCCTAATTGTAACACTAAATGTTTGTGTGGCGTTTGTCAGAGCGACGCCACAAACAGAGGAGAGCTGAGGACTCTGCTGAGGCGACTCTTCCTCAGCGTGGCAGCAGCAGGGCCGTGGCTCCCTCCAGTCCAGGTGGGCTCTGTGCTTTATTTCCACATTGTGTGGTGCTGGTGCTCCGTCTCTAATGTACTGTACCCACTGTGTGTCTCAAAGAGTCCAGAGCAGGAGACAACGGAGAGCCAGCAGCAGAGCCCGGCCCCAGGAAGAACGTGAAGAAGAAAATGGTGGGCCCCAGCAAGGTACACACACACACACAAAGAGCAAACATTTAACTCTTTCATCAAGAAAAAATGTGACTAAATTGAATTTGCTCATGACTCGTGTCCACAGCCACCAGTGCAGCTCTCAGGACAGTATCCAGAGGACGACCCTGATTATTGTGTGTGGGTGCCTCCTGCAGGTAAACAGCCAGATTCATATGACTATTTTCTCTAAACTCTAAAGTTGTTAACAAAGTCACTTAAATGACAAGGAAAGCTTGAATAAAAGTCCTCTGCCAAACTGAGCTTGGGTTCATGACTAATTACATCATTTTAGGATTGTGATTGGTTGGATAATGGCAGTCCATAATGAGAGAGCTTCACTTCATCAACACAACATATGTATGGTACGTGAATCACTTTTATACTAATTCTGGCTTTTTCTCAACTCGCAGGTCAGAGCGGAGATGGCCGCACGCACCTAAACGACAAGTACGGCTACTGAGGGGAAAACGCAGAGGAGGGAGAGAGAGGAAGTGCTCTTGTGTCTCCACTCCACCAGCTTTTATACTGCAGATAATACATGCAGCACAAAGCCTCCAGTCTCCTTAGCTCTGACCGTTAACCCCCTCCACCAATCCCAGTCCCTGCGCGCGGTTCATCTTGGGAATGAGAGCCTGAAACAGACTTCAGAGGGAGGATGAAAATATAATAACGCTGCACTTTAAAAAAAAAAAAAAAAAACAGTCTTTTGGGGATATTTGCGTTCTCAGACTGCCATAAACAAAAAGCACACCATTCCAATTCACATTAAAATGGCAAGCTGAGGGAATTGCCCCCCTCTGAGCAGACACTGGGCAGGCAGCCCGCTGGCACTTGTCACCCCTGACAATAATAGAGATGGGTAGCACTTGAATGTTTCTCCTTTTTATTTGAATTCTATATCATCCAAGCAGAAAATAGAAAGGGACAGAGCAGGAGCTGCGACTGATCTGGATTCAGCACTCTGGTCTTTGGCTGCTCCTCTTTGCAGTTAAATCCACCTGACATCCAATCTGTATCCCTCCCCTATTTGGCTTCAGTCGATCGCTGGCATAACCTTTTTTTTTCCAAAGGAGAGTGTGTAGCAAGAAGGGAGAGAGAGGGAGCATTGAAGCAGCTTTTCTGACCATCTGGACTCTTGGATGGCTTACTGGATGAAACGCAAGCTGATAATGACTCAAGCTAAGTGGAGTTTGTGTGTCTACACCGACACACACGCCCAGCCCAACCTTCTCAAAGTTCTCTTTTTAACAAGATTGTCTTTATGAGTGAGTCAGCTATTGGTGCGTGTTTGCCTCGAGCAGGATTCCTCGCTCTGTGAAATCCCACTCAGTGCTGTTCTATTGGTTTGCTGCCATACTTTCCACCCTCTTTCCTGTCATCTTTTCTCAAAATACAAAGTAAAGAAATGTAAACTGTATTTTGTTATATAAATGTATAATAAAACTGTGTGTACGTAACCTGCAAGTTTCTTTTTAACACACTCCACGTTCGTGCTGTTACACCCTCTCATGTTTGCTCTCCCTCCAACTTTTCCAGCCGTCCTTTCTGCTCCAGTGTGCTTCTTCAAACCACTTTCTCTTCCTCTCCTTCAAGCTCTCTCGCACGCACAAAGAGGTCTTGCTGATTTGCCTGTGGATCTTTGCCTTCACCGATGGAAAGCGTCCCTCCCTGCCCCAAACTCATGAGACGCATCCTCTGTCCTCCCACCTGCAAGATCCTTCTCGTGCATGTGATGTTCCAGTGAAAACATGAGCCCATACCCTTTGGATTAAGATCATTCAGAACCACTGCACTTGATCTGAGAGACAGGGTAATGTTGACATTAGTGTAAACAGTCATTTTAGCATCCATGGAGATTCTGGTCTAAAGATTATTTTGTCCATTTCTGAAGTATGCCAACACTCATTCAACATTTTGGCCATGATGTGTCCTAACATGATCAACATTTGGGTACTGAAGTAAGTTACGAGATGTGAGATATGCCCATCATTGAATCACTAAGACTACTAAAGCAGCATTCATTTGTTTGGTGGCTTGGGGGGAAAAGTAGATAATGGAAAATTGACACATTAAAAAACACACAGAGGAACATTCATTCATAATGTATCTGCATCTACCAGCATGCAGCTTCAGTGCTCGTGAGCAAACAAAGGTGATTTGATGATGGTGATGGAGAGAGCTGCCCAACACGTCTGCTGCATTGTGTTTGCTTTCCCCTTCACACCTTTGTCACAACATGCATTATATATTGAGCAAAATAAACATCACCTCCTAAACAAGAGGCCACAGGGCATTTATTGATTCATTTTGTGCAACAATGGACGAAAACATGTCACAATGTTACATTCACTTCGGCGAAATCTTAGTTACAGTGGTGACGTGTTTAATGGATTGATCGGCCTGTTTCAGGAGCCAAGAACTACCTCAAGTTTCATTCAATACAACAGGAATGTGATTTCAAGGTATTAAAGAGATCTTTTAAAAACACTGGGATGTCTTAGATATACCAGTGGTCCTCTTCTACCTAGAAAGTAATGAGGTACAATATTGGAAAAGAAATGGCACACTACAAGTAGGCTATGCATAACATAGCACCAATTACACTTGCCAAATGTGCAGCAAACTATTCTCATACTTCCTTATTTCCACATACCTCTCTTTCTGCAAAACAGTGGAATTCATGCAAGGAAAGAGGATACAAGTACTTAACTTTGACCTGGACTAAAAGTGACAAATTCATTAAGAAACGTACATCATCAAAGGTCAACTACTCAACTACATACATGTTATACATGTTTATTATAGCTCGTCATGACCTGCACATTCAATAACACATCCAAAGAAGTAGTTTTTCACACAGACAAATGTAACCACTGTCTATGTTCATCTCAACAATAACAAGATATCGGATGACTCACCTCTCCATGTTCAGTATATATAGTTACCAAGAACCTTACAAGATGTCCAGTAATCACATCAAAGGAAGAAACCTTGGAACCGTTTGATTGTCTTACATGCATTATTTCCCTTGAATATTGATCCAACCTAGAACCACATCCAGGCTTCTAAATGGTTGGCCTTGTCCCTTTGTACCACCTCTGGTCCACAGTTTGTGTTTGTTTCTTGATCATTCTTCCCCCGATCACAGGATCTTTTTTTCCAGAGATAGCTATACATTTGCAATACCTGAAGTATCCTTAGAAATGTTGTGTTATAGGCCATTTTATTCTCTAAGCGTTCCTGCTGATTTCATGTGGAGAACAATGATCAAAGTGGCAGCGTTACAGGGTGGGATTACCTGAGTGTGCAATAGTTCGCCTAGCAAACAAACGTCTTTCTAGCGGTCACTTTCATTACAGTCACTCCTTGGTCTTGCTGCAGAAGCCGTGAAAAAAAGCAGCTGTCTGGGAATGAAGAGAGGAGGGGGATTATCTGGCCATATTTCTGGCTGAATTTCCTTATGAGCAGGGAGGATCCTCGGACGGGGTCAGGGGGCTGCAGGGGGGCACGGTGCTCAGGGAGCGGAAGGCGAAGATGGAGGGATCGTAGGTGTACCTGGGCGGAGGACGGCTGCCTGTCAGATTCTGTGGACACAGAAAGAGAGACGAGTTGTCATGGTGAGTAACGGACGTGTCAGACGTGGGTGTCTGGATTCATCACGCTTTTTTTCGGATGGAAATGGTGAGGATTACCTGCTGGCCTTGAGTCATAGTAATATTATTCATTTACGGTACGTCAGTGCATGTCAATAGTGGCATTTGTTCTTTTTGCAGCACAAATGTGAGTCTGTGTCAAATGAGAAAAGTGGCTGCCAAACCAGCAGTGGTGAGGGGAATGACTGCACCTCATTAGAAAACATTTGTCCTGAGTTTTCTCATTCACACTGCAGGTTTGGGTGACATAAATTCTTTTCCACTCAGAGAGTCATCCCCCTCTGAGCAGAACCTCTCTTCTTGAGGCTCTACAAGCCCTCGGTCTAAAATTAGCCCTGGTCATTCTCCTCCCTGCAGGAAACGACAGGAAATGACTTTGTTGGATTTGGCAGTGAGGCAGCACTTTCTCCAGAGCCTGCTGAGGGGGAACAAAGTTTGTGAGAAGGTGGACTGAGAAAGATTAGGACCCTGAGACGGATTCGCTGTAATTAGGGGCTGATTCCATGAAAAAAAAAAAACTTGAGTGTGTGTTTATACGGATGGCTGTGTATTCCCACTGCCAAGCATCAGCGAACACCTTCCTGAGAACAGAGATAGACCTGGAGCTGACTGACTGCATTCAGATGAAGTGCCCGCTGCTACTGGAAAAGTACCCAGTGACATCAGTGCATATGAAGAAGGCCCCATTAACGGTGCATGTGAGGCTACAGGTGTTGCTATGACTTCGGCCAACATCTTGAGGGATTCAGTACTGACAACTGAGCCACAGTAACGCGGCAACAATTCCCAATACCACTTAGAGCTGCTTTATCTACCAATGTTTATACAAACGGCCGAAAAGTGAGAGATGGAAAAACAAATCGCAGCCTGAGAACAAGTTACAGTAAACGAGATGGATGTCAAGTGTGTTAAGACGTTTTCCATATGGTAGCTGCGAGTGAGTCCAAGTGCGGGGGGAAAGTCGTACATCAGTATCGCCCCCTATCCACGTTAGCAATCCCCATGGAGTTGTTCTACAGTCACATCTGCAGTATGATGGACATTTAGAGCACAGACGGGCCAAACAAAGTACAAGTCCCAAAAGAACGAGGCTCTCCGTTTGTACAGACATCAAAAGCCGTGGTTGAAATACCAGTAATAGCTCGTTTATCCTGCATCTGAACTGGTTTGACAAAAATGCCTCTTTCTAGAGATTTAGTACAGTTACAAGTGTGTCCTGTTGATCATAAATTTAGGCCCCAATCTGCACATCTGAAAAGTTTCCACACTGTGTTTCCAGCACTCTGTTCAACAATTAGAGGAATGTTTCTCATTCAACATGTTGGGGAAAAAACATTTATTATAAGGATAGATTGCTGCATGTGTCTACTGGGCACTGGATCAGGGGCCACAGGGATCAGAGAAGGGTATGAGGAGACCGTGGACTGGGTTGTCCTGACCAGCCTGATCATTTTTTTGTATTGGATCCCAATGAGACTGTGAATCTGCTCATAATAAGTCTGATCCCATTTCCTTTTGCGTAGAAAACAGAACATACAATGGAGATTTCCTCTGACGGTTTGCCACAATACTTCATGCACTATAATATTTTTGTGGTATGGAAGCTCAGGGTGGACGCCAGGAAGTTTTGGTAAGGAGCTGGGAGGCCTCGGGCCCACTCTTTCAGAATCAGTCCATGCATTATTTACTCTTTCGCAAACTTTAGCTTAGTTCAACATCAAGATGGTAAACATGGAAACACCTCGCCTGGCTCTATCCTAAAGTACCACAATCCATCTACCAGTACCTAAAGCTCACTGATTAACATATTATATCTCCTTTGCTTGATCTATAGAAAATTTTTTTAAAATTCAAACTTTATAGCTAAGCTATCAAACTGCTGCCGTGGCTTCGTAATTAACAGATGTAAGAGTATCAGTCTTCTCATGAGTCCACACATAAATGCACAAGCAGATTTCTCAAAATGTCAGACTATTCCTTAAACATCTGTTTGTCTTTATGCTAAGACCAAAAATGCCTTTATATTAGGTCCAAAGCCATGTAGTTTACCTCAATCAAAAATCAAAGAGGGTATGCAGCACATTTTCCTTCAATTTAGTTTTCCCCTCCACTCTCCATATCTGTAGCCTCTCATCCCTCGCCTCAATCAATCTTTGCTTTCCTCTAGACCCATTCTTTAAGGTGGCTGAAACCAGACGCCATCGCTCTTGCCTGCTGCAGCCTGGGAAGCTCTCATCACGCCACTCTCCTACTCACCTCCAGCCCCTCGAGAGGGAAGTCCTCGGCAGGAGCGGCAGCCAATGCTGTGTTTTCCTGCCGCTTCAACGTGACCTCGCCCCCCCCCTCCCTTAAAACACATACACAACCACCACCATCGACAACCTTGACTCACATAACAACTCCTGTGCCTGAATGTCTATTCTGGATAGAGGCCAGGATGCAAAGGGGCCAACTGCTGGGGGGTGGGGGGGGACAGGGAGAGAGAGTTAGCGGCAGAGGAGAGACGTAACAGAGAAATGGGTTAGATAGTAGCACAGAGAGGCACAAAGAGTCACCACCAGCCTCCAAATGGCTCATCAATCCAAAGACTCTCTATGTACTCATTTCAAGTAAAATCTATGAACTGGAACGTACCCAGAGCCCACAGACGTCACTGACAGGGACAACAACACTAGCAACTCCGCCAGCGAGAACAGAGGATAATGAGCAATATCTCTATGTATCAGTGGAGCTAAACAGATAGCAGCCGGCCAGGCTATAAATGGAAAATGACTTCATCCCTGGAAATACACCACAAGGGAACCGCACAACACTCCACCTCCTCTTCCTCCTCCTCCTCAGCTCCATGTCTCATCACCGCTCACTTGTCCTTCCCTAAAGCACTCTCAAAGATTACCCTCCGTCTTTTTTGGACATATTTGTACTGATGATACATACCTATATGGAGGACTGCAGAAACCTCGATGCTGTTACAGTTGGTGTGTGTGTGTGTGTGTGTGTATGTGTACATAAAAAAGCATGTGATAAGCTTCCATTGACACTTATCCCACACAACGTGATAATAACGTCACTTTTCTCACCACACTGTGCATCCTTCTGGAGTACCCTGTTCTGTGCCAGGATGCCCAGGCTTGTTCCAATCGACTCTCCAACAAGCTTCCCTTAGCCACTACAAACAAAATCAAACCGTACACATTTGCAGGGTTGATCCAGTGGATGATTACCCAAGGTTATGTTTGGAAATCCACCTTAGAGGAAGATCTGTCAGTTGGGAAAACACCTTGTGTAAGCTATTTAGACGTGTGGTTGTGCTCTTGTAAGAGCATTAATGGGACAAGTGGTATTAAAGCTATTAGAGGTTGTTGAGTGAGATCAAGAGATCAAACAAACCTGAAACAGAGTGCATTTTTCTTCACGTTTCTTTGCCTAAAGTATCACTACAGTAAACTGTGTTTAGCTGGGTGCTCTTTGCAAAAGGAATCTAACGGTGCTATCAGATTTTCAGACATCTCAGGCACGGGCTCTGTTGCTAGCAGGGCATGGGAACAAACGCTGTTGCCAGATGCTGTCCCAGTATGCAGTTGGATTGACATCAAGGTGCTGGCGACAAGACAGGCCGGGCTGTTCACGGGGGCCGAGCAACCTTATCACTGCTGTAATGGACACCCTGATCTGGACTGCCTATTATGGGTCCGCATAACAGGAAAGGCTGTGCGTGCAAGCGTGTGTGTGTATATTCAAATTAATACCACATGTAGAAACAACTTATCTTCATGACAGCCATCAATAGCAGGGTTTTTAAGCATGTCATAAATTGTTTGCATTCATCACATAGTGCAAAAAGGGTTTGTTTATTGTGGGAAACTAAGCCGAATGAAAATTAACTCACCCGAATCTTTATAGTCCGCGTTTTCCCTCCACAGTTCTTTTTCAGCAGCATTTTCTGTGGAGAGCAAGAATGTCTAGATGAAGTCATGCTAGTTTGGGTACATGTGAATGTTTATTCTAATCAGTCATATTACTAACATTTAAACACGTCAAAACTGTTATCTGAACATTAATCTTTACTTTAAAATTGCGCACTCTCACGTGACAAGAAGCGCGCGCTGGCAGCCGGTGAAAATTGAATCAGGAGGATCAAGGAAGTGAGGCAAATCCAGCTGTCTCACTAAACTAAACAGTCGGTCAATGATGCTTATGCAATATCCTGTCTCCCACTCCCCTCATGTCCACGAAGCTCCACCATTCTCAAAAAAACAGTGGGGGTGGAGGGACCACACAGTCACTGAATTGTCTCGAGTCGGGGAGGCAGCTTCTAAGGGGGAAGGGAGCACAGGAAAGAATGGAAACACAAGACTCCTGCTGCTGTGATGTGGGAGAGAGCTGCTGTGCACTTGCCCTCATGCTCACCTCCTGCCAGCCCTTATCTTTCTTTTTTATCAATGATACTACAGCCAATGTGGCTGCAAGCTGCCTGACAGATAACCAATTCAGCCCTTCAAAAATATTAACAAAGATATCATTTTAATACTTTATGCAATTAAAACGTGTTTTTGTTGGGCCATAAATTTACCAGAATATGTCCACTATGTCATTATGGTCCTTTTGTCCTTTCTTTTCATTCAACACATCCACCACTCTGATAATAATTTGGTCCACCACCCTCCTCTTAAAATATACACACACTCACACACACACACACACAGACAACAGGACTTGCAAAATGTTCATGAAGAGTTGTGGTTATTTACAGAAAATACAAAGATAAAGTGTTCTGACTGTTTAAATATGTGTGATTATTCTAGGGGGTCTGATTCAACAGATCTCACCTGTGTGTTTCATGGTTGGGCATTTATCATTCATTTAAGGATTATTTAAATCATTCAATCACTGTGTCATCGTGAACGGAATCTAATTGTTCTGGCTTTCATCATCTAGGCTAATCCCTCGTGAAAGCTATACTATAACTACTGTTTATGCCTTAATATAAAAGTTGCCTCAGATGTTGATGCTTTTCGCGGAAACATCAACACACCAGCTTAATTTTCTTATCTGCATTCCTTAATGCATTACTGCACAACTGTAATCTCATTTTAAAACATGAAATCCCAAAAATAAAACAGAGCTTGCTATTCATTCTGAGAGATTACTTATTGTCATGTTCGGGAAATGGCCAGGAGTAAGCAGCCTGAAAGTTTAGTCCAGCGTGCTGTAAAGGAGGCTCCAAGCGATTTTCAAACCTCGGATAAGAGAAATAATATGGATTCCATCCCACCTCTTGAACAGCGGACTGAACAAAGAGCGTGGACTTTTCAGATTTTGTATAGTTTGACATATTTCTCAAATGACCAACAAATGTCACACAAACAGTTGCTTTTTTATGATAATCAGGCAAACCAAGCTAATGGACAGGGATTAGCGTGAGGGTGACGAAAAGAAAACATGGTGCTGACCTTTTGTCCCTGGCTGTAAGAAAATGGTGAGATAAATAAATGTATGACCAAGGTTCAAGTGATTGCTGGTCACACTGGAGCACGGTAACCTCGCTCTCCTCACTTGCCTTAGATGGTCTCGGATGGGTAGTGTCCAAAGATTAGCTTGGGGACTACAGTCAGACTTTGACATGATTTCAACATTCTCCCAACAAAACAGGGAATAAGTGCATCTAAAATGATTGCTCTCCTTATTAGTTGGTGCAACGATGATCAGCAGTCTCACCCCCTCATCTCCACTGACTGAAAATAATAAAATAAACGGGAGTCTGCGGCCTAAAAGACATTTTATGAGCATGGCATGAAAAATTGTTTGTTAAAGCATCCTTGTTGTGGACTGCTCCTCTACCTTCCACATGTCACACAGAATTCCCCTGGTTTCTACACCTTCAAATTGCTTTTTTGTTTGTTTGGTTTTTTTTGTAAAAAAAAAGTCATCTTTCTTTCTTTCTTGTTTTGAACTCCAGAACAGCACATGTGAAAGACATTACTTGGAGACGAGAAAGGTTGAGGCAGACTTGGAGACTGGAAGTTGTCCAGCTAAAGGGTTAATGGGAGACTGGAGCTGTGTCTGCTAGCTACCTCTGTAGGCCCCCTATTGTATTCCCTGCAGCACCTCCCATTCCACTTGACTGAGTGCACACACTCACACATACAGACACACTCACACTGTGGCAACAGACACACACTGATACGCCAACAAACGCACAGACAGGAGGATGTACACATGCAGACACAAAAAGACAGGCAGGCTGATGGACGCGTACCCCAGCCCCACACCCACACACACACACACTCTTCCTCTTTTCTTCTCTTCACCCCTCTCATTGCTGCCCGCTGTCTCTCATCATCTGTTCTTTCCCTCTAAAAACCCCATGGACATATGGACCCTTGAAACCTGCAGTTTCGCTCTCTGCAAATACACACACACACATATACATACACACACACACACACAGTTTCCCATCCATGGAGTGGGCCAACAAGTCTATTGGATTTTAATGATTAGTGGACCAGCTTCTCCATGACTCATTAGTGGCTGTCGTTTTTCTGTTGTTTATTTAATCCTATCCTTCTGCCTCCACCCCTCCATCGTTTCCCCTCGCTTGCCAGCCTTTGTGAGAAACGAGGGCGGACATCTGCCGTCCGTGCCTCCCTCTCCTTCATCCCTCTCCAGCCAGACCACCGTGGTGGCGCGCGTCCGGCTATGGAAAGGGAAGACTTTGTTTGCTTGTGCGAGCAGGCACATTTGTGTGGCCATGTGTGTGCTGGGTAGTCAGTTAGACGGCAGGGACATCATTGTATTTCTGGACCAAATCCCCGGCTCGACATAACTGTTTTGGTTTGATTGTTTGAGACAGAGGGGGGTTATGTCTAGTGTAAGGCTCATCTGCTGTTTGGTACTTCTAATAGTCAGTTGAGCAGTGTCAGGTTGAACATAAAATTTCACGTGACAGTTATATTAATGTTGTTAAGAAGAGTTGTTAAGAAATATACTTCAACTTATGGTGAAATTGGTGGACATGAAAAAGGCATCCTGCAAGTTCTTCTGTGGGCAGAATAGAGATAAATAGGATCGAAGTGTATGATGTAGTTTAAATTAGCATTACTTTGACCAGCTCCAACATTAAAATGTCCTTAGTGAACAGCTTCTACTTGCAGTGTTCATTCCTTCCTGGTCTAAAGTGATGGATGGAACAAACAATGGGTTTTTCTGGTTCGACACACTTACATTCAATAGTGAAGTTTAATGCACTTGGTAAAGGTCATCGAACATGTGCCTGTTACACTGTGAGATATCTTTGAAAGCTTACATTTTGGGCAGAGGGTAATGCTTGAAAAAAGTAGTCAAGCAGTCTCACTCACAATGTCTTGGCCTACTAACCTGTTGCATTTTCTCCAGGTCCAGACTGGGCCTCCCTGGCTCTCCGCCATAACTGTGCCGATATTTCCTGTAAGGTGCTGACTGGTCAAAGTGGGTCAAAATGATGGGCCGTACCACTGGCTGCACCACCTGTAGCTGAAAGCGCATGGGGGGTGCCTTGAGGCTACGCGGTGGGCTGGAGCTGAAGAGTACAGGGCTAGGAGAGGCAGCCAGGCAAGCACCCTGCTCAGCTAGCGGCCTGGTGGAGGCCGTCGGTGACCCGCAGCCACAGAGGTCCCGCACCTCCTCATCACTGGAGGCGCTGCTGTGGTGATCACTGTGGCGCTGGGGAAGCGATGAAACCCACTTTCTGTTGTCACCGCGGCTGATTCGCTCAAGCTCTTCCTCTGATGAGTGGCGATCCAGATTGGCATCTAGAAGGAGGCGGAGGCGCCGTAACCGGGCCGGAGAGAGGGGACCCTGGTTGTGCTGCTGGCTGGTGGCCAAGGGAGTGAGGGCACAATTTCTCCGTCTCTCTAAAAGAGTCAACAAACAGTAAAAATGTCAAAGAAGAGGGTGGAGACATGGTTGAGTAAGAGTGCTTTTACAAGTCTTTAATCTACAATCATATAATAATAATATGTAAGAATCAATAAGTGACAGGATGTTCACCATCTATTTACTATAAAAATGATTTGGTTGGCAGAGGACACCTACCTCTGTCAATCTGTGCAAGCTCCTGGTTCTCCCCCTCTGAGTCATCACTCTCCCCTCCCTCTCCACTGCCATGGTAAGAAATCTGGAAAAAAGAGCTTATAATTAGAATTGGGCTTATGGTCAAGTGTGCTATATGGTAACACCTCAAAAATGTAAACCTTACACTGGTAAAAGTGTGTAAAAAACAGACCAAAATATCTGTCTTTTCTCTTTTTCAGTTATCAAGAATGTTTTCAGTTTTCAGTAGCAATTACGAATAATTCAAAAGAACCACAACAAAGATTCAATCCCAAACCACTGCTAATCCACAGCTCAGTATAATTTTCCAATTTACAATCATAGTGGGGCACAAACAGACCACTAACCAATAACACAGACGTACGCTATAATAGGCCTCTAATGGAAACAAAAACAGAAGTCTGCATATTTGTCAGCATTTTTCTGAAACCACTTTTTTGCAGTAACATACAGCACAGATGCTCAAAGCCACACACTGCAGACTAGTTGCATTGCAGCTCCCTCTAAGCGACGTTCAGGCGACTTTCTTTTCCCACAACCTGAACCCGTCTGTTTAAAATCAATTCCTCATCTGCACCAGTAGCAACAATACAGATACCCTGCAGACTGCAACGCTAAGAGTTAAGTAATGCGCCTCACACTCAGTAATTACCACTCCGAGGCCTCGCTGAGCAGCTGCCATCTGTGCTTGTGTGTGTGTATGCTCACACACATAGATCCCCACAAACATACACAGTGTCCTCCCTTCTACTCTGTGACACACACATACACACATGCACGCACGCACACACACACTCAAAAAAACACACACGTACACACACACACACACCCCTCCTCTTCTTTCTGAAGCTCTTCAAAAAGAGGGAAAAGGAAGAAAGGAGCCAGGGCCTCTGAGCCCAATAAGGGCAGACAGTATTCAATTCATGTTAAGTGTGAATTCCAATGTATAATTTCACACACTGATTTTTTTCTCACCAAAATGCACACACACTGTGCACTTTGGTGAGATAAAAATCAAAAGCCTCCATCACATAGCTGTATCTCATATTTTACATTTGAATGTCAACTGTCACATTTCTGTGTATTTCGATTATAAAGACGTTCACCATCATAATCAGTTATTTTTTCATATGATCCTGTATGTGTAGATTAATGTAGATTAAAATTAATAAATGAATGTAGGTTAAAGTGAAAGCTACCAACATTAGTTATAATAAGATATGTATGATTTGCCTCTAGAGAAATACTGCACAAAACTTTGAAAGTAGCCTTCCCATCCAGACCCGTGGTACAGCATAGTACCGAATCCTAAATTTGAAGGTATCAGCTGGTACAATAACAACGATAAATAAACGAATAATAACTATATAGTGAAAGTAGCCTCATTTTTCAGGGTAGGTTCACGGCAATGACACCATTAGTGAGGATATTTATCTGAGTGCAGCCTTCTTGCTTTTCAATGTACACAAGCTGTGGGACAGATTCTCAATGAACAGGCCCCGAGCCAGCGAACGAGACAAAAAAGCTCGGTGCTCGAGGAGTCTCAAGCTAAACAGCGTCACTTCATGAACTCCATAGGAAAATTACACCGAGGAATAACTGTGGGAAGGAAATGGATTTTGGCAAGTGGCTGGCTCGGGGCTTCAGCTCCGCCGTACACTCCAGTGAATTATTGTTGGGCAGCATCCATGAAACAGCTGAAATCCTATTAAAAGTTACTGCTGCAGGATAAAAAAAAAATGAAGTGATGCTGGTGGTTCACAAGTTTTCTGTCTTCATTGTACTTGTAGATGTGAGTTTAGTCTGGGACTTTTAAATATGTATTCACACTCAGTGAGATCATCAGGATGATTAGTCATTTTTCCTAACTAGTTCACCATTTAAAGCTACAGAGTAAGCAGCTCTGTGCTCCTTTTGACCTGAAAGTCAGACATTTCCTCACAGAGCGCTCATTGTCTGTGCAACTGGAGGAAAATAGAAGCTGACAGTAACGATTTGGCCTTTTCTTCCCCTTAGGGAGCGCCTCAGAGTTTGTTGTTGATGGAGCAGAGTGCAGACATGCAACACATATGAGTTGATCTAATGATGAACTACAACAGTACTTGTGAGTTAACGTGTTTCAGCCTCTGTCACAATATGCTGTAATAACTTCGGTGTACTCTAGTGTCTAACACAAGAGCCTTCTGCTCAGTGACTTCCTTACTTCAGCGGTGCACAGATGCACTGTTATCACTGTAACACTAACCACCACTTGAATAGCTCGTACTATCTGAGAAATTACTACTTATGCAAAGCAGGTCTGCGTCAACAGAGCATAAAAAATTCAGCCATGCAAATCTCATCTGGGAGTGGAGAGCAAAGACTGAGTGCAAGTATTTGAATACGTTTCACTCCCAGTACTGTTTTAGATCCTCAGTCGAGCATGTGTTTTCCAGACAGTGGGAACTTGAGAGAGGTCATAACATTTGATCACACTCGTCTGATATCAGAATGTGACAAATGGCATCTGTATTTCAAGCTGTGTGACATTCAGTTTATGGTCGGACGGGTTGGTAGGGCTTTCCCAAAGAAAAGGCACACCAGGGATCAACAAGATACTCCACTGTAGCACCATCGTTTCAGCTCCGATATGATGTTAAGTCGATGTTTTCATATTGTTTTACCTTAAAATACATAAAACGTACTGTTATTGAAACAAATTAAATCTAGTCAGCAACAGCACTGAGGCACAAATGTTCAATCATAATCTGCATTTTATTATGTCAAGTTTGAGCAGCACTTTTGCAGCTGTAAAAATGCTCAGTGCATTTGATGACAATGTACTTTGAAAATCTTATAGCACAAACATTTCTGCTTGATGTGTGTCTTGTCACTTCGTTTTTTCATTCTTTTTTTCAGCTGCTGCATAATACTGTGGTTAAGCCTGGATTGCTCTACTCCAACCTGGACAGGCTGCCTCATACTATAATCCCTGTAGCTAAGTATCAATACTGCCTTTCCAGACATTTTTCCACAACATTCACTGTTGTAAGCTCATAACAGTATTTGTTCAAAGGTATCACTCAGTGCAGCAGACGCACATGTTCTCTAAAGAGTAGTACATGCAGGTAATTGATTTATGATACAAAACATGAAACATGCGAACGACAGAACACACAATGTATGTGGCACAGAAATAAAGCCCACAGTCACATCCTTCCCCACACACTTATTAGTCATAAGCATTGCATTCACAGTGAAAACAAACTGTGATGAAGGAGACGTGTTAAGCTGAAAAGAAGTGTGAAACGGACATTAAAAAAGCTAAGTGACCCTCAACTGCTGCTTCCATATTCATATAATAGAACCTCTATAACAGATCTGAAAAATAATAACTTCAGTGGTTACATCATTACAACATTATCTACAAGTCAAACACTTTCATCACCTTGTCCAACTACTAAGTTTGGCTTCACAGCTACTTTGTATGACAAATAGTCAAATACTGTTTGAGGCAAGGATTTCCATCGTTAACAGCCATAAGAGAAACATGGGACAACAGTGCACCTCAGAAAACTGCCCCAAGCTGGTTTGGAAGCTCTTTCTATCTTATTTGTCACTTGTGGATTGTCTATAATGTTTGGAAGTACTAAAGAACTTAGAGGTCCAAAGAAAAGTATGATATTTTCATGTTTATCATATTTAAAATGTCACGCTGTTAATCAGATGTTAATCAAATCTACAGCATTAGAATCTGAAATGTGATATGATTTGTGTCAGGTTGGTTTATATTAATTTAATGATTTTCTCTTACATCGAAAGTGCAAAGGAGAAAGAACAACCTTTTCTGATAAAAATGGACAAGTTGCACAGACTACAAAGTTTTGATCAGCATTTTTAATTAATAGCATGGTGTCTATCAAGGAAAGTAATTAAGGGCTATTTGGTATCATTCAGAGAGCTGAAACACATCAGCAAAGTGAAAGTGACACTGCATGAATAAAGCATAAAAAACTGCTTTTGTGCATACATGCGCAGACAGACAAAGAGTTGTGTGTTTGTGTGTCAAGAACACTTGAATGAAATCCTTGTCAGTCCCTTGCATCGCTGAGCAGCTTGCTAAGCTGGATCAATGGCAATGTCACAGCATACACACACCACCCAGTTCACACACATATCAGCTTTGCTCTGTCCTTCCACACTGACATGGACACTGTCACACTCCATTTCCCCTGTCATGAAAAACACACAACAAAAGGGTCAGAGATGATTGATTCTCTTTTCTTCACAATCCACTGGATCGTCCCCATCGTGTAGCTTAAGTAGTCTTGATTAGTGCAAGATCCTGGGGCATTTACTGCAACAGGTCCTAGGAGACATTTGAGCCTCTTTCAGTTCTCCTGAAATGTTCATCCAGCCCTTAATCACCTAATGAGCACTGCAGCAGACTTCAGAATCAAATGTAATCTGAGAGACTTGTGAAAAGAAAACAGTATAGACATTTTACGCTATAACAAATTCTTAAACTACTCCCACTATCAGAATAATAATTTAGTTTTCTCAAACTGTATTCATTTCAATGGATGTCAATATTTAGCCATAATGAAGACACAAACAGGGTTTACAGCTGGGTCATCAAGGGCAGGCTGTTTCCTGAGGGCAAACACTTACTACACTACTGATACCATGCAACTCAACCTTGGTTTCCTGTCATCTACAACAGCTGCGAACCAGCAAATAACTAAACATATGAAGAACTATACCTTCAAATTTTGATTTGAGCCTTTTACAAACACTGCTAGTTTATTTGAGACATGAAGACATTTAGTCATCACGAGGAATAATAATCAGTTGGTAAAAACAGCTGCAAAATGTTCTCTAAGAGTCCTAGCTGTAGAAAATAACCCCATTGATGTCATCAGGGCTACAGACACAGTGTGGGACTACAGACATTTGACTAAATGATCTGGTACATGCAGCTGGAGTTTGAGAGAAATGGACATTTCAGATGCAGCCTTATATTGTGTTGCAGTATGGATAGTCTTAATAAACTAGCACTTCAGGACTATACACACATACATTGGGGAGTTGAGGTTTGAATATCTCAGCCTCTGCTACATCAGTTTTAACCACTCTTGTTTAATAGTCTCTCTTACACGTCCCACAACTTTGTAGAAGTGTACTAATAATTGCTTTAAAGGTCAGCTGTTTTGCAACTTGTGTCTCTTACTCTTAGCATCGCCATCAGTCCTATCAGTTATCAGTAACTTTGTATTTACTAAAGTAAGTGTGAAGATTTGGGGAAGCAACAACAGTGCTAAGAATTTGATCTGGCAGGAAACAAGAGCAATGAGACAATCAAGACAGGCGGTGAACAAACCCACAGGCTAGCTAAATTTATTAGGCTAAAAAGACAAAGGCAAACTGTTCATTTGCATATGTCTGTTGTAAACATCCATCATAGTTTACAGACTTTCTGACTTCATTTAGTGAAAAGTTCATATGATGCTACTGCACTCTCAGATCTCAGACTACCTTGGTGACGACATCATTGTTACGAATAGAAATGATGGCCACAGCTCAGAAAATAAGTTATAAAAACTAAATAATCTTTTAAGTTCCCTTAAACAAAGATGAGTCTTTTACAGTCCATCATACTGTGTGGATGCCTCTCAAACCAGGTTCCTTACCAGCTTTAAAACCTCCACAGTGGCAACTTACAAAGAAAGTCAACGGGCAACAAAAGCTCACTTACCAGCCAACAGTGTTACAATCATTCTGAGTTTCAGGCTCAGAGATGCAAGGCAATGTGAGGTGTAACATGTAAGCAACAGTCACTCCTCTCACTGTTTCCATCACACTAACCATCTGCAGAAGAAGGAAGTCTACCCCCGAGCAGAGCAACAAACAACAGCAGACAACAGGGATGGCACACTTTCCCCTGGATCCTCAGCCAGGCCTTTGGTCAGGAGCACTTTGGCACAAAATGGCTGCCATGAGACTATACAGTTGGTTGACGCACAATAATGCCTCGGATGGAGCAAGTTAGTGACCCATACAGGATACAATTCACCCCCCTCTCTGCACCAAATAGGGGCATTATGCAAACTGAGCAGGCAGCAACAATTGAGGAGCGCTTACATGGATTCTGTTGTGGAAAATTGAAGGGTAAAGATGTAGATGTCGGGTCAATAATAGCTCGCCACAATAAGGTTTTTACTGAAATGTTTTTGGGGGTATTTCTAGTCTTAGCGTGCATCTAAGGGAGCTTCAGTTTCCAAAATGGAAAGTAAAGCCTCTCTATCTGAGGATGAGGAACCTGAACGAGTTTCACAGCTATGAACGCTCCTCTGGACAGCGAACGTGGATGCACATCGCCCCCCTGGTTCGCTCTCTCAAAAGACAAACAGCTGAAGTGCACTTCATGAGTCAACCGGTGTCCATCTGCAGAGTGGGGGAGTCTGTTGACGTGCCACATGTTTGCTGATGTGCACAACTTGTAAACATCTGGCTCGGCCCTGCGAGCCACGAAGAAGAAATTCCTTCTGAGGTGGTAATGAATAGGTTGGGGAAAGAAAAGAAACACACCCCATCATATCAATCCCAAAACTACAACAACAACAATATGCATAAGTGTCAGACTGGGCAGTTTCCATGGAGGAGGCTGTAATGTGTGTGTGTGTGTATCATGGTGTGTGTGAAAGAGAGAGTGTGTGTTAATGAACTCACTGTAACCTCGTCCACGCAAGGTTACAGGCAGCTCTCAGTGTTTGAGCTGCGCACTTCAGCTGGCCTACAAATGAACAAGTCACAAGACAAAAGTAAAGCCACGCTCTTCACAAACAAGCTGCCCTCCTCTGCTGGCTCTTCATGTCAGAGCAGCACTGCAGCCTGTGTTTGAACAGCTTCATGTGTAAACTTTGACTTTTATACGAGCCAGTCGGACTTACCTTCAGCTGGAAAGGATGTATCTCATTGAGTGAATGTCTTCTTAGCTTCTTTGTCAGCGTCTTTAGCATTTTCTCCTCGCTGGCTTATGGCTTATCCTCTACACTGACGTTTTTATTATCACGGTTTCTTTACGTGACGCTCACCGCGGCTCGCTGAGCGAACATGAGCGACTTTAAAACAAAAAGAAGAAGAAGAAGAAGAAGAAGAAGAAGGCACACGGGACTTTCACTTGACCGCAGACTGACAACTAGAGAAAAACTAAACTAAACTAAATAAAAACAACACCACCGGGAGCAGCTGCGCACTTTTAGCCTCCTGTTAGCTTGTGCGGGTAACGCGTTAAAGTGCGCAGCTCGTTTTCAGCGGCAGGAGTGCAGCAAACTTGGTGTTTTCGACTTCATTAAGAGTCTCCTCTCTGTTGTGGAAAGTGGTTTTCTTCTCTCTTCTGTCTCCTCGGCGGCTCTGAGAGATGCCTCACTCACTTACTCATTCACTCACTAACTAACTAACGGAGACCCCCGGCTCAGTCCCCGCAGCTTAACTCGGGAGACGCTTCAAGAAAAAAATTAATAAAAAAAAAATAGTAATAGCAACTTGTTCGCATTCAGACACGCACGCACGCACACTCATTCACACACACACACACACACGCGCGCACGTCCGACTGCACGCCAGCTGCACGGGCTCACGGAGAGCTGCTCCGGCCTGAGCGTGCCGGCGCGCTGATTGGCTGAGCTTCCCGGTGGCGTCATGTTTTCTCTCCAGAGGAGGAGGGCTGTGAGTTAAAGCCACACTCCTGTGTTTACTTCCTCTTTGCACATCAGCACCTTTTATTTATGTGCCTTAAACAGCACAGTGTTGTGTTTTTTAATTAACGATCCCCTGTTTTGGATCAGGTGAATGTGCAACAAATATAACCCTCATTTAGCTCATTTATGTTTATTCAAATGAGCCACATATTACTGCTGTTGTTATTGCTATTATTTTTTTCTTTATATGTTAATATATATTATCTTTACATAGTAGTTGAATTACCTTGACGAGCTGTTGTCCTTGTTTTAAACTGTATATATATCTATGTCTGTGTACAGAGTGAGTGTCTGGCCAATAAAGCTGACACAGTTTCTAATTATGCAGTAGAATTTGTGCTGTGTTTTTTAACAGGTTGGAATTATTTTCAGTCCATTTAAATATTGACCTGTTCTAGGATGAAAAACACACCAACATAAATGATGCGTCTCATGCAGGTGGCACAGTCTTACTGGGACAATGGGGCTATTGTTAATTAGTTAATGAGTTAAACCTGTGCTCTTCCTGCTATGGCCAGGTAACCTGTGCGTCATGTACATGGATATAAAATAGTCTGTCCTCAGAAGAAAATACATATCAGACCATCATTACATTCAGGTGAAACTGAAGCGACATTATCAAATCTATTTGTTTTAATTGGGAAATAAACATCAAGTGATAATTTACCCAGTGGTGAGAAAGCACGCAGAAAACCCATTACATTACTAATTAAGGTCCTGCATTAAAGAAAAGGCATGTAACACAGTGGATGCTTGAAATAACTGCAGGTGCTGCCGTTGCAACTAAAGGAAATCTTTCCAGTCAGGGGAAACATTTCCACTCGTGATGCTTTCTGTCATGTGGTGTCCTTCCTTTTACAGCTGTCAATCTGTGTGCAATTCCAGTGGCCCACAACAAGCAGACCTTCTCATGAAACCAGAGAGGAGCAGAGTGAGACAGAGAAGGAGAGCATGTCAGGTATAATTGGTATAAGTGGGGCATCCAGTTTCAGTGATGTCATTCTTTGCAAACACTGTCTACTCTAAGATGTTGCATGCATGCGTGCATGTGTTGCATGCACGCCTTTCCACTGTAGCTGCATTTGTTGTCTGCATTTCTTTCACTCTGCAAAACACTTTCGCAAATATGCTTGTTTAAAAAGTAAATAAGGGCCCTTAATAACACCTTAAAACAAAACACTCAACACAAAAATTAGAGTTTATAATCATTTAATAATTTTAAAAAACACTTTTTAAATGATAGTGTTAGGTGTCTGTTTATTGAGTGACATCTTATTTATTAAGTGACTCATTGCTCTAATGTTTTTAATGTACTTTGGATTTTCTGTTGTTGGTGTTTGAGTTTCTGCTGGTGTTGTGTTTTTTCTCTTTGCCTGATCAGCCACGTGGCCATCACTGCTCATGCCTCCACACTCAGCACTTGTGTTTACTCCAGCTGTTGCAAAAGTACAATAAGTGTATCACAATCACCAGAGTAACTTCAGTTTTAGCCTTTTTTTGCAGTGCTCATCTCTCTGATGCTGCTGAACACACCAGCAGTCTGCTGTGTCTTTAAAGATTTCTGGCTCACTTGCGTGTGTGTGAGAGGCTTTTTCACTTAACACCTCCGGTCAATGACCTGGTAAACTTTCCAAGGAACCTGTGGCCTGGCTCCAGGTCAAACTCGATGCAAATCCAATTTGCCACCGAATATAGACAGCAAGTCAACATTACCTAAGGCCTGTGTAACCCATTTAAGTGTTCAGTTCTTAAATAAATACTAAAGTCATGATTAAAGAAAAAGTACCTCATAGTCACGGGCAGTCATTGTCAGATGATCAAGGAGACTAAACGGCTTTTTGACTTTTTTTGTGGGTTCTTGTCTTGACATTTTTGCCCACATGAGGGCAGCATTTGTGTTCTTGTGGAGGAGAGGAATAAATGGATTACATCAAAGGAAAGGGAGAGTTACAAATCCTTTGAACAGCATTGTATGTGGTGGATGGTGGGAGGCAGGTGATGTTACTGTCTCTAATATGACCTCTTACTTTCAGGTGATGGTCTTCCTGAGTAAAACACTTGTAAGCATTCAGGTTTATTCTTTTAAAAACACTCCACCCTTTAAAAATGGTCAGTTTGAAAGGAGGAAGTGAAATTTATCCTAAATAAAAGGAAGATAAAATGTTTTCATTTATTACTCATCTTTGGCTTTTTGTCTTCTCCTACAAGCTAACATGAACAACAAAACATCTCACCACCCAAAGTGCAGAGGTTTTTCAGTGTCAAGACTGTAGAGAACAAAATAATCTGTGGGCTCTTGTTGAGCTTCCCTTGGGTTACTAACTCATTCATTTTTATGATTATTTGACTAAACACACATTTAGAAATCTGTGGCATCACTGTAAAGTAAAACTATGTTCTGACATCAAGCTTCATGTTTAGATAGAGGTGTGACGACTCTTCATCTTTAGTGGTTAGCACACCCACATCCAGCACATCCCATGAACCAGCAAGGCCGTACTGAAGGAGCTGTGACTGAGTTACTGTAAACTGAATGTTTTATCCACTGATTATTGTGTAGCTCCTTCAGTGGAAATTGCGTCATGTTTCCGGTGCCTGCCACAGACTGAGGGTAGTCTTGTTTGCTCTCTGCTGGCAGCGCGCTGATACTGCACACAGCATGTGGAGTGTAGGCAGGGCAGGTTCTACGTGTTTAAAGGGAGCAGGGGTGTGTAAGGCATCTGTTCATTCTTCTGTGACACGTACCAAAGTACATTGTTTGCTCATCCTAACATTGCATTGCAGAGTGGTACAATCATTTCCTGTTAAAGGTCAGAAGTCAGGAGTGTTCCTCTCCGCTTAAACTGAAGTACAGTCATTTGCGATACATTTACTTTTATCTGAGAAAATCCCCTGTATGTTGGACATGTTAAAGTGAGAATTCATCACAAAGTTCATCATTGCCTCATCAGTGTTATTCATCATTTATTCTTGGGGTTTGAGTGAAGACTGTACAGTGATTCAGAGAGGACAGATGCACAGAGAAGAGAAGAGAAGAGAAGAGAAGAGAAGAGAAGAGAAGAGAAGAGAAGAGAAGAGAAGAGAAGAGAAGA
>JBAJHX010000115.1:19310455-19334966 GCA_037176925.1 Amniataba percoides
AGAGAAGAGAAGAGAAGAGAAGAGAAGAGAAGAGAAGAGAAGAGAAGAGAAGAGAAGAGAAGAGAAGAGAAGAGAAAAACAGAAGTAGCAGGACAGGAGTCCACCTAAAGGAGATGGTTACCAAATATGGTGGCACAATCTCAAATCCAGGAAACAGTGTTTGATTTCTCTGCCTTGCTGATTGCACAATCGGAAGAATGTGGGGGCAAGGAGTGATGCGATCGTGCACCGGTGATGTCAACATTTTTCCCTCTCCCTCATCAGTTGTTTAACATTACTGAAATAGCTGATGACAAATCAGCCGGCTGACCTCTGAGCGTCATCACGTCTGTTTTTAGCAGCGTATACTGCAAACCTCGGCCCACTTGGCCTTGGAAGTCCTTGTCTTTCTCTCTCCTGCTGCCCGTGTCGCCCACACTCTCCCCTGGATAGCGGCGTACAGCCACAGCCTCTCCTCTTGCCTCCACTCCCCTCCACTTCTCCCTCACCCACTGACCCACTGGCGGAAAGCGTGGGGGCCATCTGTGCTGGAGAGGTTACTTTTAGTCTCCCAGGCTGCTATTTTCTCTCCACGTTTTTTTTTTATTATTAAAATCACAAAGCCCAGGCTTACTTACGCAATGCTAGTCTCACTCTCTGGTTCTCTCTCCCACTGCTTCAAAGGTCTTGTTTACACAACAGCGCACTAAGCCAGTGGCAACACACCCTTACAGGAAGAATGACTGTCAAATTTAGGCATGAGGTGATTTTTTTCCCCCAGCTGAATGAAGGAATGAATGGTTTAAAATTACTATATCTGAGGATTTAATAAGTATATATTCACATCTGGTATGGCAGCTCACATCAAGGAGGAAAATCAGTCAAATCATCATATTCTATCCATTTGCAACATATTTTTAAGACCATGAACTTCATTTCATACATATCATCTGTAAACCAGTATGTTTCCTATCTTATCATGAAAAAAGGACTGCATTTCAAGAAGCCCAACTACACACACACACACACATGCGCGCACACACACACATATTTTTTTCCTGTAACATCAGAATAAAAAGTGCTGGGATTTCCTCTGGATGGATTAAAGTTGCTTCAAACGTTGACTGAAGGTCCGTCTCTGGAGCTGCCTCCTACTATCCTCAAAAATCAATACAAAAAGTCAAAAGTTCCACTGAGCTGCTTTAATATGGCATCCTAATCAAGAATCTTTATTGTCATTATGTTTTTACATACCAAAATTTAGATTGGTTAGATCCTATGTGAAACAATGCTCTCAAAACTAGTGGATATCAACTTTAAACCTTACATGTAAGTTACACCATGTTCTGTGTAAAGTGATGATGAGTTTTCTTCTTACAGTTAGAGTTTGGGTTGAGTTATTGCATTTAGTTTAGTTTAGTTTAGACTTCATTTATTGACTAGACTCAAATGTGCTGAGTATTAGTGGGATAGCAGCACGTTTTCTAAAAATGTCTGCCTCGTGATGGATCACCAGTCATTAGGATAAATCATCCATGAATGTATGGACAGCATTTTGTGTCATATTTCACTGTGAAAACTTTGACCTGCTGGACTTGGATGGAAAGTCGTTGCCATTAGTCATTGGGCTTCTTTTGCTGGGAACCATAGATGTCTGTACCAACTTCCATAAAATCCATGAAATAAAGAAATTGTTGAGATACTTCAGTAAAACTCAGAACTGCCAAATTTAATGGTGGTGGTGGTGATCACTGCTGGATTCACCATCTGGGACAGACTTATGCTAAAAATTTAGTAAAAATGACATACATATATATGTCTGTGTGTGTGTGTGTGTGTGAGAGAGAGAGAGAGAGAAAGAAAGCAAGAGGGAGATTATAGCTGTATTAGCTTACATTTGAAGAATACAGAAAAGTATACATGGTTCAACATACTGCATAATCTGTGACACAGAGGCAGAAAATGCATACAAATGCCCTGAAGATATCTGAAAGACAGAGACACAATGACATTTAAAACGAGGAGCACAGAGTGTACTGTTAAAAGGGTCATTTGCAGGCTAAGCCACTCTTACTCTACAGTACACGTATGTAACATACTGTAGCTGCTGGATGCTTTTTTAATTTTGAAATGGGTGTGTCTTAACATGCAGAGAAATACTGACATGAAAAATGTACAAATATTCATTTTTGATTAGATTTAGTTTGTGTTCAGACAAACAAACCATATACAGTGTATCTATTACTTAGTCTACCTCTGAGGTCTCTAAAATGCAGTATAATATAATGTAGACTTTGCTTTCAGTCTGTGGGAACTGTAAGGACCCTCTCATCTCACCCTTCACCTCTCTTGAATGAGAAGTACCATGAATGTTAAATGACTCACATAGGCCGTATGCTTTTTCAGAGTGAAATATGTCTTTCAGCTGTAACACAATGGGTTTGCAGGAGTGATAAAACTGCATATGAACATATGAGGCAATGATTTTTGACATCATGTGACTGAAGATTTCTGATGACTACAGAGGGAAAAAAAAGAGAAATAGTCCAAGTTGTATGTTAAACAGCTGATACAGACACTGTTGCTTAAAATACCAAGTTGGTCTTGTGTCCTTCAACCCATGACATCATTGAGGAACAATAAAAGTTATTTTTACAGTTTTTATATAGCAAAATATCATCTAACCAAGACTGTTTCAATCAACAATCCTTTAAGTCTGGACTCGAAGAGAATGTTACACCTTGCTGGAAATCTCACTCCAGGGGCACAGATTTAAATATACATGTGCAACCTTTTCCATATGATGTTAGCCACACCACGCTGGCCTTTTAAAGCACATTTTCCTCTGCCTCACGTTTCTATTTGAGTATTATTCCAGTCATGGTCATTCTTGTGGAACAAAGTGTGGTGAAACTCTGAATAGAAAATACAGTCTCTTTCTTTGGGATCACAGCCACAATTTATGTCCTGCTGTCAGTTTCAAGTAATATTTATGTGCAGTAGCTATCTGATTATATCAAAACAGTGCATCACTCTGTGTGTGTGTGTGTGTGTGTGTGTGTGTGTGTGTGTGTGTGTGTGTGTGTGTGTGTGTATCCATCAGGTCATGATGACCTGAAATTCTTTGATTGCTGGCAAAAGCCTTCAAAAAAGCTTCATCTCAGGAACTAAAATGATACGGATGGGCATAATGTCTTTATTGGAAAAAAATGATGAATACAAAATAAACACATTAGAAAACAAATGCAAACCACTAAGACAAAAAAATACATAGAATCTATTCAGTGAAACAATAAAAAGATGAAGTCAGTAAGACAGATTTTCTCATGTTTTTTCCTTTCAGATGCTTGCACTCACTTTCATATCAATTTTATGCTCCATTACATTTCAGAGGGAAATATTTCTCTGTTTACTGCTCTACATTTATCTGACTGAAGTAGTTACAAGTGAGTTTGAATATTTTACATAAAAACACATCATCATTTTACGAAATCTGATGCGTTAAACTACCAAATTGTATATACTGTCATAAAAATGAGCTCCCTTTTGACAATATTGAAATTCTGCTGACAAGTTGAGACACAATATTTCAGTAATATATTAAATAATATTATAACAATGGCAGGATTATTCGAGTTTTTCTACCACTTCTGGGAGTAGGATATGAAAACGTCTTCTAACCCTGCAAATGATAAAACGTATAATAAAAAAAATGTGTGTCAAGGTGATTTTAAGCACCTTGAAGCTTTCTTTTACTGAAGTAGCATAGCTTTTATTACAACAATAATTCTCAGTTCAAGAATTCAGTCAAGCTGTAGAGAGCGATAGAGGGCAGCAGAGTGTCGCGGTTCAAACAGTGAGCTCCTCATGGACGTCTTTATAAGACAGCTGTATCTCTATAACACTGGAAAGAGAGCTGATTTAATGAGAGCAGTGGGAGACGCAGCATGCTCCAGCGGGCCCTCGTCACTGGCTTGGTTCGGAGGCTCTGCACTTAGATGGAGGATGAAGCCCGACCGGCCACAGCCAAGATTAAGAGAGGCAGGGGGCCTCGGGGTGCTACTTCCTCTCTTCCCTCTCTTGGCAGTGGCATAATTGCTGAGGTTGCCTAGCGACCGGAAGCATGGAAACAGAAGGTGTCACTTGTTACCTCAGAGCTGGATTTAGCCAAATTGTAAAATAGCCACCGATGGATCAGGAGGGGGATCAGGTTACTAAAGATAAGCAGCAGAAGGCAGGAAGAGAGGGGGGCATCAGAGAATAGACAGAGGTCACCATGAGGGCCATGGAGTGATGGATATATATTGTTTTACTGTTACTGTTGATTGGACACAACTGAATTTAAAACGTGCCTTTGTAAAAACAGAGTGATAATACAGCAAATCTTATAAGTGTGGCATTGAATGTGTTTATGTTACCACGTCTTGGCACAAGCTCACAAGGTTAATTAGGCTGCATATATAAAATAGTGAACCGTTTACATTCATGACTGATATCCCATTGTTATTCTTTTTAGGAAGCAATCACAGGTGTGTGGTGCTGTGAACAAAGACTCTGCTAGTTAGTAAGTTCCATTGAAGTTCTTCACCAATAATTTGTATTCCTGATCTGTGTGGCTTGCTGGGATGTGGATTGGGGTTCTGTTCTGACTAAATGTAGGAAGAGATCAACTCTGTCAGCGAAGATCAATCTCAAGTCAATTCAAATCAAGTCATTCTTTAATAATTAACAACTTATGGCTGCACAATAAAGAGATTTTATAATGACACGGGATGAACTGACTGTGTAATGTGTTTCTCAGTGATGAACCAACAGTTATTAACGGACTCTGTACTTAACTCACCTCTGCAAGCCCTTTATCATTTTTAATCTCATTGTTTTGGTCTTTTACAACCATCAACGTTAATCAGGATCATTCCAGCAGGCAGCTGTTTCCAGTATAAAAGCTCACTGTACATTAGCCACCCATCACCACACAGTACACAAGTCAGAGACGAGCTGGTGAACATCGTAGACTGTTTAGCAGTCAAAGCACCAGGTTTCTGTCAGGAGTCAGTAAAAACACAAAGCAGAGCTAAGCAAAGAGTGAATACTGGACAGGATGTGTTTTCTATTTTGTTCTGTTTGTAGTTTTAGCTCAATAAGGTGATACTTTGTTGGTATTGTGTTTACACCTTTTTGTACTGCTGCTAAGTGGCCAAAAAAGAATTGATTTTGGGTTATATTACTACAAGGAATGTTTGTTTTAGGAAGATTTTACTTTCTTCATTTACTCACTGAGAGACTTGTATTTAACTTCATTATATGTGTATTTTACATCCAACTGTTACTTATTCGAGCTGATGAAAATATATGAAATACTGTTAATGCTGGGCAAACAAGCACATATTTTACTATGGCCTTTGGAGAAGAGATATTTCTACTACTGTTTATTGGAGCTTGCAAATGAGCAGAGTTCATGTGCTGTTCAGTGACTTGTTCATGAAAAACTTGACTATGCTCAACCTGTTTATTTAGTTCAGCACATTTCCTGCTTTATTTTGTGTACTCAGGTGTCCTCCTGTTACAGACACTTCACTTCCTGCCCCTGTGTGTTTCCCTCGTTCGTGATTAGCTGCCTCGTCCTTATCAGTTTCACCTGTCCCTCATTAGCATCAGCCTGTGTATGTACTCTCATCTCCCTCTGCCAGTTCGTCTTTGCCCTCTGTGTCAGCGTCCTCTCCTCGTGTTGATGTTTTTTGGTGTTTTTGATAATCGCTCAGTGTCTCCCTGACCTCGTCCTTGCCTCCTCCATGCCATTTGTCTGCCCTTCTCTCACTACCCACCAGCCTATGTAATAAGCCCTGCTTCTGCAGGTACAGATGGGGAATTTCAATCTCAAACTTTTGTCTCTGAGTCGTGCTTTTGAGTCCATCACCTGTAGTTCACCCAGTCAGTGCACTGAGAGGGATTAGACAGCAGTACAATTAAGGCAATGACAAGTGAATTAAATGCATAATACACTACAAAAATATAGATATTCAATGTAATTACTTCCAAGCTTTCAGGCAAAATCTAAAATTGTGTGAAATAAAAAGTGAATAAGAGAAAAATTGTGCAGGTTTTGATTCCACTAGTCGTGTTAAAGACTTTTCACTCTGTTTTGATTACCCATCGACTGGACACCCCATGGCGATGGCACCAATTTGACATTTGTTCCGCTGATCCAAAAAGAATTAGCTCTCAGAATCACTTCCCGACGAGATGTCATTCATGGCCTATCAATCTAATTCCTGATATTTGTCTTTTCAACCAGTCCTTCCCTCGTCCGTCTGTGTCCTCCGCCTGCTTCCGCTCTTCTATCCTTATCTCCCCATTATTAGCCTCTCATTCCCTCATCTCCTCCTCCCCACCCCTTCTTTTTTCTCTCAGCATTTTCTCTCCCATCCACGTCCTCCCCCTTCCAATAAACCCATCCTACAATCATTCACTCTCTCCTCTCCCGTCCCCCCCCCCATCATCCCCATTATTTACTTTCCTGTATGAAAAACTGTCACCTTCACTTTCCACCCATTGTTGTGCTAATGCCCCCCCTCCCTCTCTCCCTCTCTCTCTCTCTCTCTCCTTCTCTCCCCCCTTCCCTCTCCTCCACTGTATACCTCCATCTCTGCCTCCATCTCTGGTGCGCGCACAGCGGATGGCGGCGGCCCACTCAGTCCTCTCAGGGAGCAGAAGGTTTGTCCACTCCCACTCAGGCTTTGCGTCATGGAACACGGAGAAATAGAGACAGAGGAGAGAGAACAGATGGGAGGAGGACACACTGGCTGCCTGTTTTATAACATTACTCCGAACAACGCTGTGGTCATCAGTATGACTATGTAAAGTAGCGGGCTATTGTGGACTCATCAGGCAGGCCTATATTTAGGACTGAGCTGAATATAGCGGAGCAGGAACTGACACTTTTGGTGTGAAAAGGAAAAATTTGTCCCACACACTGGGAGAGGTTAAAAGGCATCATTCTGAAAAGATATATTCGAGCTGATATGGTGCTTTGTTAGAATTGTGTGGCTTATTTTAAACACACAATGATCTTAAACAGCTTTAGGGAAGTTTTTTCATCTTCGGGTTATTCATTTTTTTTTACCTGGATCCAACTATGCAGACCATAAGCTCGCACTATTAGACCTGTTGCCTCTGTGGAAATCCAATCTGAGGGCTTCGCTATCACAAGATTGGTGTAACCATAGCGACCTGATGCGCATCAGTGCATGACATCATGACTGACACAATCGTTCCCATTTGCGCAAGTGGAAAGACAATTCAGGCCATACTGCTATTATTGTTTTTGCCTGTACCAGCTCCTGCTGATGACTTTAAACAAGCATTGCATAAGATTCTGTTTGCAAATGATGAGAATTAAAACAGTTTATAAATGGCACTGAGCAGTGGCATCTTCAAATGCAAATGCGGTTTACTGGATTTACACAAGAACAAAACAGAAATTAGATTTGTAGCGGCGTGTAAACAAGAGATTAGATCTACTCATTGCGAGCTGAACATGAACAGTCAAATCTGGGTCACGCTGAAAGCAGAAATCCATCCTGGGAGAGATTTCCCAATGATCTTGGACAACTGGATTAAGATGCACAGACAAGTTGCCTCAAAAGCTCCGGAGACATTGGAGACCAGTGTGTGATGTGATCAAGCAGCGTTTTCTGAAGCAGCCTCACTGAAAAAGAATTAGAGGTATAATGTGAGGATGCGGCGCTGACGGTACCCGGGATGGTTTTGTAGGGAAGTGAGAATGTCTTTTGGCTCGGTGCGGAGAGGTAAGTAAAGATGTGGGTGTAAAAGCATAATGAAACCTTCTGAAAGTCCACAAAAATCAACCACCTACATCTTGTCAGAGGTGCAGATCCATAGTTTAGCTTGATTTCAGCATCATGAGAGCTGCTGCTAAATTGATTGATTAAGACCTTGAGCATTGAATGTGTAATTATATTCATACTGTGGCTTTTTCTAACTGACAGAGAAACACACTCTCCACTTCTGTAGCAGAAAATAGAGAAATAATAGATGCACAAACACTCTTGAAAATCTGTGAAAGATCAATAGTGCTCTCAGGTCTGTACACTAAATAAGAATCTACAGCCAGCAACTGAGTAGCTGCATAACAGTAATAAACAGCTAGGCTCTGTCTAATCTGGAGTCTTATTGTTTATTATTGGACTTCCATGGTACCCAGCTTCACACTCCAAACCCAAGGGAACCACCATGCAGCCTGAGAAGATTTTCCCAGACAGATCAGTTTGTTTTTTCTTGTTTTATTTTACAGCAGTGGATCACGTAAATGTGACTTTATCTGTCTGGAGACTTTAGAGTCACAACAAGGTTGTGCTGACCTGAAAGCTTCAGCCAGTAACAACATACTGTGCAAAGGTGTGTCACGACAGCTGTCCAAGGTGCTGATCCTGGGACCGCCAGAGATGTTGGTCCAGATGAACCGTTAGAGATCTGCTAACAAATAATGAGATGAAATGTTTGCTGAAGACAGCGATAATTTGCTGCCATTAACACTTTAAAAATCTATTTTGAGGCACATATGGCAGAAAATTTGACCAAATTTGTTCCTTTTTGGCCACTTGTCACATGTTTTCTCTCCATCTACTAATATCAGAGGTGCTGAGGTCAGCCCGTGTGCTGATGTGTCACTTCCACCAAAAGATATTTGATACTTTCAACTGTTCTCAAAGGATCAGTAGTTCTCCTTGTGACCAGTAAATAGAACTGAATGTGTTAAAGACCCACTTTGAGTTCATGACGTGCTGTATCATGGAAACCAGTGACGTCATTTTAATGAAATTTGCAGCATAGTCACATTCCCCAGGGGGAACCTCCTGACGTGGCTGTTGACCCGCAGAGATTCCCTCTAACAGCACGGTTAGTCCAGCCTTCACTGAAAGGCAAGACAAACCAAAGCCTGCTGAGCGGATAGAAATTACTGGGCACATATCTGCTCCCTACTAGACGAAAGCCTTTTGGTCAATCGCCACCAAAGAAAAAAAATGTTTTGGACAACAGATAACATAACGAGAATGTCAATCTTGAGTTTGTCTTCACAGAGTGTAATGGAGACCACATCATGAGAATGGTTTAATGTTTTTATTCTCTTTAGATTTTTGTCTTTGTTTCTTTGTTTGATGCCATGAGATAATCCCTCACATGTCCCTATTATATATTCTCGGATGCTGACCTGTGAGCGGGGTGTTCCTCCCTTGCTTTAAAGGTCATACCTTCCCTGCACTCCATACTCTGAGAAGAAAGAAACCACAGATCATGTTTATAGATAGTAAAGCTACAAACGTGGTGAGAAGGACTAAAAAAACCCCACAAAAACGATGAAATCACCTTTTGTTATGTACTCCTTCCTTTTATATAATAGCTAATAGGGCATCGTGCTGACGCAAGCTGGGGAGTTGTGAACCAGTGTGTGGTTTTCAGTGCCTCTGACTCTGTGTGTGTGAGTCATCGTGTCACCTACTGCGATCGGGTTGGTAGGTCAAAAGAACAGTAAACCGTTGTTGTGACAGCTAATAATATGTGAGTTGTGGCTTGTTTGGAGGAGGTAGTGTGTGTGCATGTGTTTGTGTTTGTATGTGAGTACGTGCAGGTGAGCTGTGGATCACATGCTGCTCGGAGGTATTAATAGTAATCAGCCAGTGGACACAATCAGCATCAACAGAAGTGCTCTTTGTTAACAAGCACAGTGCTTGTTAATTCAATTAGATTTGATTTAAAGGAGGAATCACACTGTTGAGTACGTCAGATGAACAGATCAAAGTGAACAGTGTTTATATGTTGTTTTCTTATAGTTGTCGCATGGCTCAGAACCCCAGGAGCTAGAATATTAATCATCCTAAAGCTTCACCAATCAATATTTATATGTAAACAATGGATCATGACTAGTCGACATGTCTGGTGAGAACCCTGTCAGTTCTTGTGACAAACCCACAGGTCTTTATCCTCCGATCCATCCTCCCATCACAGCTCTGTAAAGTGTTTTTTTCTCTCTGTGTTTCTCTTTGTTTTGGTGTTACAGCCCAAAACTTTCCCGTTTTGGTTCACTCTTGCTGCTCTCATTATTCTTACCTCCTGCAGCTTCAGTGAGCTGTTTTCCACAAAAAGCTTGTGCGTAAATGCGAAAACAAGTGATGGACTGACTTAGAGGCTCGCTGGTGAAAGCAGAGAAGCTGCTGAGGAGCTAACAGCCCGTGGCGGAGGTGGTGGAGACCAAAACAGAAAGAAGGGATGGAGCAGAGCAGCAGACTTACTTTTGTCAGGCCACAGAAAGAGTGCTTACTTTTTCTGTGTCTGCTGGATGGATGTGTCAAAAGGCAGCCTCCAAGTTGCCAGAAAAACACGAGTACTGCTCATGTAATACTGCTCATTTTGAACGCTGCTAATTCATGCAAAAATGCTGACGTCATAAAATGATCAACTAAATATAAGCCTGAGGATTATCATTGACAGGAAATGATTTTTTGTTCACTGATCATGTTGTTTCCTCTTGCAGGCAGAGTAACAGAGTACTGAATGAATGAAGTGAATATTTTCTGTGTCAACAATCATCAATCTTTAATACTTAAATACTTAATACTTCTTTTAACACTTCACAATAACACACACAATCAACGTGCAGTGCACATAAAACCATTCAAAGTAAGAATGTGCTGAGAAGTGACCTTGCTTTATTTTAAAGATGGAGTCTTACTAAGTAATACTTCAAAACATATATTAATTAACTTACAGTTATGGACTGTTAAAACCAGGAAATCTGTTCCTAAATTGTTTCATTGATAATGAACTACCAAATCAAAAACATCATAAGACACTGTACCATAACTGTTCACTTATTGTAAGCTGCTTTGGATTATAACCTGAGCTCAAATGTCTAAAATAGAAACGGGTCTCTAAGTGATATATAAGCTGGGAAATAATAGGCTGTACGTGAAAAAAAAAAAGTGCATGTGAGATCGAGTGAAGTGCGATGAAGTGGGAGAAGGAAAGAGTAGCAAACGTCCGGAGTGGCTGTGGAGAGTGCTGAGTGGGTGGGGTGGTGGTGGAGGAAGAGGAGGAGGAGAAGAGCTGGAGCTGGAGCTAGTGGTCTCAGCCTCCTTCTCAGAATTATCCCTTAGTGACGCAAGCTCCTCCACTCACATCCTGACAGCTGCTCCCTGCCTGGTTACAGCGCTCCTCGGCCCGTCCAATAACATTCATGCTCATTTCCGCTTTTAATGCATGGCTTTCCCCCACTGGGTTTACCAATACGGCTCCACTTAGGCTCATTAGTACGTGTTCTATTACTACTTTTTGTCTGCATCCAATCTGTGCACTAGTGGGACCTCAGTGCGGCATACACACTGGGTCTCCTTCGTTTAATGAAGAGAAGCTGTGAAGGAAAATAAGCTACTATTCTTACTCCGCTTGGCTCAGGCATTGTTCTTCCTGAGTGACGACACACGGACCAAAATACACCGGATGCTCAAAAGATAGATGAGGGGCCTTCAGTGATTTCAGAGACATGCCACCCTCCTGTTTTTATAATGCTTCTTTTACCGTTACAGCACTTCACCCAACCCTAATAAAACGTCTAAAGAGCTGCAAGACATCCTGTAAACGGGACAATGGTTGACCGTAAAAAAATGATTTCAGGGAAATGGGGCCTTTAAATGATAATACTGACCAACTAATATTGCAACAGCTGGTTAATTTAAGGATTTAATGATTTACATAAGGACATAGTAAAACACTGAAAAAGGGCTGCACCACGACGGCTGACGACTCCTTGTTCTTCTGATATTCATGTAATTAGAGCAGGCTTATAGAACTGTATATACATATTTTAACGTTTGAGATTTAAGACTGACTATTTCCTCAGTACTTTTAAAATCCTGGTGTGGACCAACGATACAATAAAATGATTTGTACTTTTTGGTATAGAGAAAAACTCAAACTTTAGGTTTACAAAAGTGACATTTATTTGCTCAAGTACTTTACCACAGTACTATTCTGTTATATACTTGTACTTTACTTTGCATTAGATTGAATTCATTTTGTGTTACTCTATGCTCCTAAATCACCACTTTTTAGAGGGAATTATTGTGTGTTTAACTCGTTATTTATTTCAGATAAATATTCTAAAAAGGAATATGATGAGATATAATGAAAATAGTGAGGAAAACCAACAGAGAGCAACCAGACACAACATTTTAGTGCTGTGTCTTACCTAACAATAATCCTGTCACATAACATATGACGCAATGTGACACTGACAGAGGTCGTTTTGGCTGCACAGTGAGGACGATTAGCTGATAATACTTATGTGTTTACTTAAGAGAAATACTGACGCAAGACTCATGGAGTTTATACTCTTACTTAATTGAGTAAATAATCTAGATACTTCTTCTGTCCCTGACTAATAAAAAATGATATGGAAGACATAGAGTTATGAAACTATTGACAGTAGGCTAAATCAGTCCCAGTTACTGTTCATTAATGATCTCTTTGCTAATAAGCACCTACAACACTTACTTGAGTGTTGCAGAGATACTGATTATTTGTCCTGTTACCATGACAGCGACTTTTAGAAAAGCTCAAAGTAAAATTAATTGGATTGTGTGAGTTTGATACTGATGGCTGATAATTACCGTTTCTGTACCAATTTCCATCATTTTACCGCAGATGGTGACCCCAAGTACCCAGGCTTTGCAGTTGATGAAGCGTCACAGTGTACACAGAGAGTAAGCATCATGAGAGCGAAACCAGTTTTAAGTGATAACATAACTTAACACTGTGTAATTTCTGAACACACCCTACGATGGAAACTTTGGGGACCAGTTAAATTCTCATTTCATCCCCGTGACACCACACAAAATGCTATTAGGTTACTACTTTCTGAAGAGGTAAGGGGACTTCCATGGTGACACTGTCGGTATCTAAGTCATTCATCTCTCTGGGTTCTTTCAGAAAAAAAGGTGTTCCCTAAGGTTTTGGGACATTCCAGCATGTATCTTCTTTCCCTCACAGCCCACTCATGAAATCTGAGTTGCTTCCCTGAGGCAAGAGACATAATGACCAGCAACAACAAATAACATTATAATAATTTTCCATTGTTTATGTTTACTCATGGTACAAAATCTAAATGAATTCAAATGACCTGCAAAACTGCACAAAAAACACAAAAGCAGCTTCAGTACATGCAGAGAGAAGAAGTACATGTGAATCACTGTTGTGGAAAGAAACATTTGGGTTGGATTTGATGAAGCACTGTCAGACATTCTGTTCGATATCAAACAGGGAATTATTACATGACCACGTCCACCGCAACTGAATCTTGGTTTAGAAATTCTGAACAGATGCTCATTTGCTCTCATGGCAACCACCAATGTCTTCCTGCAAAAAGAGCAGGAAACACGTAACCAGACTGGAAGAACTCAGTGCCCTTCTGCCTGACAGGGACACATTAGGCTTGTTTAGACACAGATGGGATAAAAATGGAGATGCTCCATGGTCTCTCAGACATAATAAACCATTTGACAGGTTTAACCGTCTGTACAATGATCACAGTGGTGTTCCTTGCTCTCAGCCAAGGCCTTAAATCCCTTTTATTGTTGAAACACACAAAAAAACTCCAAGCTATTCACAAGAACTAAGAGCAACAGGCAGACAGACATAAAAAATTCACTAACCTGAATTTTTTTTTCTCTTTATCATGGCGTCACACCTGTCACTCATTCATTGTCCCAATGGCCTACATAGGTTCTTTTGAGAAGAGTTCTCAAATCTGATAATTTCACTTATCATATCATTCTAAAATCTACAGCCCTTCTGCTGAAATGGACTCCCAGATGGTACAAATGATTTTGGATGAGAAACATTTCTGAGAGGGAGGTGATTGTCATCGATAAACACAGACACGTTGCTGAATATGGTGACCTGCAAAGTGAGTAATTGTGTGTTTCTCTTCCTTGCGCGATAATTGAGCTCTTCAATCAGCCCAGACTGATCATAGTTTGAAGCGCTGGTGAACTGCTTCCCACAGCAAAACATATCTCCATGGCCACTGCCGCTTAGAACAGCACACCAGCCTATTTGAGATATCAGAGAGAGAGAATACCCATTTAGCAACATTCAGCATCGTCATAATCATCTGTACGTCATGTGCTCATGATCTCTTGATGCTATGGGAAAAAGAAACCTGAATTTTGACTCTCCTCACCATCATTAACAGTGTGGTTCTGTGCACACAGGCTGAAGTCCAACTTCTCACCCACACCTGATAATATCTGAATCTACTCCACAAATAAGTGAGAAATGCCTTAGCCGGAAAAGGCATTGTTTGGTGCTGCAGGAGGGAAATTGGAAAACAGGCAAAGAACACCTTAAATAAAAAAATAAAAAAACACAAGGCTATATGACTGTTTTCAACCAGCACCATCAGCTGCTGCCAAATACTTCTTCGTCTTTTCTATTTCCCCTTTTCTATTTCAAATTTTTCACTGCTTGCTTTTTGTCCTCACTCTGCACCCCGAGAAAGTTGTGTCATATGTATTGTTTAGTGTCTTAATCATTACAGGTGGTTCCCCTTCTGACTGGTCCATCTGTCATTTCATTTTGCCCCCTATTAATGTGTTTTTTTTTGTCATATTAGACTAATAGCAATCTAACAAAAGCTGTCTTAAGCCAGTAACCTGATGTTAACAGTGTCTAGTTAATGAACATTTACTGTGTGTTAGTCATGTGTGTAGCCACAATCCAGCTTTCACCTTTGGAGATCAACACTAAATGTCAGTCTGAGCTCTTTAACCAGCCTGGTAGATGATCTTTATCCAGCAGCTTCTGGGTTGTTCTGATGTGTTTAAGCTGCTCCTTTATTCCAGTCTCGTCTTCTATGAGTGCTGCTGAACTTATCTCAGCTGTGGGAAGTTTATGAGTCACTTCATTGGTTTTTAACGTGAGACTGCAAAAACACTGAGCTGCTCAGGTGAGCGGCGCCTTTAAGGAAACCCGGAAGTGCTTCTTGAAACCGGATGTACACCCCTTGTCAATGTGACTTACCTCGGCTAACATTGTCATGCGTTAAAACTGTGCTCTAGTAGAGTTTCAAAGTCTGTAGAATGTTTCTCACAACCGTAAACTGTGAGTATTTGAATAATTGTTTTTATGTCATTAACCAGTCGGCTACATGCGCGTGCACGGCTGTGACAAACTTAGCTCAGCTTGCTAGCTCGAAATTAGCTGCTGATGCTAACTGTCCTCTGTCAACATCACGCAACGTGACTTTTATAACTGTGTTTCTGTGTACTGATTGTTGTTTTGTGTCACTTTGGACATAACGTGTTTCCAGGTTTCAAAAGTTATCACACTTAAGTATTGGTGTGTATATAGACTTTGTCTCGAGCTAGCAGCCAGATAACTGTGGTCTTGTTCATGTTAATACATTCACATATTTCCTTTTGAGTCAACTTTAATATCATTAATGGTGCAAATCTTCCCGGGTTCTAATACATACTCTTGTTCTCTCCTCAGTGGCCAAAGCCAAGTCAAAGTAAGTGTGATGATTTTATGAATGTTTATTAGTTGAGTCTCTGGTTGTTTCAGTGCAGCTTCAGCTATAATAACAACAGTTGATGTCCTATGCGGGTACATTTTCAGTCACTGTGAAGTTCACTCATGTTGTTTTTGATCAGGACCATCCTGGTGCAGATGGTGAGTGCTGCAGGGACAGGATATTTCTTCAACACCAAAAGGAACCGTCTCAGAGACAAGCTGGTGCTCCGCAAACATGATCCATTTGGTGAGATGTGACTGTGCTCTGCACCCTGAAACACTTAGTGAAGCATTGCTCTGTAGAGGGGAAAAAATCAATGAACAATCCCATGTTTGTGGGGACTGCAGGCAATACATTCAAATTGCAACTTGCAATCTTGACTTGACACACCAGAATAAACACTAGTTTGGTGACGAGTATAAAAATCACATTTAAATGTATCAGAGACAATTGGAAATGTCTTCAGTCAGGCTGCCAGTTCACTCTAAAACATTAATGTTGACAATACCAAATTTCACCTCCAAATTGTATCAGTTACAAGCTTTATTTTTTCCACCCGTGATCCTTAATGTATCATCTCTGCATTGTTTATAGGAAAAAGATGTCTTATTCCATTGAGACCCTGCAACTTCTACTTAAAATCTGCTTTCTGTTTTACAGTAAACAAGCACGTCCTGTTCTTTGAGAAGAGGAAGATCAAATCGATCTAACACTGCACCAAAGTGTATGGACAGCATAAACCTGCGAGGTTTAAACAGACTATCTTTATTGTCACTGTCAGTCAACATCTGTGTTTGGCTGGCTGATGGATTTTCAGAGGATTTCTTTTTGGATTTCTGTAAAGGCATCTGCTCTGTCCGCTGCACCACGTCAGCACAATGTAAACCCTGAGTGAGCTTCAAGAAAGTTTGACCACCCTTCTGAACAAGGAAAACTGCTACGCATGTGTAAAAGTGATGTTATTTATTGGGGCCACCACAGCTGTTAAATCATGGAATAACATGTTATTGGTGCTATAGAGCAGTTCTACACAGTATCTTTGATTATGATTCAGACAACTGTTGTGCAACTTTATATTTAACCAGGTTGCTGTAGCTCAAACATTTATGAAATATTAAGTCAATTATATGTTGTTCAAGTTTAGTGTGAGATGCTTCTCCACCACTCATCTGTTAAAAAGTACTGGAATTAAAATGTTTTACAAAAAACAGTACTTGTTTTGTGTAAGCATATTTGTCATCACAGTGGTACTACTCATGTAATCGTTATGCTGATAGTAACCCTGATTTACAGTCCAGTCAATCAGATCAGTTTGATAACTTTGTTCATCGTTAAAGTTCTGTAAAGCTCTCAGATCACGAGACGGCGTGTTCACAGGGCGGTAAGACTCATTCCAGGCTTGGTCCGTTTCCACAGACGTCCACAGCTGCTCTCAGAACAGTTCAGCCGGTAGGTCCTTTCTGAAGGGGTAAGACGTCTGTGTACCGACAGCCTGCACGCTCAGTCCTGCTACCTGATTGGCTCTGCGGGTCATCTCCTCCAGAGGCATTGTGGGATAATGAGCCATGTAAAATGCCAGTGCTCCAATAAAGCTGTCTCCAGCACCCTGGGAACAAGCAATATTACAACAATTCTTTATTAAATTTTAGCCATGGTTTAAAGTGTTCCACTGTGCAGCTGCAGCGCCATGTGCCTCAGTCAGCACAATCATTAAAGCAGGTTAGGCTGCAGTGACGTGTGTGTGAGGAGAAAAAAAACTTTGTGGTTTTAAAAGGGTTCATACTGCATTCTGAAGAGTGTAGGAACACTAGTTAAATATGACAGGATGTGAAGGTTCATTCTTCGCTTCAATAATCTGCCAACAGTAGGGGGTGCTATGGCATTTGTCAGCTCTTTCCCTAAGTCTTGAATTGCCTCAGGACAAGTAGTCTCATCTACTTCTAAATGAGTTACTGAGTTGTTGCTGTGTGTGAAATTGTGTCTCAGTCAGCTCTTTTACAGAAACATCTGTATTATGGACATTAATCACAGTCACACAGGTCTTCTCATAACACCCGCTGAATGATAAATTAGATATAATAAGCACATGGAACATCTTAAATACAGAATGATGGTTATCTGTTGAAATTATGACACTGTACCCCCAAAATGTTTGCTAATGAAAAAAAAAAACTTTTTTTTCAGAAACAACTTTCTCCTCAAAAAATGAAAACAAACTAACAAGATAAAAAAGGGAAAAAAAACTGCTTTCAAAGTCAGCTGACAAGCACATGGCTGCTTTAATCACTCCACAATGGCTTCACCATAACTGCCAGCAGCTCTGGTTTTGGCTATCTCTGAACAGATAAATCATCCATTTCCCTCCTCATCTATTGATAGAGATGGAATGTGCCGTCTACGCCCGGAGGGGGTTGGCTGGAACAAGATGCTGAGGAGTGGTGGAGGGAGGCGCGGGGGGGGGGACTCGCTGATGGGAAAAGGCACAATGGAATGTGGCGACACGCTCATGTTTGACCACAAAAGCCCCCCCCCACCCCCCGACACTGGTTCTCACAAGCATGCTCCATTACTCATCACTCCGGCTCTCAAAAGAGTTCATTGCACTCTCTCTTCTGAGCACCTCTGTAACACCCCACTCCCCTCCCACCTCACCCTCCAACCTCAAAGTAACTCCTTTGTTGGGGGGCAGGGTTGTCGGTTGCGATCCGATGATTCAGTAACAGTGAGCAAAAGATAAAAACCCCAACCATGACCCCAAAGATAGCCATGCCCTGTGATCAACAGGGCATCCAGAACAGAGGGGGCCAAACAGTCGTGGTGGACGGGGCAGCCGGAGAGCACGGCCGAGACAACATGCATTTTGTCACAGGCACCTAAAGCATCCTTTGATCAACCAGATGATGGACGCGAGCAGCATAGGAGACGTGTTCCGATTTGACATTTGAAAGGCCAGTATTTCACCCCACCCTGGTGCATGCCACTGATGTGACTCCTGGACTGGAGGGATTCTGGAAAGAGTGAGATCAGAGCTGAAACATTTCACAGGCCCTGTGGATTTCCATGTTTAAAGCCATCGTGTGTTTATGTCTCCTGTCTGGTAGCTGGGCTGGGCTACAGTACAGCCAGCGTTTGGAAAGGAGGCTTTGGTGAAGCAGTCCCACTGGTTTGGCTCTGGCCCGTCTCCCAGTTCACACGTTGCTGTTGAAATGATGATACCACTCTCGAGTGGGGGTTGATGTCTGGGATCAGATGAAAGATTTCGGTCCTTATAGTTACAGAGACATTATATCTGTAAATGCCTCTTCATTTTTCTTTTGTGTTTTGAATAACCTGTTGACAGTCAACCAAATCCCTGACAAAGTCACAACCTTTGTGTAATCATCTAGTGAGACTAGAACAGGGTGGGGCTGAAAGAGCTTTCTGAAAGCTAATACTAGTATTAACGGCTGGAAGATAATGTTTTTGTGCTGACAGTGACCATCTTGAGAAACATGTTGTGTGAATTCCCCTTGAAATTTCCTCTTTGGTGTTTTCAGGTTCAGAAAGTTTGAAAATTTTCAAGCATAAACAGAATGTAAATTGTCATGTAGTAAAAAGCAAAAATAATATTAGTTATAAATATATATGTAAAAAGAAAGATTACAACATGAAATGAGACCTAGAAATTTCTGTGATGTGCATTATCACATAATTTAAATATATGTTTTTCAATGTAAAATGTTATAATAGTACAGTAGTTTTAAAAAATGTGAAAAAAATATATTGTGGCCTTTATTTGCTTCCATGAGATACTTGCACATAATTGTACATTAAAATTACATGACCTTAAAATACATAATATTTCTGTTCTGCTGAATATTACTTATTACCACTTTCAAATGAATGTATGTGTATATGATATAATTATTCTGTCCACTTCCTGCTCAAATAGGCTGTGAGAAGAGGCAAATACTTGCAGCTTTAAGAGAGAAAATATGTGTTTTTTTTCAAATGCCATCTGTGCTTTGTTTTAGTCTACGTGTGTTACATCTGCAATGTATGATAGTTTGGCTTCCTGTGGGCCAGCGCACACTAACCTATCCTTATATATTATATAAGTTGCTATGGTGAACTCATTAGCCTACACACACGTCCAGAAGACATAAAACTACAACACCACCGTATTAATGTGTAAAGTCCAAAATTCACTCTGTTTTAGCTCTGTTTTGGTCTCCACTGATGCATGACAACAGCTGCCTGCTGCATCTGAAAATGACGGATACTGAAACAAAAAAAACATTATGGGGTGCAAACCAAACCAGTGAACTAAAATAAAATGCTCAGAGCAGAATTGCAGGGGTACGAGCTAATTCTCTGCAGGGTCATCATTTCAAGTGACCAATCATAGTTACTGATCCATAAAAAAAATAATTATCATTGCACAATTCACAAACAATAGACAAAACTCTTCCACATGACTGCCTATGTGTAAGCCAGTTCATGTCTAAACAAGTCTCACTGAAACAAGACTTCACTGTTCCAATCTAATCTTAAGGTCACTTGACTGCCCGAGCCACCATCCAACCTCTCTCTGTCTTACTAACGACGTCTCCTTCCCTGAGACTGGCATGTGACGCCACTGGATCCACTGCATGAAGCTCAACGAGGCTGACAAGCGCTACCCCCTTCAGCCCCGCCTCCGTTGCCCTCGACACACTTTGGTGAAGGTTAGATCTGGAGGCCCGTCAATCAAGTGACACAAGCGCTCGCCGCCGATGAGCCGTGATGCTCTTTCTGGTCGGCTCCGTCCGCCACATCTTGACCTCTGCGCCGCTCCTCCGCCCGCTCTCCTCCGGCACTCACGCTGAAGTTAGAAATTAGGATGGCAGACGTGTCTCTGAGAAGCTTACCAAATTACAGAGCATGGTTTCGAAAGTTCTCAGCAGTTTGATGTTTGTAGCGTGACGCTGCAATAAAAGAATGCCATCAGAGAGCCAGTAAAGGTTTTTTTTTTGCCTTGTGTGAATTAAACTATTTCCATCTCTCAGGAATTTTTATAGTTTTGCCTTTAATTCAATCAATCAAAAGCACATTATGTCTCATTTAGGGCAGATTAAAATATAACTACGTTAGACTGACTCATCTTAGCTTGACTTTAATACAACAGTGACAAACCTATAGCCTTTAAAAGCTTTCCGTTTGCTGATATATCTGGTAGGCTTTCACTGACTAAACTCTGGGGAAGTGACCTTTTTTGAATGCTCCTGACAGCAGCATGAGTGGTGTGTGTTTAGAATAAACAGAAGAAAAACTGAATAGTTAACACGAGCAGCAATAACCGCCATGGCTGCACAGACAAACAAAGGAGCGCATACAGAAACTCAGAAGTCCATCAACAGAAAATCCAAGGACAAAGACAACAGCAGCGCCCACACACTTTGATTGACAAGTGATCTTTGTAAAGTGCAACACAGACGCACCACAGCAATGAGCGCTAAGCACCAAAGACAGACCAAAGAAAACAAAACAAAAAAAAAGAGAGAACCTATAGAAAATGCATTTGTCAGGAAGCGCTCCATGCTGAGCAGCTCTCATGTTACAGAGTCTGCTGAACCTTTGAAGCCTCCAGAACCTGTGACTGTATGTCTCACCCAGAGGCCTCCCGCGATCTTGACTCCCGTCCTGCCATGACAGATGGAGCTATGTGCCGCTACCTCCTGAAGCCCACAGCTTTTGTCAATGGAAGGCACCCCGGGGAGAGCAGAGACCAACTGAGGGGCAGCGATGACTCATGGTGGCTTCTACGTCCGGAAGCTTCCAGTAAGACTCGCGAACAGCCGGGGACGGCTCGTCTGAACTGACATGGGAGGGATCATTCAGAGATCAAAAACACTTTTTAATTGGAGCGATTAGGCCTCTCACGTCTTTGATCCATCCACAGCTCTACGTCTTAGCTCCCCTTCACCCTTTAGTGCACGGCACTGATTGACATGACTGCACTGGCAGCGGACTGGACGAACATCTGGGCTGCTAAACGGCAGCTGCAGTAGCATGTGCGCTCCATTAAAACATGGTGATGTGGCACTTTCCTTATTGTGTCACGCTGACCCCGCAGTTGCAGCAGGGGTGAGGAATGCAGAGCTCCGGAGGTATTCCCTTACCTTTGGCTTCCAGGAAGGAATCATGCAATTGGTCTCTCCGTGTGTCCAGTCAGAGGGGAAGACTGGGAGTAATTTGACAGTGCAGACCCACCGTACAGCTGTAATGTCTGGTTTAGACAGCGCTGTCTACCTTTCACCCTACACACTGGACCTCCCGGAGCAGTGGAAACCGAGGCCACCCAAGTCCTGCCGGGGCTAAAAGGCACAGAGTGTGTGTGTATGTGTGTCTGTGTGTGTGCGCTACAGCATAATCTGACTGTCCACACAAAACAGCCAAGGCTCTGATCTCAGCAAGGGAAACCTGCACTCAATTTAAGACAAAGAGCGAGACGAACTGAATAAAAGGGGGAGGGATGGGGGAGACCCACAGTAGATGAGTGGATTTGCTTTGTTATTCATCCAGATTCATGACCCGACTCAGCCATAATTGCTCATGCCGCGTAAAATGTGTTATTCAGCCAGCTGCAGGAATAGCAGATGATGAAACACTGAGAGAGCTAAATGATTTAGCAGAAGCGATGGCACATTATTAACCGACCTGTATCGATCAAAGGGAAACACAGCACCTGTCAGGTGAGACGGAGCGACAGAGTGTGTCCAAAGTAACAACGGGACGAGGCGGATTTGTGTTCGTTCAGATTAGCGGTGGCTCATACCATCAGCTGAATGGTAGCCTCGCTAAAACAGCAAGAAACCGCAAGTGAGTCACTGTGTTAATATCGAAGGATCGCAGCCTGAGAAACACGGCCTCGGTTCACCATCGAGCCGAGTAAAACTGGGGAGTCACATGCTGTCAAGCTAAGACTCACTCTTTTAAAAACATTTCTGTCGCGACAAAGCTCAATCAAAGCAGTAATAACAGAAGAGGAGAGGACTGTTACCAGAACAGGCTCAGAGAAGTGAATAATGATCTTGATAACAACCTACTGTTTTTTCCCTGCTGCAGTTAAAAAAAAAGAAAAGAAAAGGGCCTTACTGGAAGAGGGATTATGATGTCCAAAAGAGTTAAACACTCCAGAATTTATGGGGCCATCAAAGAACAGAAGGGGTGGGGTGAGAGAGCACGCGTGTGTGTGTGTGTGTGTGTGTTGTGTGCGGGGGGGACATGCAGCAGGCCCGACCACAGCTTTCTGCTGACTGATGCAGGCCCAAGAGGTGAGTCATGGGAGAGGAAGGAGGAGGATAGGGGTGCAGGGTAGGTTCTCCTGGGTGATACTGGGAAGTTGGGGGAGGGGGGGGGGGGGGTGACTGAAGACTGTGAATAAGGTATGTTATTTATGTCTGCTTCAAACTATGAGGGCACAGAGGAGGTCACACTTTGTCCAACATACAGAGCTCTTTGTCCTTAAAATGCCACCACATAACACTCCCGTGTATGTGTGCCTCTGCTACTCACACCCAACACTTTTTTTCTTTTTTCCTCTTTGCGTTCTCCTCACTTTCTCTATTTCTGATGTGGGCTTCATGTAAAACTATGACTGCATACCTGTAATTGCTCTACTCCAGTTTTTACTATGCTGCATGATGAACGGCATTTGGAAATTATAGTACAATAAAAGTCCCGGGGGGGGGGGGACTATTCAGTAAAAGAATCCATTACACAGATAATTAAAAGGCTTGAATCAAACTGGTAGGCACCAAGAAGTGATTAACACCTCTGTGCGATGACGTATTTGATCGCAAGAACACAGGCCCCACAAAACCATCAGAGACAGGAAACGCAAACATCTAGCCGAGGCTCCTGTGACGAAAACAAACCACAGAGGCCGGTGTGAAATGAGTCAAGCGACGCTGGCCTCTTTATGAGATTAGAATCAGGGAGGGGAAACAGCCGGTGGTCACCACATCCCCGATGATCTTAAACCGCCTCACTTGAGCAACACGCAGACGTGTAGCTCGAGTACCCGGACTTCATTTGACTATGATGCATGGACAGATAAATGATGCTATGGAACAGTGATGTGGGATCTGAGGATTTTCTCTGAAGAAAAACTCCTATTAATATACAGAAAACATTTGAAAGAAGTTCCTTCCAGTGCTTACATTACAGTGAAGAGTGGGCTGCATTACACAATTTTCCATATAAAATATTTTTCCTTTTAAGCAATACAGCTACCACCCCTTACTCAGTCGTAACTTACTGTTGAAGTGAAAAATACAGTTTGGAAATAGTTTTTGTTAAAAAGTTATTGTTAAAAAAAAAAAGGTTATTATATCTTGAAGGTTTCCCCCTTGATGTAAAATGTGAACTCCTTGAAGTTTGTGACAAACCGCCAAAAACTAACCAAACTTACTCAAATAAAAAGAAACATGTCATGGCTGCTGCTGACGGGGGACAGAAAACGGATGAAACGGGGAAAGCACCTGTGGGTGGAGCCGCCCTTGTCAAGTGGATCAATAATGCCGCCCTGAATAATATAACTCTGGAAAAAATGAAGCTGTCTGTTTCGTTACTTAATATTCATGTAAAAGAAAAAAGTTTGGTTAAAATAATCATCTGCTTATAGTGATCAATTTAAATTGGCCAGTTGAGATTACTAAGAGGTTCCCATTGTTTACACACAGATAGTTCAAGTTTCTTAAATGTGGTCATTTGCTCATTTTCACAGTAAACTGAATGTGTTTGGGCTTTAGGATGTAGGGATCAAATAAGCAAAAGACAGAGAAATGATCTGCAGCTCTGGGAAATTATCATTATTTTTAACTATAAATTCTCACTATTTTCTAACATTTTATGGGGGGGGGGGGGGGGGGGGGGGGGGGGGGGGGGGGGGGGGGGGGGGGGGGGGGGGGGGGGGGGGGG
>JBAJHX010000115.1:19335066-19354529 GCA_037176925.1 Amniataba percoides
GGGGGGGGGTTTTTTCGGTTTTGGTTTAGAGGAGAAGTTTTCATGGTTTTGGGAAGTTTTGGGAACAACCCCCCCCCCCCCCCCCCCAAAAAAAAAATGTCCCTATGTGCCATGCTTACCGTAGTGTCCACTGCTGTGACTGCAGCAGTCGGGACATGTTTCGAGGCGGACTCCTGTGCCTTGAGCACCACGCAGCCCTGGGGTCCCAAAGTGATGATGACCGACCCGCAGCCCCGCTTCAGCAGCTCCAGGCCGGCCTCATGTGCTTGTTCCACAGTGGCTACCGAGGAACCAGTCAGCAGCTCAGCCTGTGCGGAGACAGCGGCGAGGGAGCAGAGGTGAGACGCTGCAGACGCACAGCACCGTGTAATCACACATATTACACAGGCTTCACTTAAACATTCATCTCATTTAGCAGAGGATATAATTGGACACTATTTCTCAGACATTTCTTCTCAACCACTCTTTTTTTTTTTATTTTCTAGGTCAGGGAGCCAAGTTAATCAGAGGTTTGGAATTAAAATTAAAGATAGGGCAAAACCAGAATCAGTGTGGGATACTGGGAGGATAAATAAGGAACAGCCCTATGGAAATTCCCCAAGCAAAAACCCAGGACCAAGGAGTGTGTGCAGCATGCAAGATATCAAAGCAATGCCACAAGTTTTTGCTTCTTTTTCATAAAAAAGCTACACTAAAAGCTTGTTTTGTCTCCCTAATGAACACAGTTAAGTGCATCACAACCATTTAATAAGACTAACGATCCCTAATTAGTAGCCCATTACGGGTCTTGTGCTCGCTGGCTAAGGCTAACTGTTTGGTATTAACAGTTTTGGGATGAGTCAGCTCTTAATTACACAGTGACCGTGGTCAGACAGACTCATAAAACACATTCAGTCTGTTAAGGATTTGCCGGATCCGTCAGCAGTCTGCGGGCCAAACATTTTCAAAGAGCAGATCCTCTGACTGCGGCGCTTCATCTGGCTCCAAAATGACTAAACAGTGACAAAGCAGGACTCTACAGCTGATGTTTGAGGAACTTCAAGGAAAACTCAGAACCACAGCTGTTTTTTTCCCCAGCATAAATGGCACCCTTGATAAAGATGAGCCACAATGTGTTTCTCTGCTGTTTAAAGGCAACTGCACGGCAACTTTATCTGAAAGCATAACTGAGGCTTCAGAGAGAAATTTATGTGACTCCAATTCTAAACAACAAAAACATTAATATTCTTTTTATTTCAAATATTTTTTTCTAAACATGACTATTCTAATTAAATGGACTGAAATTATTCATGTTTCGTGTTACTGTGTTTAATGGTTGCTTTGACTCAGTTTTCATGAGATTCACTGAGCTAAACCAAATTGCTGAATTCTTCAGATCTTTACACACAAAATGCTGTCCTCGTGTACAAAATACACACGCCTCATATTCGCACAAATGTAAGCGCTTATTACTATTCAACACATCTGCAGCCATGTCTCTTAATTTCCCCTGCTGAGCAGCACTGCACCATAATTGCTAATTACTTTACCACTGCCATGCATTTCAACTAGAGAAAAAAGGAAATGCAACTTCTCTCCTTTTGATTACTGTCAGTGTTACAAAGCACTGAGTGTCTGTTTGAGCAGTGTAAATTGTGCTTTAATTTGATGTGCTTTTCAGCATTACAGTGTTACTGTAGCTTACTGTATTTTGGATGATTAAAGTAAACTTACAAGTGATTCAAATGCTTAGGGTTTAGTGTGTGAACAGAAACAGACTGTGTGGCTGATGTGGGAGAGAAAAAGGAAATATCTGAGTGACACTAAATTATTATTTTGTATGAATGTAGGATTTAATGCAGTAAAAAGTCAGTCTCTAGACTCCATTTATATTTACAGTAATGTTATATTCAGTTCATTTAAAAAAAAGTCATTCTGTCTCTACATAATTTTAAATACAGATTTTTGCATGAATAATATTTTTTGAACAAACGTGAAGAAATTACCACTACAGAATAAGTGACTGGTTGACAGATTTCAGTAGTAATGACAATTGTATTTTGAAAATGCTATGCTGATAAAAATTCAGCAATAAACCTACAGATTGTTATGATGCTCTGATAAAGTGTGTGAAGTACTGTGTAAATCCATTCAGCTCTCTTGTGTGTGCTACGTGAGAAGAAAATTTATCAGAGTATCAAAGTTTTGAAATCTGACACGTGAGCCAAAAAAATACACACATACACAATTACACATATTCACACAGACTACAGGTAATACATTTAATTTAGTGTTTGTTTTTGGTGTCCTGTGGTTTATTGCACACTTGGATGAACACTTTTACCTTTTCTTGTTACTCACTTGCCTTCTCTGATTAACTGAAATATCTGATCCCTGCATGGCACCGTTAAAATAAAGATAATTATTTTATACATAAGAAAGAAATAATGTGCTATATTTCAATATTAAAAGACATGTGTTATATAGTTAAAATGATCTGATTAGTGTTCCTCATAAAGGGAAAAAAACCTAAATGTGAAATCCATTTCCTCCTGGACCTCCTCTGTAATTTAAACTCACCCTGCTCTAAAAATACCAGCAGAATAGAAAACATCCAAGCATTTAAAAAAGAAATCACAAATAATTTCTTCTTTCTTTTTGCTGCTATCAAGCTTCTATGAAAGTGTGTGAGAGATCTTTTCTCAGATCTGTGGATGATAACAACGAGGATCCATTTTGGCACGTGAGGTCCTCAGGTGGACATCAAAGATAATTCCCCCTCACTGTAAAGCACTTCAGTGTAGTATGTGGGCTGAGGATCAAAGGGTGCCTGCACTTTGTCTTCCTTAAGCCCCCCGTTCCCCCGCCCCACTCAGCCCGAGAATGGCACAGCGAGACCACACACACACACACACACACACACCTGTGCAGAACGTGCGCCAGCTATAACCCCACATGGGAGGGTCAGAGCACGGCTCACGCTAGCGCTGAATAGGGGTCTGAGGATCCGATCCCCCCTGCTTTTGTGATCTGTCAAAGTGAACAATGACCTTGGACAGTTCAAAAATAAACCACAGAGTGTATCGGTGCTTTTAGAGCCCGCAGCCACCCCGGTGCTGTCGGATGCCAAGAGAGAAAAAGAGACGTTTTGTTAGTCATCAGCTTCACACCAGGGCAGGGAATCAATCTACCTCCCCCTGTGTGCAAGAATATGAGAAAGTTGAATTATGTCTCTCTCGCTGTCTGTGTGTGTGTGTGTGTGTGTGTGTGTGTGTGTGTGTGTGTGCATGCGCCCATCACACAAGTGAGCACCTCTTTTTTTTAAAGCATATGCAGTATAAAGCTGTTGACATGGTGGGTGTATTTGCAAGAATGTATATGTTTAGGCGTATTGCCAAAGGGTGGAAATAATGTGCTGTCATTACAGTCGATTTGTATATTTATATTTTTGACAGGGTGTTTTCAGTCAGCTCTGCTTTACAGTGTTTAGATTTGAACTTCTAGTTTGTCACATAAAGTATCTCCTCTTGCTGATAGGATACATAACTCTTGTTACTCTCGTATGACTTGACCAAAGCCTTTTACATTTATATTTTCTTGGTGTATATTTACTGCATTTTATCAGGTCTTTCTAGTAATACATAAAAAATTACGTGAGTAAGACAGTGGGGAAGACAATAATACAAACACTGTGAAATTCCATTAAAACATTAAAAGACAGACATGTTCCCATCATAAAAAGCTTTACAGGTTAAGGAAACTCAACATACATGCAATGGCATACATACATATATATATCAAAATACACACCGATAAGGATGTAATTTCTGTACTTAGTCTCATGCTTGCCTGTCTATATTTCGCAAGTAAATTTCGCAAGTGATTAAGTTTATCTTATCTTAATAATAATAATGTTGGGGGGAAAAAAGGCTTTTTCTACTTTAATGGAGGTTGATTGACTGTTTCGATTCATTGTTCTTGTGTATTTCACTTTTCAAGTTTAATTACATTAAGCTTTTCAAAGACAGTAGCAATAGTTCCTGTAAACAATATTCACTTGGTGCTTTATGAGCTTTTGGAGTGATTCATCATAAAATTCTTGCCAGTGAATTTACTTTGAAGTCACTTTATAAGTAAAGCAGATTCTTTTAATTTATTTTAAACGATGACTCCCCTGGGTGGGAGGTTTTAACGTTCTTTCCACCCCTGCATCCTGCATTATATATAACATGACTGTACTTCCATGACCTGACACCTAGAAAAAAAAGAAGAGAAGACATGTTGTGCTTTCGTCAACTCTCTCTTTCATGTCCCCACACCTGGCTGCAGCTTCTCTCCACCCTGCATCACCACATCAAAAACAGGCTCCCAGGCAAACTTACATCCACTTTATCCCCGAGGGGGCGGCTGACTCAGCCAAAGTGCACATCTGCCTTGTTTTTTTTTTACTACGATTCCCATCTATCCCTGCCCCTCGTCACTCATCTGTCATCACTTGACAGTCAAGACGTGAAGTGCCATGACACTAGTTTACACCATAAAAGGCTGCAGAGATTTCGCTCTTCATACCAGGAGGCTTACATGTCTGGCTAAAGGCTACAGTGGCGGGGTCATGACCTACGAGGTGCAGTTGAATCACTGTGAAAAGGTTTGTGTATGTGTGGGCGCTCATAACATCTCAAACCTCTGATCTTTTCCTTTCACAGAGAAGAAATATTTCCACCTGAACCTGACTCAGTGTTGCTTAAAGATTCCAGTGATGCAAAGTGTTGACTGGACACATTTAAACTGCGGCTTGTGCTCATCTTTACAATCTAGTGTCATCCTAAACCAAGAACACAGGAACTAAAATGTGAGAGGCGCTTTAACGGGGTCTGTCTGCTCTATTATAAGCTGTAAAAGTTTCATGTCCAGTTAACCAGCTTACTTCCTACAGTAGTAAACTTTGTTAGTTTACACTTACAGAAAAGCCCCACTGGTCACCACCATGACTGTGTAGTACAGGAGCCCTCCCTGGATGCTATTAAGAGTTTAATTAACATTGGCATTCTTTCTTTGGTGGATCTGGGAGAGTTAATCCAACAACTCCAGTGAATTACCCAAGATAATGATTACATTCATTTTCCCAACACATCAGTTAGTCCTGATGTCTCGTCCTCATAAATCATCTGAGACATTCAACCTCGTTATCATGTGTGCAGCCACCAAGTGCATTTTTAGGACCCACGTTTACGGAGATCTTGTTTGAAAATGGGTCAGCGTGTAACATTAAGCTCCTGGAGGTAACATTAGCTTCATTAGCATTTTAGAAAGAAAAATCTATAATCACTGGCTTTTGTTTACCCATTTCTGAAAGTTAGAAAAAAGAATTTGATATTTCTGATGCAGACGTCATTGGTTTACAGTGATGCTGCAGAGGACCAGTATCTTTTATTCCTGTCTGTTTTCTGTCTGCTCCTTTGTTAATGTGAGCGTACGCATGTGTGAGAACGGCAGTTATTGTGTGAGGACGCATAAATGCTGCTGTGATAAACACTGTGAGCTGTGTGTGTGTGAGTGAGTGTGAGTGTGTGTGTGATTCATCACCTCAGACTCATTACAGCAAAACACATCAGAGGCTCTGTAGAAACCTGCATCCAAGTCGGGGATGGCCGGCGCTGGGTTGAATATTGTCTTTACTGTAACAAGAAACCAGGCAGTGATCCAGCTTTATCGACCACAGTGTCAAACACCACAATCCACAGGTCAATCAGGATAGCATGCAACCATTAACAAGGGTTAAAAGACACCATTGTTCTCAATAATACACCCAGTTACACTTGTCAGCTCGCCTTTAAAAGGATGACAGTGTCCCTCGGTGACACATTTTACAGTTGTGCGATGTTTCTTTACCATTGTGCTAAGCTTCGCTGTCAAGGTCTGGCATTACCTTAATTAAACTTTCAATGGGAACAAAGGCTGGTGGGCTACCAGTGGGGATTGCTCTCACAGGCAAAGCTCAAATGGATAAGCTTCTATAAAAAGACACCTTTTAAACGATTAAATTAGCATTCCCTGGTAAAGAACACTGGAGGAAAGAAGAGGAAAAAAAGAAATATGCTGGTGGAAACGGCCTCGCATCCTGTGGCTGTTTGCGCTGTGCTGTAACCCCTGCAGTTCCAGGACCGTGTGCGCGGAACAGATTCGACGTGAGGTATATAACCCCTATATATGTGTGTCAGTGTGTGGGTGAGAGGAGTTGTGACCCCTTCTCGGCATGCTGAGAAGCACAAGAGAGGGAGAGAGCAAAGGGAAGAGCGAGAGCGTTTGTCAGAAGTAATCCTCTGCACGTATTGCACATCACTGTCTTATGCATATTCATGAGCGGGGAGCATTAATGCATCTAATACCATGATTTCTGTGTATGTGTGAGGATAAGCCCAGCTTGACGAAGCGATTAATTCTGATATCTCTGTGTACAAAATAAAGCCTCATGCAAGAGTGTGTGTGTGTGTGTCTGTGTGTGTTTGTGAGGGAAATATATGTTCAGCGTTGGTGACATCAAAGTCTGTTGCGCAAAAAGTGTGTGTTGCCTAGTTGCTGTGTGTGTTTGTGTGTGTGTGTGTGTGTGTGTGAGAGAGAGAGAGTGTGTGTGTTTGCGTGGGCACATGAGAGAGCAGCTGCGTGGGTTTGTGCAGGGCTTTGGCCACCTGGCGCTTTGAGGTGGATGCTGGGCTGCTCGCGAGTAAAAGTGGAAATAATGTCTCTCTCTCTCTCTCTCTCTCTCTCTCTCTCTCTCTCTCTCTCTCTCTCTCTCTCTCTCGCTCTTTCAAACACACATGTTCATACTGTACTGTATGTGCAGCCGGAGGAGCCACGGCCATGTCGCAAAGAAAAAAAAAACAAACAAAAAAAAACAACACAGTGACACCGGGCGCTTTCTGACTGTTCTTCGCTCTCCGTCTCTGTCTGTCAACCGAATTGCACCTCCGTTCTGCATCGCTCCGCTTTCCAAGACAAGTGCGAGATCTCTGAAATGTGATGCCTCCGTTTTGCATGAAAGGAAGGATCTCCATCTTCCCCCCGCCTGCTTTTCAACCCTCTGTCTGCTCTGTTTTACACTCTTCTTATGCTGGTATTTCTTGCTATCTTTGCCACTAAAAAGGGGACAGGATGTCATGGATCACACTGCGATGGAGACTGATAACACTTACATCTGTGTGAGTGTCAGTTAAAGGGGCTCTATGAAACAATTAACTTGCAACAGCAACAAACAACTTGAGACCTTCCTCGACTTTCTCTGTTGACTGTAACAGTCTGTAAATTGATTTCTGTGTAAAGGACTCCAGATGCTTCTCTCCTCAGCCCCACTACCGTTCAAACGGTGTACAACACCAACTAGTTAGCTCTTTGGCACTACCTCATATTTATACATATTTCAAATAAATGTTCATGGAACTACTACAGTGTTAGATTAGTCTCGATCAATCCTAACTTACAGAAAACAAGCATTCTTTGTTTGTTGTCCTGCAGACTAACGAAACATGAATTTAGACTTTGTATAAATCAGCATCATGATGTGGTTATCTAAGCCCCCTTTTGATCTGTTTATTGTAATTAAATCACAGCTAAATCAGTTTATTTTGGGATCATACTGCTGTACAAAGTAGGGTCCGATAAGCCAACATCAGCAAATGACTGACTCACACCACAACACAGGAAACGCATCTTATTTAAGATATCCTGTTGGTGGTTTCATCAAGCTTTCTTACTCTAAGCTTCTCCTGTAGAAGAAGTTCATCTTAAAAAACAGGTCACAAATCTACAGCTTTTGTATTCAGTGTATAAATTATGTATATCAACACAAGATGAGTCCTTGAGGGGCTCAGAATCATACAAAGTTTGATCATTTCCATGGCGACTGAGAGGACACTGAAACACTGAGGGGACCTTGAGGTTTTCGGCAACCTCAAGCATAGTTTCACTCTTTCAGAAGCTGTCATTTCTTTAAACAGCTCGACACTGTAGTTTTTAGCAAAGAGCATTTGTTGTTGATAGTTCTCAGCCATGCACATTTGGTGATGAGGAAATGTGGAGCTACAGTGAGGCTCACTGATGTTGCACTTGTTACATTAAGTCTGTCAATACCTTTTCTCTTCGGCCTGCCTGAGAGCGCCTGAAGGACATTTCTCTTTTATGACCAATTTGTTCTCCTTTGCGCAACTATCATGCAAGCTGCCTGTACTACTAATAATCTATTAATGCATCCGTAGAAAAACCTGTTTATGTATCTGCACCATCATAAAGGCACACAAATATGCTTTACAACTGGCTTCCACCCTTCCACTCAGAGGGGGGAATCGTCAGTTTTTCCTCCTTGTCCTTGTCACATTTTTCCAATGTACTTCAGAGGCTCACATGCATATCAAACATGTGATGCAAATCAAGTGCAGAAATGGGACGCATATTAACCCCAGTGCCGATTACGCAAGCTTGATTATGCCTTTAATTGAAGGGACTGTCACAACATATGTGGGGTACACTCAACACAGATTCATTGAATTGTGTTGAAGCTTTACGCATGCTGTATTCAGACTATTAACAATTATCAACATATTAATTGTAGCCACGGGCCAAAGTGGTAGGAGGTACAATGTTGTCCTGCTCCCTTATTTGCCATCTGTGATGTGACCAGAGTGTTTGTGTCCAGCGCGTTGCTTCAGTGCTGATGTCGAATGCAGCAGGCCCAGTGCTCATGAAGCATACATGCAATAAGTCTGCTGAGGATGGAGGCTTATCAATATGCACACTAGAGCAGCTTGTGTAAAATCCCAAACACACTGATGGATGGAGAAATCCGGCTCTCTGATGCAGGGAGCTGCTGCTGTGGACGTCACGCGAGCCGGCGTGTCGATCTCAGGTTGCTTTGTTTTGCTCTCCAGGTGTTGGTAGAGCCACACAAACACACTCCGGGAAATATGCAACCACACACATACACACAACCACACAGACACACACACACACTCACAGCTGCTTGGACAGATGTGGTAATACTGGGATGTACGCACAGTGAGTCACGTCTGGCAGCGCAGGAGAGCGTGTGTGCGTGTGCGTGTGTCATGACTCTGGGCTTTTTCTTTTTTCTTTTTTTTTTTTGCACGAAGGTTCAAAGTCTGGTCGCACATGTGCTTGAGGAGCAGCCAGAACGGTTCAAGAAAGTGCAAAAACACAGCAGTTTATTGCTGTGGTTGATTTAGGAGGAAAGGTGGATGGAAAACAAGGGCAGAGGGAAAACAGAGATCACTCACACACTCTTGCATGCACACATACACGCGCACACACACATACACACACACACACACACACAAAAGAAATGAGTCATCAGTGAGTATGTGAAAGGGCTTTAAGAGGCTCTAATTGCATCTGATGAGAAATATAAAAGCGGCTTCTTGCTTAGACAAGGAAGAGGGGGAGGAAGACAGGGTGACGACGGAAGAAGAAAGAAGGAGTGAAACTACATAACTCCTACCGTTTCCTCAGTTCTTAGAATTCATTTAATTCCATTACCTTCTCAATATTAAATGGTAGATGGCAATAAATTACGTATGCATATGTTTTGCTCTCAAATAATTACATGCGAGGAGAATAAACTCTTCTCGATGGGTTATCTTGACAAGTGATTCTGAGAGCTGGCATCCGCGGTACGTGTGGCTCGATGGTGACATTTGCGTAATATGAGCGGCGCTTCACCCCCGCGTCATTAAATCCTCGCCACCAAACCCATTAACACCCATTCTCTCCAGAGAACTCCATTTACGCAATGCTCTGGCGCGGCGGCGGCGAGGTGGCATCTCCGCCAAGCGTCTTCGCTTGCTTCGCCTCGCCTCTCTCCTGGCGCCACATGCCGAGCCTAATCCCGTGGTACGGTGGACGCGGTGAGGAGGGGGAAGGGTGGGGTGGGGGGAAGAAGAGGGTGGCGCTCGAGAAGGCCATCTGGGTATCCCATCTGCAACACGGTTGTGGCTGCGACTCTTTCGTTCTGGCAGCCTGCAGCGAGTGATTACCGACGACAGGCCCTGATGACAGGGCAAGACGCTCCCCAGACGTCTCGGATGACGTGAAGGCTTGCTAATAATAGGATGTCGTTAAAGATGATGAGCTCAATAACCTGGTTGTCAATACGAAGGTGGAGGCAGGAAGGGACAGAAGGAGGGGAGGCCGGCTGAAATAGGTTTTTGTTTGTGCAGGACTTCAATGATCCTGCTGGCTTTTATTAGTGTTCATACAGACATGGCGGTTGGTGCAGAAAATGGGCAGCAGGGATGCAACAAACTCATGAGAATATTACATTTGTCCACTTCTCACACTTAACTTCATCAAGTGATATGAGTCAGTGGGAAGCCTCTCTTTAGAGAGTGTAGGAACGTGTAAATGTGAACACAAACACAGAAGTCACATGACATTGTCTGATACTGTGATACAAAAGAGATCTTAACTTCAAATGCTGCTTGTTTTGTGATCTTCACATGCCTGGTGGTTGGTTTTTACAGATATTGTCAGACGTCAGTTCTTATTTTAGGTGCCGCCTTTCAGAAGATTCAATAAGCCCTCTGGTTGAAGTGTATTGACACGCTTATACAACTGACGAGTGGAGTAACACCACAAGCAGGAAAAAAGAAACATGTCTCGTCGTGGGGAACGATGCATTTAGTTTCACTCCTGTGTTTCATGCATGTCTATGGTGACATGCAGAAACATAGTGTAATGGTGAGCAAATAGAGAAGTAATAAATCAGTCACAGTATAGAGTTTGTGGCAAACTTCAACCAACCAAAGCTACTGGTCCCACTAGACCGAGGGTGTAGCTGCAACCTCTGAGTGTTATATTGGTTATGAAAATTTGCATGTTTTTAGTTTTAATGCTTCCTGGAAAAGTGTGATACTTTATGAAAATGTATCTCTTAATGATGAAATACTCTGGAAAGTGTATGTAGAAAGTTTGTTTATTTCTTCTCAGAAAATGTAGGTTGTGGTAGGTTTGGATCGACAGCAGCTAGAATAGCTTTCAATAGTTTTGCGTTATTGACAGAAACACTGCCTCCATCTGAAAGCGCTTGGCCTCCGCTGCCAAGCTGCCGCATGTACTGGTTTGCACATGTAAGAGCGGCTGCCTTCCATTCTTGCATTGATTGGAACAGCTCTGTTAGCTAGCCTGACAAATGTACCTCCTTCCTATCTATTTTCTGAATTCCTACTGAAGTTCACTGACTGGCTACCCTGCCTGGTGACGTTCAGTATGAGCAGTGCAAAGAGAGCCAGCGCCAGCGGACAGAGTGGCTCACCTGGCCGAAGAGCGGCGGGCTCAGCAGGGTTGTGCATGAGGATTAAGACAGAAGCAGCGTATTTAGTCATGCTTTGGCATAAATGTGAGGGTTTGGAACATACCGCACACACAGATGGCCAGTAGAGAAGTGGATTACATTGCAGAAGTGGCTGGAGAAGTTTCTATGGACAGTGATACTTTTTTGGACACATTTTCTTCCTCTGTCACAACAAGAATCCACTGTAATACACACTGACCACAGCCCTCATTCTCACGAAGGAATCAACATTTTTTAGCCACTTATCATGCCAGTGTTGGCATTTGAAGGGGGAACATGATCATGATCATATATATAATCTGCAACCACCCAAAACTGTTTGACAGATCTTCCAACACACAGACTGACATAAAAGTATTTTTTATGACGCAGTTTAAGGTTTGTTTAACAGATGAAGAAGAGGCCGTCGTGATTAAAATCCTCAAAATTGCTCTTCATCTAAAAAGTTTAACTGTTCTTCTTTATATGTGAATAAATACGTGTAACTTCTGTGGTTCACTGACCTCCGTTCTCCTGAGCCATGCGCAGGGCCTCCAATGATGTCTGCGGACTGATCTCTAACTGGCACACCAGCACTTTTGCATGGCTGATGGCTGGAAGAGCCTTGTGCAGCTCGTCACTGCCCAGTAGCATGTTGGCACCGGCCACGATCACTATGGCATTCTCACCTGCCCATGGACACCAAAAGAGACGTGTGAGGATACAACAGTCACTGTATGGAGCCTCTGAGGGTCCACAGGAACTTTCTAGTCCATAAAAAATAGATACTGTGGGGATATATGAGGAGAAAAATTTTAAAAGCGATTTACTGGAAGTATTATGGTTACACAACACATTACATTCACTTTAAGTTGAATGAAGAATGTACTGTACCAACTGCAAATGGAAAACACAGTGGTACAGTGGTACACGGTGCACAGTGGTAAACAGTGCTTTACAGTCAAGTTTCCTTTAAGAAAATGCTTAAGGAAACGCAGATAAACGTGTGTGTTCCATCCACTACTGTTATGTAAACATTATAAGAAATGGGAGGTATAGAGAACAACTGTTGATAGTGCTAATTCTCCAGTCAGGTGCCATTCATTCATTGCAGAGAAAGAAGGCACAATGAAGTGATGTAATGAAGAGTCAACCCAAATGGTGGAAAAACATGTGGATACGTGGTAAAAAACGTCATATTCCACTTGTTTATGCACTGCTTTAAGGAAAGTTACAGTCTCCTTAACACCACAGAGATCTGTTGTTTTGGTCTGCAATTTTTGCCTCCTCAGTAGAACTGAATGACATTTTAGTCACATGCCTCATTTACGTCATGATTTATTTGCAAAGGGTGTCTCCGCTGTGCGTTTTGCTTTTATATTTACACCACAGCTTTCCATCTCAGCCATGTGCAAGCTATTTAGTGTTATTTTAACTTCCTTTTTCATTTCCGGCATTTTGCACTCAGGTTCAGGCAGAAAATGAAAATGCAGGTGGATGGAAAAGCACTTAATGGCACTCTTTAGTAACCTAAGCTGCTAATCTGCCTTCAAGACATTTGTTATATGTGGGAAAATCACTGTCAGTGTTAAATGTGCTGCAAATGAACTATGACATTTCTGCGCTTGTTTAAGCGTATACTCAGTTTGTTTAACCTTTAAAATCCGACATAAAATGTATGTCTTTGCTCGGGTTTATTTTTGAGCATGTCCTTGAAAACAATGAATTTAAATTCAGCTGGATGTGATAATGGCGTATGAGGATGTCCTGTCTAGATTGTGTTAAATGGTAAAAAACAGATGTATTTACTAGAGGCCATCCACACGTAATGGCACTTTTCAATCACTTAGCTGTATTTGCTACATGACAGAAACTGTTCTTCGTGTGGAAAGCCTCGGACTGTAGCAGATTGGAACCTGTGGATACTCAGCATGGTTTTGCGCACTTAAGCCTTTGTGTATGTGACTTTGTGTAGGTGTGTGTATATCCGGTGATTACAGTCACTTGGACTGTGGTGAGTCAGTGGCCGTCCTGAATGCGTGGGTGTGCAGTGTGTGGGTGTGTGTGTGTGAGTGTGTGTGTGTGTGTGTGTGGCAGTGAGAAACAGTGTGCCCGACAAAAACACATGCGCTCAGCCGTGCATGCCCAAGACCATGTCTACAACTCAAAGAGCTTTTAAGATCTCAGCAGGGCAGCATAGGCTAGCGGCGGAAGCATTTACCTGCATCGTTGACAATGATGGAGGCAGCTCCTGTGGCTGCATCAGACGTCTGCCCTACAAAGTCTGAGGCAGAGAGAAATGAATGGTCCAAAATGGTTTGAATGCATCAATTATTTGTCTTTCCTGCAAAAACGAAATATAACGCTTTTCTTTCACCACAGCGTAGCCAGAAAAGTGATACCAATATTCAACAGACACACCTGTTCAAAGCACAATGTAACCATACTAACCACTACTAATTGACTGAAGAGCATTTGGCTATGAAGAGACAGGCTACAAACATCTGGAGTCTGAGCACGTGCACTGGATATAACTTTTGAAAGGCAACTTCATTCTCAACAAATTCAAATGGCTTAACAATCATAGGCAACAATAGAGAAATATCCAAGCACAACCAAAAGGCTTGAGTGACTAAAAGAACTGACAAAATACAGGCTAAAAAAAAAACAAGGAAAAACATCGCTCTGAATGTGAACTTTTTGCCATGCAACATGGAAATGGCAACCAATTTGGCATGCAATGCAAGAGGCCCTCTATCTTACCTGTGTGTACACTATTGTCCTTGAAATTCTGGATGTAATTGTCTCCAAAGAAGTCTTTACCAACCTAGAAGAGATGGAAGGCAAAACGATAACAACAAAGAGAGTGTCAAGCGGGGTCAGACTTGGTTAGCGGCAACTTTTGAAAAGTGGTATACTCAAACCTCAGTTGGGTTGGATTTTCGTGTGCCCTGCCAGCATACTGGCATGGTGCCGCCGCCGAAAATGTGCAAAAACGAACACACAAAGTCGACAAACGCACACGCGCGCAAACACACGACCAGCTGCGCCAAGCCTCCAAGACACGATAACCCCGCCTTCACGCCTCTTCATGCCCACCTCGCTTTCGTTTTCCTTCCCTCCTTCCCCTCTTCCCCTGATCCGCACAGGGATGTCCACATCTGTAGCTACTTTGGGTTGTGGAAGGGGTCCCCACCTTGCCCCGAGGCGCCTACTTCGAACCCACGCTTTCCAATAAACGTGCCAAAATACGGGCACTTCTAGCTGGCTGTGATAGTGGGTTGGGCTCGTATTGGCTGCTTGGCCCCATTCTCTTTGAAGAGCGGCCTTCCGTCTTGGATGTTTTTGACAAGCCCGGGTGTCTATTTTTGGGTTCTCCCCATGCCCGGAGAGCTCCTCCCGCACTGGGTTGTTATCGATCGGGCCTCTTTGTTCTGACAGAGGTGGGGCTTCGGTGCTTTAGTGCTCAGGTTGAAAGGCCGCGCTGAGCTTACTGATTGGAGACTCGGGGTTGCTTGGTATGGGAATAAGCTTGTTTGAAGGCGCGCAAGCGTGGGTGGGCGTATGCATGCGGTATGGTATTGATCAAGACAAAATGAGGCACGGAGAGTTGATGTTGTGAAATGACTGAAGTGTGAACGAAGTCATAAGGTTTTTGGGAGTTGTTAACTAGTTGGTAGACTACGGTAGCTGATGGCTGATTATTTGGACTGACTAAGACAGGGATGAGCCAAGGGTTGGACGAGTAGAAGAACTTTTTTACTAACACATTCATGCTAGTACACACAAGCTACAAGCCCAGTAGCAATGCTTGCGAACTTGACTCCATTGTCCTACCTTGCAGACCATGGCGGTTTTGGCCCCAAGTCTTGCAGCCTGTACGCACTGGTTGGCCCCCTTCCCTCCAAAGCCAATGAAGAACTTGTGACCGTGGATGGTTTCCCCAGCTTTGGGTAGCCTTGGTGCCTGACTGGAATAAAAAATGGCATTGAGCACAACTTTAAGGAGTGCATATTCAAAAAGAAAACCTCAAGGGATTTGGAAAAATGATGATTCTTTCTTTTTTTTTTGCTTAATCTGACCCACTTATTTCATCTGAATAGTCTCTTAACAGTGCAAATAAAAGTTTGAAAATTTTCCATCAAACTTTGAAAAATGTCTTGCCTGCCATTGCAAGTGTTAAACATTGCCCTGTTGTAGCTACTCATCTATCACTAGAAAATGTGCAAAAACACACGAACAAGAGGTTTTTTGTGGAGTCTGCTGAGGATTGCTTCTTCTGGTCTTGTAGAGAACTTTCACAATAAGGTCAACAAAAAGTAAACTTGCCAGAATGCAGAGCAGAGCAAAGTAAACTTTTTTCCTCTTTGCCTATCATCCATACTTAAACACAACAGCAGTAATAAAAACAGACAGATCCTGGAGTGAGCAATTGCTTCATCACTTGGTAAAGGACAGATGTTCTACCTAGACATTCACTCAGATCTGCCCATGCAAGTTCCTCCAAATTTGCTAATGATGCAACTAGCAAAACCCAGAGATGTCTCAACTTGACCTTGGCCACGCCAGTAATGCCTGACTCATCAGGGCTGGGTAGAGACCCGCCCCTCCCCTCAGGGCTGATATGTCACAGGTGGCTGCCCTGAAGAGGAGCTGTCTGTTCATCCGATTCCTCCAATCACAGAGCCAGAGTGGGTGGTGAGTAAGACGGGGGAGAGACAACAGACAACTTCATACTGTACGTCTGGACACTGTGGTCTGGCCAGGGGCCAAAGGGTTTGTGGATGGCAAAATGTTGTCATAAACTTGTTTTTCACCCTGTTGTTGCAGTTTTTATACTCGTGTGTGTGTGTGTGTGTGTGTGTGTGTGTGTGTGTCTGTGTGTGTGTGTGTTTGCGGCAGGTGTGCTATTACAGTAAGTTAACTCAATCTCAGGATTTCCAGTAAGTGAGACGCTGGTGGCAAACACTGGAGGTTGTTATAAATGCTGCTGTTTTTGCACTGGCGTGTGAAAACACTAAAATGCCCAAAGCTATAACAGGATGCAGGGTCAGTGAGGCTGAAATGTGGTGAGCAGCAAAAGGAACAAAGGATGAACACATGTAAATATGCACGCACACACACGCACACACACACACAAACCTCTTCCTCCACACACACATTACCTATTCTCCTTGGCGCAGCTGTTTTAGTGCATTTTTCTAACCTGTGTCACCGCTGTGCGACACTTGGTGAAAAAAGAAGCACTTTGCACACTGACTCCAACATCCAACTCCAACATGACACATTCATTTAAATACCAAGAGGCTGTGTTTTGTTTGAGGGGGGAATCTTTAATCATGCTTACTCCTCCCTTATATAGTACATATCAATAAGGTTACAGACTTTCACAGGTGGGCTAAAAGAAACAGGAAACATGCCTAAGGCAGCAAACGCACAAAGGGAACAACAATGCATAATAAACAGAAGACAAAACACATGCTAAGAAAAACAAAAAAAAAAACAAAGAAAGTTATATCATAGCAGAAATATTAGTTTAGCTTAGCACAGAGACTGAAAACAGCATGAATACACCAGCACATCGAGACTCAGTGATAAACATGTTCTATCTTATTTGTTTAATGAGTCAGGCTCACCGCAAGAGAAAAAACAGGAAGACAGGAGAAGAAATCTGAGTAGTGAAAAACCTTTGAAAAAGTTTGGTTCAATCTTCCAACATGCAGTTTTGCTGTATCTTGTAGTAACAAAGTAAATGGTCTGAAGAGAGGAAGAGTTTTTGTGTCAGGTGTGGAGGCTGAAAGGATTGTAAGAAGCATTTATCTGTGTCCTTCATACACAGGTCATTTACCAGTGTTCTGACTTTACTCTTTCACAGAAATGCCCAGCAACCTGACGTGCCGTGTGCTGTATTCGAGCTTTACATTTAAGTGCTCATGGCATTTATTGAGATGCTCATAAAATCGTGATAAACAATGAGAGCAACCTTTTGTGGATCGCGAAAAATGTTGTCAACATAACATTTGGCCGGCAGCCACCTGAAGCCGGATAACTGACAGGTAAGATAAACAGATTTCCAAATTCTTAAATAAACCCACCCACGTCTCTTCATGCCCAGAGAGACACTTGGCTATTGTTGTCTGCGGTGAGTGCACCAAACAAACAGGGCACTTATGTGCTAAAGTGCAACCTCAGTGCGTTTTCTCCCATGGAACCAAAAGGCCAAAGCAGGTGTTCAGTGACGTGAAGTGTTTGCTTTGAGGCTGGCTCTCATTTCCCTCTCCTCCGTCTCTATTAAAGTCATTCCTCAGCTGTTGGTGAGCAACAGCGGGAGGCAGACTCGGACAAAAACAAATTGAAATGCTGTTTTCCAAAGTTTGAACCAGAGCTCGTCCTTCAAGTTCCAGACATAGCCTCCGAACTGAGCTTACCACGAGCAAAATGAAATACGCAGACTGAGTTAAAGCCGTAGTAGTGTGTGTTTATCAAAATGTCACCCTCTTACTGAATGATAACTATGGATACTACACGGCCGTACTAAACACAGAAGCAATTTTAATTTCAGTCTGGTAATCATCAGTAACAAGTTTTTCAAGCCGATGCACCACTGCAAGGAGACAGTTTTTGTTTTCCTCTTGTATAATTGTCCTTGTCCAAGAAGGTCTCTTTAGCTGAAGCCCTGGTAAATCAGGACAAGGTAAAGGGACGAAACAAAGAACAGGTTGAGCAAAGGCAGCATGCCTTACATGGACATGTAGAGATGCTTTGCTAGCAAGAGGTAGAGTGTCAGAGAGGACGTGGGCGCTTATTTTTGTGTGGACAGACAATTTGTTGGAGCCACGTGCGTGTTGCTATTATTCACTCAGTGGTCAGAAAGCGCTTATATCAGTGGGTATAATAAGCCACTTATCAACCTATTCAAAGTCTGAATTGGTGGGCGCTTATGGAAACGTTGCAGCTTTGTTTCATGTTTTTTACATTTACATAAAAGGTTGCCAGACAGGGCCCTCACACGGCTCATGGTATAGAAATATGAAACAGAGAAGAATATTTCAAAAATAATAAGTTGGTACGTTATGAGTAGCTTCTTCAAGTTGAACACTGTAACAGTGCTTTCCAAATTTGTCTAAGGGGCCGCATGAAAACTCTGACAGGCCACGAGATGTTTGATAGGACTTTGCCAGTTCAGACCTATATATCAAAATAAAAGCGTTTGAGAAAGGAGGATCAGAAAATTATTGACTTGTGTGTGTGTGATGTGTTGTAGGGCAGAGAGGATGGAAACGGCCACACTAACACAAATGGTCTGAAAACTTATTGAAGATAGAAATCCAAAATGGTGCACTCCATCATAGAGGAAAAAGAAAACCAGAAAATACTTACATTTGAATGCAGCACATTGCTTTCATTTTTCTAAATAAATAAATTATTAAGATCTAAATTCAGATTAATTTTCTGTAAGTCCACTGATCAATGTATTCAATAATCTTAAAATGTGTAAGTCTTTTCTTAAGATTGACTCTAACAAAAGATTAGACAGAGATGAGTCTCCTCTTGTCTTTCATAGAAATAATCCTGCAGTACACTGTGGTTCTGCTCTGTCATTTGGGAAATCAGGTTTCACTGAGCAGGTGAGAAGTGTCTCCACTCAGTAAGCTGTGGCAGTAGGGGGCACTGTATGGCTTTGACAATAGGTTAAAAGCCTGAGAGGCTCTGCGCCTCCTTTGCACTGCACACAGACGACAATTAAACACGTTTTACAAAAAAAGACCAAAGCATGCTCTTTGACCTGACCAATACACTTTGTAACAAAACACCACATATATCTGTGTTACACTCATGTTTGTGCAGCAAGACAGAAGTGGAGAGAGATGGAGTGTGTATGTGTGTGTGTGTGTGTGTGTGTGTGTGTGTGAGGGATCCTCCTCAGTTAATTGTGCTGCCACCCAAACACTGGCTGTTCAAGACAACTGGATTTCTAACTTCAAAGCCATGCATATCACTTTGAAGGGCTGCGAATGTATTCCAACTACCCTCCCCTATCCGCGTTCTGACCTCCATCCAAAAAGCCCCAACACCACACACACACACACACACACACACACACACACACACACACACACACACACACACACACACACACACACAC
>JBAJHX010000115.1:19354629-19383557 GCA_037176925.1 Amniataba percoides
ACACACACACACACACACACACACACACACACACACACACACACACACACACACACACACACACACACACACTGCAAAAACAGGCCATTTCCCGTTAGCTTATTAGGGTCTTAATTGACGACTCCTGCCCTTCAAAGCAAAAAGTCACTGGTTGAATTGCTAATGAGCACCAAAATAAATACTTGCCCAAAAAACCCCAGTTGGAAAAAGGCATATGTTTTTGATAAGTGAAGACTCGTGAGTGACAACTAAACTGTGACAACTTGAAATGGAGTGTGTGCACTCCTCAGAACGCTACAAAACTTTTCTCCCACAAGCACAGATTGTGGTTATTCACTCAGATCTCCATTTGCTGGCAGCAAGGTGACAGTTATTAGTCCCGGGTTTCTCACGAAAATCCACAACACAAACCGTATGACAAAACCGTCGCACGGGCTCAAACAACACGCTGACAGGAAGACATTTAGCTGGCTGGAGCCCATGAAGACATTGACAGTATAGTGTATTTACTTTATGTATCTTCTGCGATTGTGTCATCACTCACAAAGGTTATGGTAAATGAGGATGACAAATTGTTTTCAACTAACCCATTGTGCTGGAGTTGATGACTAAACATTTGTGGGAATGGATCCTACTTGGCTCAACAAATCTCACCACGTATGAGGATGATGCAACGCTGACATTTTAGTAAGTGGCAATTATACCAGATCATCTGCACACTTTGAGTGTGAAACCTGAGTCGGTTTTACTGCGGGACGGTCACACCTGCATCCTCTGTCAGTGACTGGATCGATAGTGGTAATACCAGTCTGCCGGCGGAGAGAACCAATCAATCTCATCTGCTGTGTTTAATAAAAATCCAAAGAATGATGTGTTCCTCTGTTAGAAAATGATTGATTATTTAGAGAGGTGGATAGAAGCCTCCGTATTTAACCTGAGGTCTGCTCACTATTATTGCCTAGTGGCCTAAAAGCTGGACCAAACCCTCTCAGAGCTGTTTTGGGCTTTTAGGACAAGTATTAGAAGGCAGTGGCATTATCTAAGTTTAGATCACTTCCTCTATTCTCGTGTAGGCAGGACAGCGCAATCCATTTCAAGCCATGATGGAAAAACACCCATCAGCCCGTATGCCACATTTTCCACAAGCTTGCATGTCAAAATAAAATCCCCGAAGGAAAACGCTGGTTGTGGTGGTTAATAATAATAACAGGGAAACATGTTTTAAGCAAAGACAATGAACGTTTCCTAAGCTACGCCCTCTGATATACTGTTTCTACCCCTGTCGCTTTCCATTCTTGAGCGAGGCATAATGCACTTTTCAGTGATAATGGCAGCAGATTCACAACTCAGAACTCTCTGTGATTTCTGAAACAACGAGTCCTTCACTTCAGACGCAAGTCTACAAAAGCCAGATTCTCATTTCTAGCCACAACTGTCAATTTTGCCGTCTAAAATGACAACTGCTACTGGCCAATTTTATCAGCTGTAGCTAGCAGCAAAACAACCTAGCACAAGCTCTGTGAGTCACCTCCTCATATCTGTTGTCATCTTTAATGTTACAAAAAGGACAAAACAAACGTGTAACTCTGTCCTGTAACGTTGGCCAGGGTTGCTTGAGTGCTACATCCCCAAAAAAACAAACAAAAGGAAGTGAAATATTACATAGCACATACTACATGCCAGCCACCCACAAACTAACATAGTTAGTTACTGACGTGTGTCAGTTCATAAGAAAAAGACACCCCATCCACACCCTTCAAAAGCTGAGTATCCCACTCACTGCATCTAAGTGTGCACTCCCTCATGCATGAGATAAATCCAAGGCCTGACACTCTGTCTTGTCTAGTTATGGTTGATTAAATATGACTGGGCAATCACTGATCTGTTACCACAGTGGGTGCTAACATTGTGACCGTAACATTGTGTCAATTTGTAACCTCTCCTCACTGGTTATGGTCTTGGCTCTATGTGGTTAGTGATCAGTTTAACTAAAAGGTGATTTTCCCTCTGGAGCTGTGTCATCCAAAGGATATTTAGATTCTTAAAGATGGAAACGTGTGTGGTGTTTCACAAGAAAAAGCATGAATAGCTGTCAGACAGGTCAAAATAGACACAAAACAAAACAAAAAAAGTTTTTTTTAGCCCTTAAGTCACCTTGTGCCTCATTTTAAATTGAGGGAACTCTGTTTAGGAATACACACACATATAGTCCTTTAATCACGTTGAAATACTGATCCCATTGTTTTTCAGCCGTTTTAGAGATAATTATATACACATAATTATACATTTCAAACCTATTCGATGAATTTCTAAAATATTCTAAATGAATATATTTTCAAAATATCCAAAATGCCAGGCTTAGAGATCTATATAAGTCTGAGACAATGCCAAATAGGTCATGACCAAAAGGCTTGGAGACTCTTAAAGATTTTTAAAATACATGTCCTAATATGGTCACGAAATTCTGCCCAATGTGCCGCTTCCTGTTGGGCCCACCTGAGGAAGCAGAGGAGTTTCCTGAACCCAGATTTAGCAAGAGATTTTGAACCTGGCCTTCTCTAAAGAAAATAAGACTGATTTGTGGCAATTTGGGCAAGTACACAGAGTGCTGACACAGCGTGTGTCACTAGCTAGATGTGACATAGCAGGCAAAGAGCAACAGTATGGGCAAAATGTACTCACCTCACCAGATCAGTCATACAGGAACCAACCACTATGACATCAAATGCCTCCTCAGTCATGATCTGATTAAGAAACAAATTTGTGTTATTTCTACAGAAAAGACAACATCTTCAAGCTTTTTCATTTGATTTGTGTGTTGGGGATTTAGAGGATTCTAGAATTTCCTAACACTCGTCCAACCTTTCCAGTTAAACCTATTTAGAAATAAGGACAGAGCAGACTCCTTGGGGGCACATCAGGCAAAATATGTAAACTAGTTTCCCAACAGCCTCTAAACAAAAATCGCTTGATTTTATTTATCTCCCACATTAGCATGAGCTTGACTGAAACAAGGAAGAAGGTAAAAATAGAGCATTCATTGCTGGCTGAGTTGGACAGGTTCCAATATTATTGGGGGTGGAGGGGGGATTTCAATGCTACACCACGTGAATGCACCGCAGCCCAGCAAAGTCTATAATTAATTCAATCCTCGGCTTGTATCAGAGCTAATGCTAGTGTGTTAATCTCTTCAAATCTCTGCCTAGGCAGTGGAAGACTTGGAAAGCTTGGCCGCTGGCTGCAGGATGGCTCAATTCTCTCTCCCACATCTAGCAATATATTGTCTTCCCTCGGCAGGCGTGAAAAGGTAGCCTAGAACCCCCCCGTCTCCACTGCAGGAGAATATTATGAGATCTGCATTGTCCGACCGCTTGAAACAGCAAGGAACCCTCTTGAGTTTCTCCATGTCTTGTTGGATTTCAGGCTGAATTGGCGGCTGACCTGCCTGGCTGACTGTTTGTAGACGCACAGCTTAAAGTAAAAGGTGTTTAACCACTGATAATGAACTATAGCTTAACAAAGGGTTCCCCTCAGCCTCATGGAAACCAGTGTATGTGCATAATGAGTGAATTAAGAGATGATTTGAGAGTTGATGCACATATTTTACGGGCTTGAACAAAGCATGGTCTCAAAAGAGTGCATCCATCTGTTGAAACAATTTTAGTGTGAATGCAAATCAAAGTCGCACACAGTGGATTTAACAGTTTACACTGAGCCAAGAACAATATCCAAAAGAGAATGCAGTTGGATCCATTTAAAGAAAAAACTTGTAAGATTACATATTTTGCCTAAGTCTGGTTGGGCAGTCAAGACTTAACTGGATAATCATTGTTATTACACTGATATGACCATTTGTGTTTAAAAAATGCTTTTCAGAAGTTTAGATGATGACTATAATCACCAAAACATCCCCCAAACACCCCCACACACTTAGGCTTTTTTTTGTTTTTTGGCAGTGTCAGTGTTCCTTACCATTTAAGAATAAAAGACAACTGTTGCTGCAGGTTCAACTAGTGAGACAAGATGTGTCACTGAATGAATTACACTGGTAATGGCTGGATGTTAAACATATTTTACTGTTGCCATTTCTAATGAATATTAATTATGCTCATTCTTAAATCATTCCACTAGTTATTCAGAATAACCCCCAGGATGGTGGAATTTCAAAGCTGTGAATCAGACCGATTGCTCTCATGTAAAAACACCACTGGTACTGCTGCACTGACTGCCAGCATGACTATGCCTTTGTGCTCAGCTTTCATCTTAATTATCATAGTTATGTCTGGTCTATTTGTACAGGACAAACACATTTCAAGTGCAGTTTCATCGTGTTTTGATGGACTACAATGACCACAAATAATAACACTCAGTAATCTATGTCTGAGATTTGTCATATGGCTTGCAATCTCCTTTGGTCATCTTATAGGACTAAAAATGAGTACAACTTATTTAGGTACAATCAGATGTTTCTGTGTAAATACAAAGAAGAGAAATGTAACAATACCAAAACACATTTAAGGTAAAAGTCACGCAGTACATTTTACACATACAGATACACATACAGTACATTATACAGACCTCTATGTATATATTTGATAGGCTATATGTACATATAATTATAAATATGTTAGTACCTAAGTCATTAAAGTACTTGAGGTAGCTCATTCACTGTACTAAATCATCAAAAGGTGTAAAGCTATTTAATATTACTAATGCTGAGTCACATAGCGTTGATGTATTGTCATGTAAGACATACACCAATGCTATTTAAACAGCTGGTCTGAATACTGCATACAGTAATGATGAGCTATGTAAAGTTAAGAAATACACCATATACTGTTGGCTTTTCATCTCTAAATCCTCATTGTGTGTAACATACGATGTCAGATTAATGTCACCGTGTCACAAAATGGAAACATCAAGCTGACTTTAAGGCAACTGTGTGTGTGACTTCTCTCCAGTTCTGGAAATAAAGAAGCCCTGCGGAGTAACTCGCCCCAAGCTCAAAGTAACAATGAACCAGCTCCCCTAGATGAACGCTAAAGTCAAATAAGATGTATGGAGACAACTACTATCGCTGCAAAATGTGACACAATAATTACCTTTTATTCAACTGTGTCCCTGCAGAGTGAACATATGAACACACAGGTCACGATCAAAGTGCACATTGACAGCTGCCTAATGTCAGCCAGACTCGTTATTGTCACTCAGTGGGAGCAAACACATATAGTGTTGCTCAGAATGATTTTGTTATAATTACTGGAGACGAAACTGCGTCGTAAGTGATATATTAAGCGGGAATTTGGCTCTGTGCTGTGAACTTACTCACGGTGTCGACAGGCATTAATACAGCCTGCTAAGTGCGGGGCTATCAAGAGGACCCAAACAACATATACCGGAAGTGTTCAGAGTATGAAGTAAACATTGGGCGTTAAGACTTAAATTATCTCATCTCCATCTCCTTCAGGTACTCTAACTCACATCGCATGTTGTATTTAGATGTGCAGTAATGAGCAGGGTGTGTTTCAAGTAAAGCTTTAGTTCAAAATGTGGCAATTTGACGCTCCAGCCTGTGGCGAGCTAACAAAAGCTAACTGCACCTTACGTACGATGCTGACAGAAAACCTGACATTCCCCATAAACTGTGACTATAACTATGACTTTTATCTCTAACTGAGACGAAGTACATTATATTGTCGCTACATTGTGTTTCCTATGAACCTTGGGCAGTTTGTAGTGTGAGAGCAGCGTTACAGCTTCATTAACCACCTCATTGATCTTTACAGTGATTTGTTATCACGTAACTTTCATGGATATTGAGTGGGATAAACATACTTTTGTCAGCTTGCGTATCCTTCTCGTTAAAACACCCCTCGTCTCAATAACTTGCGCCTAAAAGCTAAAATCACAGTGTGGTCAATGACGTGCATACAAACATTTCCCCGGCCGCCCTTTGAATCACGCTCTCGTTGAGATGGTTAACATTAAAGCGTGTGTGTAAAGTGTGTCTGTGTCTCCACAGACCCCTCACAGTGGGCACAATGAACAACATGTCCCCTGAGGTCGCGCTGCACCGGATCTCACCTGATCTGCGGCCTCTGCTCTGCAGCGTCGTGCGCAACGGCCGCGTGGGACTCGACTCCACAAACTGCCTGCGAGTCACTGACCTCAAAACTGGGTGAGGAGATATTAAGATGTGTCTGTAAACACACTGTGAGTCTCACACGGGGTGCTCATGGTCCAGTATATAAAGAGTCCATGCAGTGATGCTGCAGACGAATGATGTGAGACATTTGGGTGGAACTTAGCAAACTCTTTATGTTTATATAAATATTGTTAATTATTATCATTAATGAGTAATAATTGCAGTGTGACCAATCAGACCTCTAGCAGAGTTGTGAAGTGTGAGTGTGGGCTGGTTTCAGTGCTGTTCTCTGCCACTAGAAAAAAGTATTTGAAAGATTTTTTTGTGACTAATAACTTTACTGCTCTTCAGTGTGGCAGCGCTGATGTCTCTCTGATGATATATCAATTTACTGTTCTGGCCATTAGTTATAGATACCATTTTAGTTTGGTTTGTCCCTTTTCAGCAAATCTATCATGCCCAGGCTTGGCAGTAATAGTGCATGAAATACAATTTTAAGATCAGTGATTAGCTTTGACCTTTTAACTCATTTGTAGTTTTTAGGCTTTCATGCACATTATCTTTCCTTACCTTTGATTTTCTAGTAAAGAGATAAAAATATTGTAAAATGATTTTTTTCACAGCATCACAGGTATTGCCATTCCACCCATCACACATGCAGGATGATAATTGGATATTTTTCACTGTAACTTTCAAATGTCCCAACAGCTTGTTTTTGTTCATGATGTCATAATTAACAATCACCAGGTGCATGTAGGTTAAATCAGAGAAAATGAAATGGTATTACCTCAGTCCATTTATAACATCCGTTATGATATAGGGTTAGTGTTAGGGTTATGATATTGATATATTTGGAAAAGTTGAGTATTTTAACACATTTGGGCTGATACATTTAGCCATCAGGTAGCTCCAGGTTGTTGCCTATGTCCTTGGGGGGGCTTGGTCATGCAGAACATGTGCGGTTTGGAAGGGACCAATTGCTTGGCCCTCTGAAGTGCTGCTTGCAGCTTGTATAGAATTACTTATCTGACTGACTTCACCCTCATACACACATACATATAGACAGACAGAGGGTCCTTCCGTTATACTAAGTTGATACTGCTAGGGTGCCACTATTGGCCAAAGGGGAAAGGGTTTGATATTAGTTTGACAGTAGTGTGTTCTGGTTGTGATTTAATTCATCTTAAACCTTGCTGATGCTATTGGACTGATTGTGACTGTTTTCATTAACCCCATGTTCAGATGTACATCTCTGACCCCTGGACCCTGCTGTGACCGCTTCAAGCTTCATATCCCCTATGCTGGAGAAACCCTGAAATGTAAGTAAATGAGTCACTTTCCTTTTTGCCATTCTCAAAATAATCATGCCAGTTTAGTCAATAGTCATCATAGTAGCAGTAATAGATAAAGAACTACGCTCTTCAGTCTTGACTCAGGTTTGTCTCTTGGTCTGTATGTGTCAGTAAATGCTTAGATTAACAGCAAACATAAATTAAGAGTCAAAGTTTAATCATGCTGATTGAACAGTGGTGTCTGTTTTAATTAAAGTATTTTCATCCATTTGGTTGTTTCAACTCTAATGTATAAGTGCTGACTGAACTGCCACCCACTGTGCTCAGCTTAATTGATTCATTGTTTAGAGCAGTGAGCCTTCAGTTTGAAAAACAGAAACTTAAGCACTGAATATGTTTTATTTCTCAGACCAAATTTGATTAGCTTGGAGAGATCCACTTGTGTCTCACAGTGTCTTGAACAAAATACATAATTAGTTAGGCCAAAAGCCCCCCAACAGGAATTACATTTAGTACAAAAACAAGATGAATATTTTTCTAATTATTTTAGTCAGTGAAATAACCCCAGTAAACATGCTTTAGTCTGTGTCACTAAACTTTTACTGGAATGGTCTCCCATTTCTGAATCAATTCCCCACATCAGAGAGACTCCCATATGAGCATGCCTACCACCGTACCCAGTGGGCAGCATTACTAAATGATGTTAAGTGACCATCATGTAGAATGTTTTCAGCTTAGTGTTACTGGAATTATGGTGACTCATGAGACCCATGTCAGGCTGCTGTGTACACACACGTCCTGAAAAGATGCTATCAGTTGTTATCTTTCAATTTCATGTGGGTTTATAGGGTTATAAGGTTATAAGAAAATCTGCTTGTCAGTTGACTTGAAGAGACAGCATTTGGTTCACGCCTCAAAACTCAGAGTAAGCTTCATGAAATAGATGTGTTGAACTGATTCAGCAGATGAAAACAACATGATGCTTTTTATCAAAGCTTGTAAGATAACACAATTATCTTTAAATGCACCCATTATTTCCTCATAATTCCATTCATCAAAATCACCAGGCAGGGTCCTCAACCCATACTCACCCACTTCAAAGATAAAAGCCAGATCTGTCAGCTAGATTGGACTAAACAGGTTTTTGTGGGCGAAGAGTTCCTGAGAAGTTGTTTGAGCAGATGCATACTCATTTGATAGTAAGTGTAGATAGGCCCGTGACCTGCAGTTGACTGGGTCTTCAGTTTAAGGACATTGTCACATTGTACATTCATCAAAGGTGCATTTATGAAGAACAACTGTGGCCCTGTTTGGGGAAAAAATATATGTCTAGTTAGGGGAAGTGAGTTTGCTTAGTTAGCAAAATTTGCAAAGATCTGCTGATGCAGAGATGGTTGTGACCTGTCAGGATGTTGTGGCTAGACTCGAGGAATGTATATATGTAAGGTTTAAGAATATGCAACACAGTTGTGGATCAACGCACCAACATGCAAAAGTGTTTTTTTTACCATCTGGGCAACAGCAGGAAAGATTTCAGATTTTGTTTTGATGCAACAGTTAAATGTATTATTTTGGCTGTAATTGACTGATGTTGTAAATGCTGGTTTGATTCACCTCAGATCATTTAAAGAGTACTCCTGTGTGATAGTGTCTAGAGTTTTTATATTTTGATAGAGCCATGCCATCTACCTTGTCTTTATCCTAAAGTTGATATAAACTACTGTGTAGAGTATTTCTGTCATAGTTTATGGAGACATAAATTAAAAACCCTAACCATAAGTTAAAAACCCTACTTATCACATGCACACGCACAATAAAAAAAAAAAAAAAAAAAAAAAACAGGCCTCTGGCACGGCACACGACATCTTTGCCGCTGCTGTGCCAGTTGCTGTACCTTCCTGTGCTTTGGCCTGAGGAAGAAGGTTTGTTTAATCAGGGATGAAGGGCCGCAGGTTGGTGTCTGCCAGTCTAAAACCTGCCCACTGATAGCGTGCAGAAACACGGCACACTCTGAACAGAGCCGAGCACTATTAATTCAAGCCCAGCCCCCTTCTACTTCACCACCTCAGCTGGTACTGCTAAACAACAATTTTCAGCCTTTGCTTTTGTACATATTACGCCCTTATGCCCACAATAAAAAGTCTTTCTGAAGAAGCAAGACTTTGGGAAAGCACGTTACGCTGCAACGAGACGGCACTTTTGAGTGAGGCTTCTGCAGTGCTGTCTCAGGCTGTCTGAGCAAAGCAATATGTAAAAACCAATGTTATAACATGTAAAGTTTGCACTTCCAAGACCTCCATTTCCCCCTGGAGCCATGCCAGTACATCCCTCACAGACTTCCAGCGGTTTCAAACAGATTCGCAGCACATCCTCTCCTCGTTTGACTCTACTGCACTGGAAAAATACTTCCATATGTGTACGTTTGTTTCTTGCTGCCGCTGGAACGACAAAAAAGCAGAACAGAACAGTCTTGCAGCACACAAATAGAATTGTGTAACATAAGAGCAGAACATTGTGAACCAGCCCAAGGAACGTGTTATGTGATCATGTTATGATGTCTTGTCCCTGCCTCAGTGAGGGCCGTTTCCACTCTGCAGTTTTATTTTGTCTACAGGCATCATGTATGTTTTAATTATAGTTTTTCAGCTCTTAATTGTTTCTCTCCTTTCAGATTCTGCAAAAACAAACTTGTTTTTAGGATGGCTGTGTTGGTGCGATATTAAAAATACATAGCTATGTAATTATCTTTACAAGACAGACCCGTTTGGTAGGATTTGAGTGACTCTAGTGGTAAATGTCAAGTTTGCTCATTACGGTAGGTGCTTAAATCAAAAGACCCCAGAGCTCAGCAGCTGCATATCATGTGGTTGTTAAGGCAGCCACTGAAAAACACAGCTGCCCAACAAGCTATCGCACGTCAGATTTAGATTTAAGACCGACAAGGTTAAGATGGATAGAACTGTTTTCCTTGTTTTAGCAGTGTTCAAAAAAATGACTTTCTGCCTTGAAACCAGACAGAAAAAGGCAGATTGCCACAACAATATTTAGAACATCTAAATCACATAGTTTTTCACTTGTTGAAAGATAATTTAATTTTAGGCCTCGGTTCTGCACAAAAGGACTTGCAGAGAGAGCACGAAAATATGAAAATGAGCTTTTATGAGATGAAAGTTAAGTTGATCCCTCAGCTCTTGTGGTCATTTTATAGCACGCAATCAAACACAAACAAGTCAGCTTTTGGAATTCATGTTGCTGAGCCTTCAATCACAGACTTTTCCTTCTTTTCTTCCAGGGGATATCATATTCAACGCACAGTGTCCAGAATTGCCACCAGATTTTATTTTTGGAGAAGATGCCGAATTTCTACCCGAACCTTCAGAACTGCCAGTGAGTATTTATGCTCTTGTGAGACTCGTTCATTGCAAGTTTAACTGGAGGACCTTAAAATACTAATTTACAGCACTCAAAATATGTTTTATTTTACAGTGAATATATGCATTATTTTATTTCTGCAGTACAAGAAACTTAGCTTACCACATGATTTCTTTTTCTTTTTCTGTCACTTCTGTAATGCAGATCTTTTCATTCATTTACCGTATTGCACGGTTCTCCTATGTGGTCCTAAATGTCAGACAAATGTGTCAAATTGACAGCTTCTCTGATCCTGACAGCCAGAGGGAGTTGAAGCAGTGCCTCCTCCACCCTTTGCAAAATCAAACCACCGCTGTGAAGCCAGCAGTAGCATGCAGCGTTAGATATCTGCAGTAACTGGCAGTACTTCATTATGCCATGAACTCTGTTTTGACGTACTGGTTATCTGCTAATCTGATCATCTCTATGAGGCCATGATTCACTTGCAAGCTAGCCTAAACAAGGTAAACGGGCTGCACTAGTTTGTGTAACACATGCATGTTAACCTGCAGTTAAGAAATTATAGAATTCCCAGTGTATGGGTGCTTTACAGTAACAACAGACAAAACAGATTATGAGCTTCACAGGCACTTCAGGCTTCCAAGAAATATACCTGAAGGGGAAATTCATGGCACTTTTAAACAGTGATTTATCACTTTGCAAGATCCTTTCTAACCAGGAAATGATCAGATAAAATAAGACTTGTAAAAACATTTGGTCTAGTATGAGAACTGGTTTTCAGGGACAGATTGCATCAGCACTGTCTGGTTTCAGATGGGGTGTGGTTTTAATGTTTGTATATTAATACAAGCTGCTGCACTGCAGAAGTGGTTATGACTTGACTTAAGTTCCAGATAATGTGTGTTTTAACCACTCCTAATCTTCAGTTCTAATTATTTTAAGGCATAAGCATGTGCACAAACATAGTGGCAACAAAAGGGACTCTTCTATCTTCCAGACATGTGACTCTGTCTCAGAAGCTTAAATACTAGTGGTTAAAATTGGTTTATTACTGAGAAAAAGATTTTTTTTTTTACTTCTGGCAAATCATGTTATTCATGTTATCACAGAAGAGCAAAAGAAATTTGGTGTGACCTATAAGCTGCTAAATGTATCACCAGACACAAACTTCAGTGTTGGATCAATTCTGCAAAACCTTGAATTATGTTCAGTGTCTCTGTTTTTAAAATTCAGGCTGTTTGCGACATCTGCAAATGGAAACCACTGTATCGTTAATGATGTTGGTTCTGGCGAGTAAAATAAGGTGTAAATAGGGTTAAGGTTTGACGACTGCGTGGTAGATCAAGTTTAGGACAGATTGTAGTCAGGGTCAATGAAAAGGCCTATATTAATATTAATTGTAAGTCTGTGATGACTTGAGCTCCTGTCTTTTTACCATGGAAAAAGTGTGTGGCACACATCTATTCCCGCCCCCTTCCTTACTTACTTTTACTTTCTGCCTGACTGCCTATAGGAGCCCTCCTTTCTGCACAAAGGTACTGAGCATTGGTGTTGAACAGGAGAGGTGAAGACTTGCTCACATAGGCAATTATTGGGCATACTGGAGTGAACCTTTTGAACTCCATTTGTTCTTGAAAAAATGCAGTAAATGACCTTGTTGTAATCAGGAAATGAACATCTATACCAAGAGTGTTGACTAGGAAGATTATCAGGCCTTGACAGAGATCTGCACTCAGCACTTCCTTGTTGTTGTTAAGCTACTACCAAGCAGTTATCCATTGCTATTTTTAAAGCAGCCTAGCATGGAGAAGCTAAATTCCCCTGCTTGTGTCAGAGTCTGGGACAAGAGAGGGGAGTATTGCTCACCGTCTCAGAAATCCAGCTGTGCACATTAGGGGAAGTACCTCTGCCGAGCCAGTGCTCGCATGTTTATTTTTCTCACTCCTGTTCTTGCTGTCTTTTGCTGTCCATGCTTTCATAATCCCCCTTCAACTGTCTCTCTGTCCTGCTCTCCTACTCTTTTCCTGTGCTTTTTCAGTAAGTACAGCCCCCTCTAACTCTTTAAAATGCTGAATTCCCAGCAATTCCCAGCCCCCCTCACCTCCCAAAAAATATCCCCAGGGAAATTTTCCCCTTCGCATCAGCACTGGCAGTGTGAATTTATACAAACATCTTAAAGCACATGGACCAGGTACTTGTGGTGACTTAAAAAGAAACATCTGACCTATTATTTATACAAAATGATAAGATCCTGCTGGTTAATCATAAGTAAAAATCTCATTGTGTGCAGCTGATATCTAGACCGAATCTGTGCGAAGTGCAGTTCACTTTTGGCCCTCATGCAATATGTTTCTAGCCTTTGTTATCCAGTGGGGGTAAACATTAGGCTAATTTTAGGTCCTCTGTCAGTGCCTGGTTGAATTCTTGATGCCTCAGCAACACATTGCTCTTGTTTACAGCCGGCCAAGGGTATCATTAGCTTCTCTGTTTAGCCTTGTGTTTTTCCCTGCTGTCACCAAGCCTTTTGTAGGTTAGTTATCCATGTTTCTGTTTAGACAGAGAAATGCATCGCCGCTGCAGAAGAAAGAAAAACGACAGGCACTAAAACACGTGCAGGATAAGTCCACAGTCAGTCCTGCTAAAGTACAGTTTTCATGCCGGAAATCATATTCTTGAACTCGTTTCTACTTTCAGCTGTGCCCTGTTGTTTCAGAATAAAATCAAGTGCAGGTTCGTATATTTAGATTTTAAGAGCTCCGTCAACAAACAGCTGAATGAAACTGTCTGTTTTCTGGTAAATGGTTTGAATCACAAACCAGTATCAGTGTGTCCGGCCTGAGTTGGAGGAGTGATATGCCCCTTTGCAACATTTTAATCAAGCATGCAAAAGGATTTCTTGTTTTTGCTGACACGACCACTGCGATGAGTCTGTTGGTCAGTAAACAATCTTTTGTTCATTTTCAGCCTTTGTAGCTTGGTAGCAGTTGAATACTCACTGACTGTTAGCAGGTCACAATCGTTCTTGGAATCTCCCCGGTTACACTTGCAGTACATCACATTCATTTTAAGTGAGATCTGCAGGCGTTCAGAGCTGAGCAGCAGCTTATTCTGTCAGCATGTGGAATGATGTCGGCTATCATCAGGTCAGCATCCACAGTGGAGACAGACAGCTGTCAACAGAATCACTTAAGATGATACCTGTCTTCAGTTTTAATTATCAGATGTGACCAACCAGCATTTTGTTACAATTACCAGAGATAAAAAAACTACAGCTGGTATTTCTCTAATTTGGACTGTAATGTTGTTTTAGGTATCCCATGATCCCACAGTAAAAGACTCTTTCAAAGTAAAAGAGCTTTTCTGGATACACAGTATTTTACTTTGAAGTTACCTCCAAGTAAAAAAACTAAAAAGATATTTATGAGTGGAACAGTAAACACAGATGAAAGGGGTACTTTCACATTTTTAATTTTATTTCGTAGGATTTTTGTTGTAGGTAGTGCATTTTTCACAGTGTTGTGTTTTGTCCCCTTTGGTTGAAGCAATGTCACCCTTTTAACAAGTACCCCTTGACCTCCTCCCCCAAAACTCCTGGCTCAAACACTGCTCGACTGGCTGCACGCTGCCTTTAGAAGGTGCAGTCAGCCGAACACGCAACACTACAGCAACAATAATGGAGGAGTCCTCAAACCTTAGTGATTATTGAGAAAGGTCCTTTCAACATTTAAACCACAATGCACGGGGGATGAAAGAGACTTAAATACTCTAGCTGGCTGATGAGAGGCCACATGTCCCACAAATAAACCCTTTATAGCAGAGTAGTTCCATGAGCCATGGAATATGAGCAAAGTCTGCCACAAATTTATTGAGGTTCGCTATTGCATTGTTGCTAGGGTGCAAGGGTTCATTGTCAAGTGCAAATGTAGGCTAAATGGCATCCAGACCATTGTTAATTGGCCACCAGGGCAGATCCCTACCTCAGAGTGCTTTGATACACAGACTGCAAGGCTTGTTTTTAACTGGTCACTCATGTTAAGTCGCACACTAGCTTCATGTATCTAATTCTGTTCAGGCTGTGGAAAAATCATCTGCTGGTCTAATGGGTTTATTTTGGGCAGAGAGGCAGTCATTGTTCCCTTTAACATGGAAAGAAATGTCAAATTGGCCACTGATTGCTCCCTTACTTTAATCATCACTTGACCACTCTGACACATTTATAGCTGTCTAAACTGAAGATTTAATTGACACCAGGAGGTAAAAGCGGCTTATCAAAGATCACTTAACTGTGGTGAACATGTAGAGGCTGTAGTTAAAGTCTTAAATAGTATAGAACATGCAATGTTGATTTTACCATGGGAACTGAGTCCCGTAAAGACGTGGGTGGATGACTGAGAGGATTTGTAAGCCTGGCTTAGTCTAGCTGTGGTGCAGGGCAGTGTGTGTACAGTACATGACAGTTAACTAGGTACATACAGCTAAAACTAATAGTTTAATTAACTACAAATGCCATGAAGTTCACTGGGGCAGAATGGAGATTGCACTGAAACAGGAAATGTATGCTTGAATTTGTCTGTCGCGTGGGCTTCGTTCCAGCTGAATGAGAAATATTCATGTGGAAACTGTTGGATACACGCCACTAAACACTGACCTCAGAAAGGTGTTGGGGTCCAGTCCACCAGTAAGGGGAGACATGTGCAAACATGCTTTCACAAAGGCAAATGTCTCTGTTTATAATGCAAAAATTTCAGTATTAATTCATTTGATTGTTGTCAGTTCTTTGCCTCATGCTTTCTATGTGTTTGAAACATTCAGTTGTAGTCTTATTCATTCATTCTTATGAGGTGTTTCCATTTCATTCTTTAATTGTTCTCACATTGCTTTACTTAACCAATCTCTCTGGGGAATACAAAAAAAAAACAGTTTCATCACTTCTAACACCAATTTCTCATCAAATCTTACAACACACCCTGTTCCAGTCAGTGTAACATGCCACCACTGATCCACGCTCAACTTTGGCTGGGCGTAGAGGGACGAACCCACCAGAGGAGGTTTGGAAAGACCAAACCTAGTGACAGGAATGCAACAGAGCTGTACTACTCATGGGTTACGGGGAAGAAAGTTGGCAGAGAGGAGGAAATGACCAAGACAGAGCCAGGAAAGGAGGGAAGGTGGAGAGAAATACCACTCAAATCTCCTACGTAGAAGAAGTACTATTGCATAACGTGGTTCTTTTTTCTTCCCTAATTCAGTAAATGATGACGGCAGAAGGGAATTTAATTTTTAGCTTAATGTTTTAGACAACTGTTTGCATGAAATATCAACAAAAACATAAATGCATTTGACAATTTTTGCATTTGACATAGATAGTTCTGAATTTATGTCATGATGGTGTGTATGGGTTTGGTGCTATGGTTATGCTGTGATTGTTAATCCTCTGTAATATTCAATTGTCTGCCATCTGCTCAATTCTATCATTTACTGTAGTCCTGTTGTATTTTAATACATGCAAGATATTTAACTCAAACTGTAGGTGTATCTGAACAGGCTCTGTACCTCTCAAACTGAACTATGGACCCTACAATACGTCTTTGCTACCAACTTGTATGTCGTCAGCTTATATGCCAAAGAATATAAAATAAACTCTTTATCCTCTACCATGAGAGAGTAGGCATGCAGCACACACACAGTTATCTCTAATTGCACCTCTCTTTTTGCTCATCTAATACTACTATTTGTCTGCCCCTCTGCCCCCTTCTTTGTGCGAAATGTATCATTTGTCTGGTCCAGACTTGTCAGGTGTTTCGTGCAGGCGCTGAACATTTTGGGAGTTCCCCGCTGTTTTGCATCTTTCTCAGCCGGTGTGTTTCTGTGCCCGAGACCTGGGGTTAGCCTCGATGGCCTCTCCAGGTACAACATCAACATGTTTCCACTTATCCTTCCTGCAGTGGTACAGAGGCAGGCTCTGTCTAGTTACGCTGGAAATTCCAGAAATGGTCTCTGCAGCACCGTGCGGCTCTGTTGACGTTTGGCTCGGTGCACCCACCTGTGCAGTTACAATGCGCACTTGTAGGTTCAGCATGACCAGGGAAGAATGAACACACTTTCAATAAAACAAAGAAATGCAGTAATGATAGCCTGGTTGCGTCTTTATGTTTTTTTCTAGATTTATTGTGAGGGAATTCGGCCATTGTAGTACTCACATGCATTTTTTACTAAATATTTTCATTTTACAGACATATTGTTTGAAAAGCCCACGTTTAAACTAATTTGTGTTAGTCTTCTAATTCTATCTCCCCCCGACACCGTGATACAACATTTCTAGTATTGACTGGACGTCATGCAGTGTATCTGGACTGCAGACTTTGCAGAGGTGAGGTGACATGTCATGTAAACTAAACCTTACACCCCAGCCAGTCCACCAGTAATGCTAACCCAACAAATGTTCTATTTACTCCTGTTTGAATAACTGATGCTAAAAGCTACAGCAGCCAGCTGCTTTAGAGATGAAGCTCAATTGTATATTTGTACCTGTTTTGTTTGTTTTTTTTTACATCTTAAGTAGACATGAATGGGCTGTCGGCTCGGTGTTATTGATAGACTAGGGAAGTTGGAAAGTACATCTGGAATGAGTAACACATTGTTGGTTTAGGTTTTTTTCCACTGGATTTGTTGATAATAAGACAAATCTATAATAAAACCAGGTCAGCTGAAACCAGGCTTAATTTACCCAGCTGCCTTTGATCAAACATCTTTGTGTGTACTAACCGTAAATTTTTTTTCCCTCTCCTTGTAAAATTAAGATTCCTCTGAGAAGTTACGGTGTCGTACAATGAAACATTGTTTGTAATTTAGATATCAGGACAACTCCCACAAAGACAATGGCGTGTAAAGCCAATCTAAGCACTCTCCCATCAAGGAAAAGGAAACATTCCTGACTTCACGTTACCCACTGGTAATCCTGAATGCCGCGCACTCGGTGAGCACTTCCTATCTGCTGCTCCAGCTCGTCCCCTGTTACTGTTCTAACAATGGGTCTCAGATGGCCCGTAGAGCAAGATTATGTCAACCTGGGCATAGTGTACCAACTGTTGCTCCCGCTTCCTTCCCGCTTTAGGGAATAATGTGTTCCAGCTTTTATTAGAGTTTATTATTGGCAGGGCTCTCTAACAGGTCTGGGAATGCTTTTAGTAGGCAGGCCATTGTTTGCTACCAGAGATGGCTGGTGGAAAGCGGTTTGGCAATTCCTAAACACCAGCTGATGGATGGGAGAAAACAAGAGACGCGAGTGCCAGGACGAAGATGGGACAATAGTATCAGCTCTCACAGTGGATTGGTACTGGGCGAAAGCAGCTACTGAACCACATTAAAAGTAGTAAGAAAAGTGCTATTTCTGTCAACAAGTTGTACTGTTTTGGACACAAACCGCACAGATCCCAGTGAAAAAAAAAACACTGGGCTGAGAATGCCAAGTGTCTTAAACACATGACAAGTGCAATTTAGCATGATCTTAGACTTGGCACTCTCCGGGGGCGAAACAGGGTGTGAGCCCACACTTGAATTAGAGACTAACAGAGATTAATTTAATACTTGGGAGTTTTTTAATGCCTCACACTTTCAAGTCTACAGCGATTTATTGGATCAGGTTGCCAGCATCTATAAAAATCACATTTAAGACGTAAAAACAAATATCTTCTCTTGGCCTATATAATTATCTTGCATTTTCAGATGCCAGTCCCTCTCTCATCGGCCTAAGATAAATATTGGATCGAAGATGGTACAGACGGATGGCACAGGAAGACATAATTCTGTCAACTTGGGTCTATTCAGTGTGAGGATGCCCAATTTAGGTGTACATTTTGTTCTTAAAGGAAAACACTGTCTCCGCTGAGTTCTTCCCTTATCCTCAACATATTTACAATACTTGAGGCCGACTAAAATTGTAGGAATCAGTGCTCTGTGACATGCATTGAAATGTCTATTAGTTTGATCCGAGAAGTCACAAATTTAAACGGTAGTTCCTCTTTATTCAAACAGTACCACATGGCAGGTTGTTTTTAGCTGTAGGGACGACAGTCAGTCTGTCAGTTTACCGTGTTGCTTCAAGCTGAAATATCTTTACATCTATAGGATGGATGTCCATTACATTTTTTACAGATATTGAAGACCCCATAAGGCTATGTTCTAATGAACATGGCAGTCCACTGACCTTTCCTCTATTGCCAAGAGCAGGTATGACACAACATATTTATTTAAAAACCACACACTGCCAGTCTGTCTCATCTAAAAGGTGTGGTGTGAGTAAAATAATAAAAAGGCAGAGCGGACATGAATGTCTTTTTAAAAAACATAATGCTCTATAATATTTATGTCTACAAACATATGTCCCATTTTGACTGCGTGTGGCTTTAACACACTGCTACATGAATATCTGAAATACTAAATTCTATTGCTAATCCAATATATTTATAATATGCAGTTTTTAACGTTGATATTGAATCAAATCCTAATATCTTAAGGTAATACGATTATAAATTGCTTCCCTTACAGATATGTGCTCTTTTCAAAAAATGAAAGTATCAGTGGTTTATTTATTAGAGGTGACAGGTTTTATCATAAGCCAAGTTTAGGCTTAATCATTTGACACAGGTTTAGCCAGTGTGTTGTGACACAATAATTGGATTATAAGGTCCAGATTGAACCAGGGAGTATTGTTGAGGGCTATGACACGAACCCCCTGTGGATAAAGCCCTGAGAAAGATGTTCCTTCCATACAGAATGATCTTGAGAGCATGTAGATGGATTTTGTTTCAGTTCAATTCATCAAATGTTAAATCTCAGCGTTCAAACAGCCTTGATTGCAACTATTGCATTTTTGTTCTTTTTTTTTCTCCTCTATGTATCAAATCTGTACATTTTCCGCAGGGCTTATCCTATTCATGAAAAAATCACATAGATTTGTTTTGGCACACACAGCCTTCAGCAGAGCGTACAAAATCAATTCAGTGAAGAGTCTGTACAGACCCACATGTCTCCACACAAACACACACACATTGCAGCACATGGACATTGCTTTTTGGCTCAGTGCTTTTCACTGTCTCTCCCACTGTTTTCGACCAATGCTGCGCTGCTGCATTCAAGCACTACCTTGTTAACTCAAAGTCAGAACATTCAGTACAATTCGTGCAGTCTCCTGTTATTTGCCATAGCTGAGTTTTTAGCCCAGATAGCAGCATGGCGGTGTCTTGAAATTTTAATCATTCCATGGATCGAATCCTACAGATTCTAACTTTTCTCTAGTGCCACCAAGAGGATTACATTTTAAATATTGGAGCCATTGCCCTGAAATTTGAGTCCCCAGAGGATGAATCCAGCTGAATTTGGTCCTTACTCATCATCATCAGATCAAAGTGTTAATTTTCCCATTTTTTTGTTTGATAACTGTTGCCATTCAGATGAGCTTCATATTTAATGCTCATTAGTGAATGTCAGCAGGCTAACATGCTAAACTAAGACTGTGAACGTGGAAAACATTATACCTGCTGAACACCAGCCTCTGAACGTTGTCACTGTGAGCATGCTGATGTAACTGTGCAGCTCAGAGCACCACAGTGCATTAGTTCAGTTTCTCTCGTTTTTCTTAAAATACATATATACAAAAGGCTTTTTATACTGGGAGAGGGTGTCTTCTAGTAACGCCCTGTTTCACCTGGGAGCCTCCCAGAACAAGCCCCACTGGAGGAGTCGAGGTTAAGTACTGGGCATGAGGAAACCGTAACTGTAATTACAGAGGGAGTGTTTCTCTCTGTCCTCACGTACGAGAATCTCTCTTGTCCCTCTGAATGAACAACAGTATTAGAGCAAACTCAGTCTCCCAGTTTCAGGTATGTGCATCACACCTATATGATGTAAATAATAAGAAGATCATTCAGCCCTCCTCACTTCACTCATTTCATTACAGAAGCTGAATTTGTTGTTCACTGTGTCATTATTACCTACCAACGAAAGCAAAACTGAGTCCAGAAGCTGCTTCCTTTGGCCTTGGCCTACTTGCTTCAATGGTGCAGCTTTTTTTTCCTGCCCACCCACCCCTCTCTCCCACCACAGATCTCCCTGCCTCTCCTCCTCTCCTCAGCTGAGTATCACTGATATTCTGTGTCACAATCCTGACACAGCACTTCCCGAGTCTCTCCTCAGTTTCAGCGCGCTCCTGCCCCGGAGCGCTGGCTGCTTCTTTTGGACAATGCCCATCCTTGTTTGCGTCGCCTCCTCGTTTCGGGAATCCCGGCATTGCTGGTAACCACTGGTGGATCAGGACGATGAGGTCACTGTCTCTGTTTAGCCTGGTCCTGCTGCCCCTCCCCTCTTCTTCTCCCAATGTACGGGAGGCGGGGGGGGGGGCTCACTCTAAAAACAATGGAAGCTTTCTCCACTGGGCTGATACAGGCTGCCAGACAGACATCCAGGCAGACGGACAAAAATACAGACAGCCGGGGAGACAAGCTAATGCAAGTCAAAGACATCCTGCTTTTGACACCTTAATATAATGGGTATTAAAGGTTACAGTATTTCCAGCCCCTATTAATCCTCCCTCCCACTCAGTACACAGAAAAACGGCTCTCTGCTTTGATTTCATTTAGGCTGACCTGTATTTAATTGGCCTGTGTGCTGCAGAAAGGCAGGGGGAAGTGGTGATGAGCTGTATGTTTCACATTTACTTTGGTATGGCAGTTATGTCATCGGTTCAGCACGGCTGGTTGTTTGTCTGCTCACAGTTTGAGTCTGCCAGCAGGATTTCACTTTCGGACTGAGTCGGAGGAGGGGTCACTTTCACTTTTCAGGTCACAACGGCTGCAGAGACCTACATCATGCCCAACAACTATTAGCCACTCATCATCTTCACAGTTAATCTATTGGGAGGGGCGGGGGAGGGGGTTTCCTAGTTGCACATTCAATATTACCATTCTTCAAAATGATGTGGTTCACATGGTGTCTATGTGAAAAGGTGTTATTCTCTGGAGCCAGCATAAATCTTTGAGTTTGTTTTATTCTATTTATTTTATTTTTTTGGTTTTGACTTGCTTGCTGTGTGTTTCCATTATAAAGCACTCACAGCATTCATTCTGAAGAGCTCAGCCATCCATTTGTCTTTATTAGACCTGACATGTTTCCTGCAATTTATTTTTGTTCAATGTTATTTGCATTAATTATAAGCATTTTATTCCTCGCGCATCAGTGGGCAGGTTCCCCTCAAGTTTGGTAGAATTACCCCGGTAGAGGGTCACGTATGGTCAGCTCTGCTTACTCATACGTGACAGGTGGATGCATATAATTATAGTGTTGTCCTGTAAATTTGCATATTGGTTTCTGGCTTCAGTCGGCAGGTCGAGTGCTGTTTGTCATGGCCGTGTAGTCTGTGTGCAGAGTGGTCCATTTAGACAAGCCAAATATACCAAATAATAAACTCCACCATATTTAGCATTGCTAAATTATGGCAGCGTAATGAAAATGTGTAAATAAATTATCTACGGCCCCATCACTCTGGCATCGCTCCACAACTAATGCATGTCTACAGGTCCGCTGCCTTCATGTACGTATTTCAGGCCTGAATGAAAAAAATCTCATCCCCGAGTAAATAACGTACCTCTTCTGCTCAAGCAAAATCTATGGATATCTAAGAGTGGGGCAACAGAGGTCAGAAGTTTCACATAGAGGAGGTCAGACTCAGCACTTTGCCATATCAATCTCATATCAGTCACACTCTGTGGCAACAGGACATCCTCCAGCACAACCCTTTCCTTCTGTAATGAGAAGTACTGTTTGCCAGGATTAAGCTATTACTGACATTTTTATCTTCCAGACTTAATCTTTTTTTTGTGTTCTTCCCAACTGCCCCTACTGCCACAATAGCACATTTTCTACCCAATATGCTTTTCCCAGTGTTGATTCATGTGTTGGAGTTTTTACCATTTTTCACATTGATCCTCCAGGTTATCTAACCACATGTATACCAGTGAATTCAGAGTGTATCTTTGATTGATGTGTGGCTTTGAATAACACTGGGAAAAGACTGGAGTCCAAGGTCAAGATAATTGGTAGAGATCCACAACAGTAAAATGTTCCCTTCAGCTAGTGTGTTATGCCAGGATGTTGCCATTTTATGACATTTGAAATATTGACATCTATAGCTCAGTTTGTGCACAAAATATAGCACCCTGTTTTTTTTTCTAAAGCCACACTGAAATCTCTTTTTGCGTCTAAATGCAGTTTAAAGAATTTCTTGCCAATTTTTCCCCAGAGATAAAGTAGATGCCAAATCAGTCTGCTAATCCTCTCAGTTCATTTGCTTTCTGTAATTATAGTAATGGTGTGTTGCTTTTACATGCCAGCATGTTGTTAACATGTTTAAAAAAAATAAAAAAGCTGAACGGCTTGTCTTATGTCTGTCCTTATGCCTCTTCTCTGCTGTCTACCTCAGCACTTGGTCCAATGGGACGCTGGGAACCCGGAGTGTTTGCTCCAGCTGGTGAAGGAGCTCATCCAGCAGTACCACCACTACCAGTGCCAGCGTCTGCGCGAAAGCTCCAGGCTGCTCTTCGAGTATGATAGCCTGCTGGAGGATCCTAACTATGGCCGCAACATGGAGATTTACGCTGGACGCAAGAACAGCTGGGTGGGCAACCTCAGCAATGCCTTTCTGTTTACCTGCATTTTACAATACTAAGGGTCATGTGACTGTTACAAACCACCCAAAGGAAAACTGTAATTGTTGTTTTTCCCATGGCTTATTTTTAAGTGGAGAACATCGATACTGATTATTGAAAGTGGAGATGAGACGGAATGATGTGAGCAATCAGATTTTCCTTACACTCCAATGCCATTATTCACTAAATACTACCTAAAAAGTGCTGGCACTGTGAACACACACACACAGTACACACACACACACAGTACACACACACACACAGTACACAACACAAAAAAGGTTTTGTGTGATAAAACAAGAAAAAGCGCTAGGTATGGGAATAAGATAAAGTTCTGTTACAGGAACCAGTAAGCAGTTTTTGATGTCTTAGAATGAACTTCCTGCACAACTTTGCAGTGAATTTTCAAAAATATGTATTTTTGGTGAAGATGTCAAATTCCTTAAAGAGAGACAATAAATCAATGAGAAGTTTACCATTGATTCTATGATGCATGTGTAAAATAGCACCATCAGCTCTCTGCCAACATTCAGAACAAATAGCTGCTGCAGAAAAAATACATTCTTTTTTTGCCCTTTCTGGCATGTTCACATCAGCAAGGTACTTCGCTCTCAACAAGTTTTCCATCTCTTGTCCTTTAACACTGGGCTGGCATTGGGGGAGAAGACAGTGTTCTTTCTGCAGCTTACCGTATCTTCATGTCCTGTTTCTTCTAAATGTAGAACAATATCAAAAGAAAAGAAAAAAAGAAAAGTGGAATATACATTTTACTTTCAAATCTGAATGTTTTCCTGATTCTGTATTTGTTCGAGGTAAATTTTAACTTGAAGGCTCTGGTTGGGTAGCTTTGAAATAAAATAAATAAAAAAAGAGAAGGTGCTGAATCCTGATATACAGCTGATTCACACTGAATTTAATATGGGGCCTGTTTTTCATGAGCAATATTCTGCCAATAAAATGTTTTGTTTTTTTTGGACAAAGTAAGATTTGTTCACACGTATGGGTACAAATTAGTACCCAATGTTCAAGGGCAGTACTGCACCTCAGGCCCAACCACAAGCTGCTAAAGGTACAAACGTAGCACATTATATCTGACAGTGTGCACGCGTTAGTGTAGAGAATAGTAGTGGAGACATTGGAACAGCACCGTGGAGGACGAATGCTGCTTAGACTGAATGCAGTTTACTTTGACCCTGAGGAAGTAGCTCTGTGAATCACAAAGTGTCAGTTATCTCAGTAGGTGTGTGGTTTATTTTTTTAAATCAGAAAACTTTTCTTACTTTTGACCATTCTTTATTTTTCATTTTTGACACGGCATTGAGCTGGCACATCCATTATCCCCAAACCAAGGTATCAAAAAAGTGTTGTTTGTCACTGCTACTGAAAGTTAGGTGTTATATTGTCTCAGGTTAAAAAAAAATTTTTTTGAAGTGCGCTTTTGTAGTCAACTATAATAAAATGTCGATTTTCAGACTTCATGTTTTCATGTTTCAAATATTTATAATGATCATTTTTAACAACGAAAGTCATCATTTTTGTTCCTAACGTCTGTTTCTTGATCTTCAGACTGGAGAGTTTTCAGCCCGTTTCCTTCTCAAACTCCCTGTGGACTTCAGCAACATCCCCGTCTATCTCCTTAAGGTAATTAACCACCGAACCCCACACACGCTTTGACTCATAATCGACGCGCTCACCTTCCTCATATTATCTGCGCACACATGCAGACGGTGCTGCAGACTTGCTAATGTCAAAGTGGGCTGTGTCCTGACATGAGCATGCTTTAGATATAATGAGATATTTAGAGTGTGCGTCTGTTGACATGCATCTGTGTCCATATGTTTCCTTTGTTTCTTTTTGCATGTGCAGTGATAACAGCAGGGTTTATTTAAATGAACTGCCGTGCGACTGTGTGTGCATGTGTGTGCATGTATGCAGACTCCGGTCTTGGGGGCTGTGAGTTGACTAATCAGCAAGCCGTCACTCTCGATCTGCTCTGAGCCGCGTGGTGTCTGGAGGCAGCTTAGCCCGAACACTCTCTCTCCCTCTCCCTCTCTCTCTCTCTCTCTCTCTCATCAGTGGTTTCCATTACTCCTCTCTCACTCTCTCTCTTATCTCTAGTTCTCTTTTCACTCTCTTTGTGCCCCCCCCTCCATCCTCGACTGCCTGCCTGCTGGAGGCCCTGGCTCTCTGGCCTTTTCCAGCCTGGCCTCTGTTTGTGAAGGGAAATGATGGTAAACATAAGGGAAACAACAACCATCATCAGCCTCACATCAGCCTTTGTCCCTATGTCTCTCAGAACCTGGAGCGCTGAGACTAGTCCCTCTCTGCAGGCTTTGAGTGGACTCATCTAAAGTCGAAGTCGAGCCACATTGCTGGTCATGATAGAATTTTTAGTTTTTACTTATTTTTTTGCGTGTGTATCTGGAGGCAGGAAAGTTTCTAGACTCATCCCTGAGGGGACCTCTATTGATGACATTTTTTTTTCAAACAAGCATGCTGTCACTTGCTGGAGGTTTCCATACAAAGGCTTTCAAAAAGCGGGGCAGACACACTTACACCTTTAACCAGTGGGTGGTGGTAGCAGTGTAGCCACAATGACACAATGTTGTCAAAGAAGAACTCCCTGTAATATTTAGTGATTTTATTAGAGACGAAATCCTTGGATATGGATGTACATTCCTGTCACCCTAATCATATCATGTTCTTTGCTTCACACACACACACACACTCACAGTATTGTGCTGTATTTGGCAGCTAGGGTATACATAGTATCACCATGGGAGCGCTTGAAGACTAAGGAAAGAGTATCGACTCGCAGAGAGAAAAGTAATGAACATCAGCCCCCACCTTGTCCACCTACGCATTACAGAGGAACGGGATTATGCAGTATATAGGCTGGACTCAGAGAACACAAATGTACTGTACGCCAAACCGATGACCTGAATTTTCAGCTTGACAGTTGTCGTGCAATTAGTTCTGTCAGTGTGAATGGTGTCTGGAGTCGATTGCTTTTGAGCATCGCACATTTCTGCACTGCAAGTAATTCCACACTGCCGAGGAGCAGATGAAGTGCAATTAATTCACTCCCACTGTCCTTCCTCAGTGAGCAGACAGATATACCCTATATGTTCATTATACATTACAGGACCATCACAACAAGTTTGTTCATTCGGGATCAAAATGTGTTCAATTGAAGATTATTCCAGAATGTGGTTGTTCCATTAATAGCATTCAGGACGTTTAGTGCACAAGTGCTCATAAATGAATGTGGATTTCTTTACTGCTGATCATTGGCTCTTGAAAAATAGAAAATGGTCTTGAAACATCAAACACACACACCGGACTGGGCACGCTGTTTGCATGTCAGTTGCATATCGTACATGCATTTAAGTCAGGGTGCTGCAAATAATAGGAGGAGACATTTTAACCATGGCTGATAATATATTCTGCTAGATTGACTATGGCCATTCAGTTTGCTTATATACATAATCAACAATTGGATATATAAAAGCGTCTAATTTGGAAGCATGAATTAAATATATGCTTGTAAATAATTACAAATGGATTATTAAAAACAAGAATAAGACAGTTAGGTCTTAATAAACAGGACAGGAAGGTTTGGCCCTGGAACTTGAACATGTTGGCTGCCATTATAAAGATCCATATAAACACTTCCTCAACCTTTCCACCTGCTCTGAACCTCAGGACTCACTCTGCGACTACTCCGGAGGGCAGTACTAGGTTCAGTCCAGGACCTGACTGCATAATGAACTGCTGCCTTAGTAAATCATGCAGACTGTGGCAGCAAAACTCAGTGAAAACAGCAGCGTACATTTGAACAACGCTGTTCACAGAGTAAATCTGTCAGTTTGTTGTCTAGTTTTGAATAGCAGATTTTTCTATTTTCCTTTCATCTGCTGTGTGAAAAAACACCAAAGACCGTCAACAGCAACATTCCCATTATAACGAGACCACTGTTTATGACGCTTTGTTGGCCAATCAATTATCTGAAAACACGCATTCTCAGTGGATTGCATGAATGTTGATTTCTACCGTTTACTGTGCCCACTGGCACTATGGAAGATAAAGTGATTGTCCCTGTCTCCAGTCTCATTGTAAAGCACTCTGCGGTGTTTTGGCACCTGATAAGCACTCAGAGTCGTCTAGCACCTAAGGGGAACTTCCTCAATCATATTCCAGCATCTCAGCGGTACCTGGAGCAGCCCCTTGTGTTATTTTAACACAGGACTGTTTTCAGTCTGAACGCCCACTAGGCCTTCAATATGAGTTGCAACCTATTCAGCAGCAGGTCCTACTTTACAAAAAAAAGTAAACACTTCAAAAAAAAAGAAAAAAAAAGATGCTTTTTCAGACAGAGTAGCAGCCATCAGCCAGGTACTGTAGGTAGAGGTCAGGCTGTTGACCCTGATTTGAATCAACCTCCTCATCAAATCCGTGGATGTCCTTGCTTGAGGAGGGACGGTTTGGCACTGAAGCGGAAATCTGTTCAGACATAGGCTACTCTGCATTGCTAGTGAATGCCGAGATGTTGCTGGTGGGCGCAGAGCTGTGGAGGACGACTGTTACCTGGAGCGAGGCATCCGCGTGGTCTGAGCTCACCATAGTGGACATGTTTACCTTCCTGCATGGACTGCCCAGCCTCGGGGAGGGGGAGGAATGCAAGCTTATTTATTTATTACTTTTTCTTCTTTTTTTAAAGGGGGCAGCCCATCATAGTCAAAATGAAAGAGTGGGAAGGACACAGAGAGCGGAGATGAAGGGAGGATAGTGAAATGCACACAGATGGATGTTGGCAGTTTTCTTCCCCTTTAAAGGGCATGCGGTCCTCTTGGGCACTGTTTTAGTGTCTCCTCCTTTGATCGTACCTTGACCTCTAGGTTGTCACCCATTTGAGGCAGCTTTTACTCATACCCTCTCATTTACTTTTGCCCTCTGACCTGCACTGGTTAACATGTTTGTCAGTATCAGTTAGATCTTTTAACGTGGTTGGTGGTTGCAGCACTGTGCGTCTCCTTTGTCACGGTCAAGATGAGACATGCAATCAGGATCGTTTCCAGAAATAAAGGAAACCTATTAGCTCTCTTTTCCTTGTATTTTTATATTTACCACTGTGACCTTTACTTAAAAGATGCCCTTTTTGCATGTAAGCTGTCTGTCTTTCCTCTGTAGAGTACGTATATGTGCAGCGGCGGCTTGCCTCTAAATGTCCACACTGATCAGTGTGGACTGATGCCACTTTCGTGACTGAGCCCTCTGCTCTCGCTTCACTTGAGCTTTGTTTCCCCCACAAGCACTGACCCATGTCACCAGCTCCAAACCAATTTGTGTGTGTGTGTGTGTGTGTGTGTGTGTGTGTGTGTGTGTGTGTGTGTGTGTGTGTGTGTGTGTGTGTGTGTG
>JBAJHX010000115.1:19389781-19406828 GCA_037176925.1 Amniataba percoides
AAAAGATCGAAAATAGACCATTCATTGACAGTGCGCCTTATAATCCAGTGCGCCCTATAGTGCGGAAAATACGGTAAATGATACTAAATATGGGTGATATCTGCTCCTTGATGACTGAGTCCAAACTGATGGCAGGAAATGCACACCCCCTCCTGAGTTTGCTGACACAGTAAACTGAAACTCCTCTGTTGCAAGAGGTTAGATGCAGTTGCAACAGAGAGGGAGAGAAGGATACAGTGGGTCAGTGGGTTGTGGGTTGTTCACTAATGCAAGTGTTACTTGTGATGATTTTAGGGCGAGGAGAGTGTGCAGACACTGTTTGAAAAACTATGAAATGCTAAATATTACTGTTACTGGTTTTATTAATTTTATATTCATATTGACTGGGAAATACAGAAAACATCCACAGGAAGTATAAAGATTTTGATTAAATACAAATTAAAAGGGTTTTACCTTTAAATTCTTTTACACAGTGCATATTAATGATGAAGGGTTAGCTGGCAGTTATTCTGTTTTACAAGAGTTGGCACCACAAAGTACCCACAATCTAAAGTGTGTGAGTCATAATTAGAAAGCAGAGCACAGAGACTGAATGTACCTGTGGCTGATTGATTGAAGCCTGTAATTGTTAGAAATTGAGCCCCCATGTTTGAGGTCCAAAGGTTCGTATCAGATTTGTCCTGCTCACAAGCTCTCTGGGTTTGAGGACCCTGCTGTGATCACTGCCAGGTGGTTTAACATCTGCTGCTCCGCAGCTCTCAGCCTTCTGAGAAAATGTCAAGCGATGAGAAAGTTAAAGAGAGTCTGTCTGAAGTTGCTGCTGTTAATCGTAACGTGCTTTCATCTCATCGTTTCAGACTGTCACGAATGCAGCACGGCGCGGACATACGGTGGCCGTAGTGCTGCTATCAAAGAACACCTGTGTGCCGGCGTGTAAACAAGTAATATTTGGGGATAACTTGTCACAGATGCACACAGTACATTGTTTCAGTCATTAGTGCATGCGACTGATCTCAGAGGCCTTCCTGAAAAGCACCTGTTGTAGTGAAATTCAAATCATCTCGTGGAGCTGAGCTCTCCATGCTCAAAGGCAAAATTCTTAGCTTTCATGTCCCTTTGAGGTGAGTGAAGGTATCAGAAACCACAGTTCATCTACTTAGCATCGCCCTAAAACCGATCCCTGACTGACATTTAAGATGTGTAAGAGGGATCTGTGAGCTTTAAAACAGCGTACAAAACTGCCATCATTAGACTAAATTGAATGCTCCCAAATGGTGTTTTTTTCCTCCTCTTTCAAACAATATCCATTTTTGGTGGTTAATTTCCCTGGCCTGAAACCATAAATGATAACAGAAGTAACAAAAAATGTGATGGTTTGATATGAAGGGCTAACATTGGGTGCAGGCCTGAAAAAACATTTAGGACTGCTGCAGTTCTGTGGAAGTCCCAGTTCTCAGGACATTTCCTGGTTATACTGAAACGTGGTTTATAACATGTTTCCGATAAAACACTAAATAAGGAGTTGTGTCAGCCCTGATCTTATTATTGTTCTGTAATAGCCTGCAGTAAACCGCACTGTACTAATTATTCATAATGATCAGCAATGTGTACAAACGTCATGTAGAGTGTGAGGTCACTCTTACTGTACTGTGTGAGTCCAGAAAAAGACCTGGAATAGATATGACCGAGCATGCACACAGCTGAATATACCGTAACCCTCCTCTAAATCCTAAAAGTAGAAAGCACATGGAAACCAGAAAGTGCTTTATCTGTGTTCTTGTAAATATCAATTTGTGGTTAGTGATGCCCACACCCTGCAACACCCACAGAACCAAATGTAAATATTTGAACTTGATCTTTGGGTTATGACGTAACCATTACTGTTAAACTCCAATAGCACCCAGCTTCTGGCTCAACTTGTTTTTAATTCCTTGAAAGGTGGTTATGACATTATCTGAAGGCAAACCAACTATGTAATACATTATGTAATACTCAACATAAATATTGCAGTTTGATGTATCAAACAGAGTTAGCTTTATAATTTAATTATAATTTATAAGCTATTTTATAATTGATAGGTCACGTTTTAAACATATCAACAATGAATAAGGACGCTAAACAAACAGGACAGGACACATACAACAAAAATACAACAGTATATTATGCATGCCATTATCAGCAAGAGGTGTGAAGACTGTGTGGGCATGTGCAGGCTGTGCTTGATACACATCTCCCTCATTCTCCTGTTGTGTTACACCTGCCAGGGCAGGGCAGCTCAGGCAGCCACACCACACAGGACTTAATAATAACGTGGCTTTGCAGGCTTGCTTACAGTAATATTCTGTTGGTAGAAAATAATAATAATCTACAAAAATGTGTTTAAATTGCAACTTTATGGTTCATCTCTCTCCTTGGACTTACTGCATTGTGGTGCTATTTATGGATGCTTCCCAGTTTTGTTTGTTCCTATACAGAGGCACGCAGATGTAAGCATGTTTACATCTGTGAACATCAGAGGCGTGCTTCAGCCTTTCCTGGAACATCCTGATAGCACATGCAAAAGGAAAAGACCCATGTATGATTCATGTTATCTGTTACACCTCTGCTTTTTCTGCTGTCAGGTCAGAATGTCCGTCCTGACAAAAGGCCTCTGGTCAGACATTGTTTTTTCAGGTCCAACAAATTAGCTTGAGTTGGCCGGAGCTCACGCCAACACAAAAAGTGTGTTATTGAATTTGTCAGCATTGTTATGTTTGAATGAAAGTGAATGATCTTTGTCGTAAGTATTAGCAGAGACTGGTCCAAGTGTGACCCCCCCCACCCCCCAGCACCCCTTTTTTTATTGTACTCGTTTCGTTTTAGAGCCTGGTGACCTTACATAATTCTCCTTTTGCTCCACCCAATTTCCACCCAAGTGGAGGTCTAATTAAAACAGCTGAAAACACCTTTGCAGATGTGCAGGGCCTTGACTTGGCCAAATGTCATGTTGATTTTGTTAACGTTATTGAAGTTTTCACCGTTTGCACTCAGCACATGAGTTGAAGCCACAGTTGCAAATGTGATTAGGTCAGCGGGTTTGGTTATTTGTCTGGGCTCAAGTGTCAACTGCTTTGTGTGTCGCACGCCCTCACCTCCGTCACTGCACTTCCATCCACTGACCCATCACTCGCAGCAACAACCCCTGGTGCCGCATTGACAGACGGGTTGTCAGAAAGGTCATGCCCCGAGGTGACGGAATCACGCATTCTCCATCATTCCTTGTTGTGACACATGACTGGTGGCACCAGAGCCAAAACGCATGATGAGGTGGTTAGCAACAACAGAAAACGTGAGGTCCTTGACCTTTCATTTCTTTCACTTTCTCTTTGCTTTATGACAGCTCCGATCTTCCCGCCCGCCTTCTCTCCCCTCCCCCACGTTTGTCCCTTTCCCATTTTAATTTCCATGCATACAGCGCCACCATGCCAAGCTCGTAATCGTCATCAGAGGTGAGAATTCATCAGAGACACCTTACTGCTCTCACAACCCATTGATGACACACTTTTGGCCTATTAAGTCCTGCTGTATCATATCATAACTAGGTGTGGGACCATATGCAGTGACTAATGCCACAGAATGCCTCTGACGCTGGTGAATTGATAATTGTTTGCACATGATAAACAACATATTCCTCACTGTAACTGAGTCATCTCTTGCCTCATGATGCAGCCATGCAATCAGGGAACATATTTACTCAGTATGTCTCATCTCAGTGGTGATGACACTTGAGGCCATTTGTGTTTATTTGATTATGTTTTTACATTTTATTTGCTGTTTTGATTATTTCGATCTTCTGTCTCACATACATTTGCTGGAAACATGCATTATATGCAGCGAGTGCAGCATTTTCTGCCCTTTTAATGTTTTTTTTAATTCACCCTTTACTTAAAATATGGTTCTTATTTCTGTCGGCCTGTTGAAAGAAAAGCCCACCCCCATTTTATTGATGTTCTCCGCGTCCCCATGAGGACATATAAATAAAGCACTCATCTTCTATATCAGGAAATATGAAACGTCACGTGTCTTTCAGAAGACGTGTAACACTTGAAGCTTCCGTCACCTCCCTTTTTGAAGTGTGGAAGTGAATGGCAAAAGATTATTCAGGGAGATGAAGGAGGCGCACCTCAGCGTCCTCTGCGGAGTGGGGGAATCTCGCAGCCTGAGGAGGGGTGCTGAGAGAGCGCGCAGCTCAAATCCTCCCCCTAATGCTCCGCTCACCCCAATCTGACTCCCCAATACTGAAGGTCACGCTGCCCACCTCCTGTCTCCCTCGGCAAATCTGCGATCCACAGTCGCTCACCCCGACACCCCGCCCCACCCCATCCCACTCCACCCTCCCCCAATCACCACCCACACTGCGTCTCCGAATGAAGAATCCCACCCACCTGCTTGTACCCCCAGCTGAGCATCAGAGGTTTCCAGCATGACAGTCTCAGGAGAACACCCCCCCACCCGCCTCCTCCTCCCTCTCCTCTTCTTCCTTCTCCGTCCCCCGCCCCCCCTCCACTTCCCCACGCCTCCATAGAATTACTTCTATCTGGCCTACTTTCCGCCCTCGCTCCAAGTTGTACGCTATCTATATGTTATTTTTCTGTAACACCTCCAAATGTTCCTCTTCCTAATCCTTTGTTTGTTTTCATCACTTCGGCCCTGATGTTGTTCAGCTCTCATTTAACTGTCCGTTCCTCGTCCCTCTGCGCACCTCATCCTGCCTTCTGTACTCTTTTTATTAACACATTGGTGGCTTCAGGGTGAAATTGTCTCTCTATATGTCGGCTGTCGGTGCTCATTTGTGAGTCTTGGCCTTTGCTTACCCTTGACTTCAAAAAGTCCCACAATACAGAAGAATCAGTCCTTTTCCACCCAAGTGTTCCTTCTCCTTTCTTCCTTTTCATTCCTTCAAAGCTATGTGCTAAAGCTTTAATGAAGGTATCATTGCTAATAGTGTCAAAGTAGCAGAGTCTGATAACAAGTGAACCAGATTAATTGCATTCACAAACAGATGGAGCACAACATCAGGCACCCGATTTTCCATCCATCACGGTGCTGTACAGTTCAGTCATCATGCTGTATATCAGAGTAAAGATTAGTTTGTTAATGGGAAAAATGACTTGTTTGCAGTGGTGCGAACGCCTCCAGTGAGTTCTGAGGTTGACAGAATACATGGATTTGAAAAGCTCTGATGCTAATAAACACACCATTTAAATGTTTATTCTTTGCTTTCTTATTAACAAAGGTTGATGTACAAAATACTGTATGTTCCACACTATAGGGCGCACTGGATTATAAGGCGCACTGTCAATGAATGGTCTATTTTTTATCTTTTTTCATATATAAGGCGCACCGGACTATAAGGCGCATTACACACAGTACGTATCACTCCGCGAGGCTCCTGACTACCGTGGCCGTAATGCTCCAACAATCCATCAAGCAGCGCAGCTTCGTAGCTTACCAAAGTCGTATTAAAACATTTTGACAGATTTTTGAGCACCGTGTACCACATAAAAGTGGTTCGAGGTCAGTAAACACAACCAGAATTCATACATAAGGCGCACCAGATTATAAAGTGCACTGTTGATTTTTGAGAAAATTTAAGGATTTTAAGTGCTCCTTATAGTCCGAAATGTACGGTACTCATTTCTAGCATCACGCTGTATGGTGACCAGAGGGGGATTGGTTTTGTAGTTCAGAGTGATCCTTTAAAAATCAGTCAAGAGTCAGAGGAATGGTCACCTGAGTACACATCACAGTGTTTTGTTAATTATATTATTCTATATAGTGTCTTTTGCACCACACTTTAAAGGCCGGTTAAGCTCTATGCTGTGGCCATGTGTTACGAACATGAATAAATATGATTAGTGTGCTCTAATCCAATAGACTTAAACTGAATCCTTTTGGTTTGTTATCATTTTTGTTGCTTTCAAGATTCTGAACATCAATAGCTTCAATATGGGATTTCAATTGATTCAGATTCAAGAAGCAGATTCTGTACACAGTTCGAACAGTGATGCATTAGTGAAGCATCGTGCTGCCCTGTTCCATGTAAGCATGGAGCACTGCATCTGTTATTTTTAAAGACACGTATGCTGCAGTATACATGATTTTAACCAGTGAATTCGGTCGTTAAGATACTCACTCAGCCTCCTAGGATGGACTATAAGGCGGATACTATATTTGAGATATTTTGACTCTTATAGCTCCCATGCGGTGTCACAGATTACAGCTGCGTGCCAACACAAGCCGTAAAGATAACAGTGAATCTGCCGTTGTCAGCAGTCTTTAGTGATAAATATCAAACTGGGGTTACTGCTGCATGTTACTCTGATGCGGCTTTGTTCAGCTACACGGCTGAAACACTTGAAATATGTGCTGCTGTTTATACAGTAAAATTCAATCTCATATATATGAGTGCAAATGATTTTAGATTAGAATTTAAAGCTAAAGCTAAAGACCGACAGGGAGAGTGTGTGTTGAATGTTGCATGTTGAAACGCACGTCACATGTACAGTAGTAGCTCTGGGTATTGGGTGGTTTGTCCTGACTGCTGAGATAAATCCGGATGAAAAATGTCAGTTTTGTCACGAGCCAAATGATTTGTAATTTTAGTAAATGTCTTTATTTCACGGTCATTTAGGCCCAAATTCCCATTGGTCCCAAATAGGGGCGAGGGGCTGCAGTGGTTCAAATGACCGGAATAGTCTCATTAACGGTGCAGTAGGACAAAAACACCCTGCAACACTGTCAGTGAAGCAATATTAATGCAATTACAATTATCACCCCCAGAAAATGCCACAATAATGAAACCAGTGCGTTAAGCCCTCTGCTCAAAGTCTAGCCATGGTTTAAAGTTTGCAGTGAGTGCTAATGTTGTTTTTATATCAAGTCTCCAAAGTCAGATAAGATAAGGAGGAAAAAGACTGCTGTGTTCACTGTGCAATTTAGCCTTCTTGTGAATGTGAGATCTAAGATCCAAAGATTATACACACAATGGCGTCACCACAAGGTGCAGAAGTCAGATGGCACTTGACTTGTAGGTCACTCTGTGTTGTGTCATCAGCATGAACATACTACATGCATTCATTCGATTCTTGAAATTCACAGACATGCGGTTATCCACATGCAAACACACATACTTGAGTCACCCTTGTGGCTTCAAGCCCTAGCATCACACACAGTACGGCGAAGGCCAGATCACTGCAGTGACATGCTATCAGTGACACCATATCACTGACACTTGGCCACAGTCACACATATGACTCGTGTTTCAGTGAAACAGTGATCATCTTAAGTGTCTCAGTGGCATATGTGCTGGTCATCTGCCAGTTAATGTTGCAAAGGATGTAAAGATTTTGGCTTGTGGCCCAGCTCCTGAGAATGAAGTCTATTGAAAAGAAGTGTTTTCACACTTACAGAGTCATTTGGCATAATTACAGAAGGACGGGTACGTTAATGTTAACATCTTCTCCTGTTTGCTGAGCATGTTGTGTCTCACTTCACCTACCTCAGGCCCAGCTGCTCGTATTAACCCATATTTTACCCATGGTCATGACTCAGTAATAGGTGTCTCCTTCAGTCTCATTTCCAAGCAGTGGATGCTAAACGTGTGGGTTTTTCGGGGTGGAGACGCCGCTAGTTAAGTCTTTTGCAATACTCTGCACTTGTGACTTATTTTCAGTTACAGCTTCTTTTATTTCTATTACCGTGGATTAGAGTGACTTATTGAAAGGCCATGGCAAATATCACACCAAATCCGGAAAAAAAAAAGCATAACCGAAACTGCCTTTAGCGAATAGCAGACACTGTTTGCATCAAGGTCACTGTTTGACCTCATGTAACATTACTTCTACTTACTGAGCTATTGTTGATTATATTCACAGCAGTAAATCTTTTAAATATTTGTTCAAAACACAGGAAACACAGCCGCTGACTGTTTCTTTGAATGCTCCCGTCAACCTTCCTGCACTTCGTAATTTGTTCTATGGTCATGGACAAGACAAAATAATTGCAATGACAGATAAAAAACATTTTCTGTTTGTACTCAATATATCAGCATATCAATACTGTATTTAAATGAATACCTCTAAAAACTACTCAACACTCCACTACCTAAAGCTTTCATTTAAATTAATGAGAGTGCATTATAGAGTTTAGTTTTACTCTCACAGACTGGATGGCTACATCCACTAGCCAATTAACTAGGGAACACCCTGGCACCTGATTCTGGATGGATTACCATTAGTTGGCACACCCATCGCACTAAAAGACTCAAGAAAGAGTGGTGCACACACACAAATATATTCTTTTTCTTCAGTTTGCAAACACACCCCATGCACAAAGCTCTTGTGACTGTGGCAACAGGGCAGTGTTTAGGTGTGTTTGGGTCCTGTTCTACCAACACAGTTCCAGGTGGAGCATGTGTGCTCTGTAATCTCTGGCCTATTGTCCACATGTCAAAATTAAGCCCTGGCACGGGGTACAACTATGTGGTGACACAAAGTTGCCTGGTTAATCATCTACCATGCCCGCCTTACATCAGCCTGACTTGCAGCGTGAGTGGAGAGTGTGTTGGAAAGCAGAGTTGGTGAAAGAGAGGGACGGACACGGGATAGGGCAGACACTTGAGACGAGGACATTAGGTCCTCTTGGACATGCGTGCCAATTGGGTTGTGCTTGTGCTTGCATGTTCTGTACTTTGAGGTGGAGGGAGCGGGATCATCATGGCCCCTGGAGTACACCACATCTCTGCTCATCCCCTCCCCACAAGCAGCAGCAGCACCACATCATTAGGAACAATATCCTCAACTCTCTTTCTCAATCAGAACATTTCATGTCATGCAATGAGACATTTTGGCAGCTGCCACCTTGACCCTCTGCTTCTCACCCTCGGGGTGTGATGGCGTAAGTCTCTGTCAAACCTATGAAAAGACTGACACAAACACGTAACTCAGTATGTCAGATGTTAATTCATTATATTCTGTTGAAGGAATATTATTTTACTAAACTGCTTTTTGTTCTCACCCAGCTCAAGGCTTTTGATGATGAATGTAGAAACCACAATCTGTGCTGCTGTGTGATGATTAAAACATTTCTTTCACGAGGACATTGAAATGTGTTTGGTAAGAATGACAGCAATTTCCAGCAAAATCAATTAAGAAATACTTCTGTATAAGGAGCCAGAGCAGATTGTGATTTATTTGGCAATAATCTGGTAGTTTCTTTAATCTTCTTATTTGGAGTTATTTGAATGTTGGTGTGTACAAAACTGGATTGCAGAACGTTTGATTCTCTGTACTCCCATAAAAATACAAACATGTTTTCTTGTTTTTCTCCTCTTATAAAAAAGTAAGAACTGGGTATAACAATGTTAATGTAGCTTTTTCAGGCACCAGACCATCAGACAAGACCAACATTCACCAATTATGTCAGTATAGTATAAAAATACTATGGAAATTCTTATTTCTTCCCAGTTTTTAGCGCCATAGCAGCATATTTTATTCCACAAATTTCTTACACGTTAACAGCAACTAAAGAATGAAAGAAATTACAGTGGTACATCACTGCCAGCAAATGACACAAGTTTCAAAACTGCTAGAACTTGCGCTTTACTTACCAGTAGTTGGTGCATAATCAAGCAGTTTTAAGTTGTGGAGGTAATTTTTCAAAAAGAGATCGCGCTACTTTGATCACCCTTGTTCTTTCAAGGCGCCATCTGGGCGAATAATATAATAATAACATATAATAATAACGTAATATTTAGTACATAATATTTCAGATGTTCTATTGCATATTCAAGTGCAAATCAACTGTACGATGTGAATAGTGACTAACAGAGGCAGGATAAAAAAGAGGCATCCTGTAAATGATATGCCAGAGTTCTGTAGGATCGCTATGTCACACTTTTAATGAACTAAATGGACTGCACAGACTGGGATACAGGCACCGCAGACTAAGATTTTAATTGCCTCTGACTGATTGATCAGAAAATGCCCACACTTGTGTGTGCGTGCATGTTACCATGGTTACCAAATTATTTACACAAATATATGCATTGCTACAGATCGCCTCCTGAACGGTTAGCCAGATGGCTTTATTACATGTGTAGGTTCTGAATTTTTGCTAAACTGTCATATCTACATTACTATCAGAATTCCTGTGGTTGGTTCATTGTGCACTGCAAACAAACTGCACCTCGAGTCCACCTCGAAGCGTGGACCGAGACCGTCCTTTTAAGGTAGTTTCTGTCTGGTTGTTTGGCTCATGTCAGGGTTCATATACACGCACACCAGGCCATATGAAGTTTATTAACTGGACAAACAGATCACCAAGTGAAGAAAGTCTTTGTAATGTCCTACCTGAATGGCAGCCGCTGCCTGTTACTTATTGCAGTTTTCAGGATGTGAAGCAACACTGTGTCCAGCATATGTACAGGGGCCCTGAAAGCTGCTCGCCTAGAAGCTGGACATGTCCTTGCACAACAACCCTGCTGTCAGTCAAGCCACCCCATTACGTTGGGCATGACATTTAAAGTTGGGTGAAGAAGGCGGACAAAGTGCCCTTACCTCCTCCGTGCTAGCCCTGCAGTGGAGCCCCTGTGTAGCGTTTGCAGATGAGTGTGTTTGTGTGTGTTGTGACTTTGGCCAGACTTGGTCTGGCATAAGGACAGCTGTCACATCTCCAACCTGTCACATGCGACACAGAGGAGATGCCAGAGGCCGGGGCATCAGGAGACACAAGGACGGACACAAGGAAAAGTGTCTGTGTGTGTGTGTGTGTGTGTGTGTGTGCGTGTGTGCGTGTGTGTGTGTGTTCATGCACCCATGTGTCTGAAAGAGTAAGGAGGATGGAAGATGTGGGGTGGTGGCCACGTGAAAGGGTTTGACTCGGAGGCACCCTCTAACCTTGATGTCCGTGCGCACATCTGTGCACGCTCTTCACTCGCTTTCTTAAATCCAGTCCTTGAGCAGTTGAGTCACATCTCCCAGGGGTGTGTAGTAAATACTGTTTTAACGTCCAACCACCACCCCTGCAGGACGCCCTCCTTGTCTCACAGTGCTCTGACCCGGGCCATTTCAGTGCTCATTACTTACCAATAAAGAAGTCTCTTCATTAAGACCATGCCTGTGGCCTGTGGAGCAAAGGTTTTTTTTTTTTTCCTTTTTTTTTTCTTTTTTTTTTTATGTTCCTTCTCTAATAACTCTTTACATAAGCGAACAGCAGTTGCCCCCAAGTGTATTTGGTTAAAAGGGTTTAAGATGTGTGTATGTGTGCACCGAAACATTAATGGCCATTTGGGGGCTTTTATTTCATTACAGAGGGAAGAGCTGTTTCGATTTAAGTAATAGTTTCAAGGCGGGCAGGTTAAAAGGTCAACTTGTGCTCTCATTAAACCATCTTTTCACAACTTCCTGTATAGATTCGCAAACTTTGTGGAAAACAAAATCATGAGAGAGTTTTGAAATGCCTCTAAATTACCACCAGACGGCAAGCCCACTGTATATTGCATAACAGAAACCAAGGACATCATTTGTGTTGGTCCTCTACACTTTAATTTCCTTTTTAAATATCCTACTTAAGAAGCATGAAAACTTTTTTTCTCCAGAAAATGGCATCCTGACATTTGAGCAGTGTAACAGCTTCAGAGACAAACATCCTTGTTGCGCTCTCAGTGGTTATGAAAAACTACAATATTTTAAAATGTACTTTAAAAGAAAATTATACTTTCTCTATTCCTGGGATAATTGATTTGAGTACCAAGCTACAGGGCTTTAGTGGTCACAAAATGAAGATTGTTAAAAAAAAACAAAAAAAAAAAACTAACATATTTGTTGTTCTGTTTGTTTACACTAAATATGACAAACACAAACCTTCTTCCATTGTTCCTCCACTGGTATCAGACCTCAGACAGCTGTATTGCTTTGATCGCAGTAATTAGACAATCCCATAAAAGCTAATGACATTTCCATCAACCTTTGCTGCTCTTTGTGTTCAGTTCTAATTAGCACATTAGCATGCTAACACGCTAAAGATGGTGAACATGGTAAACATTACAGATGTGAGCATATTAGAAAGTTGATGTTAGTATCCGGTACAAAGCACCTCTGTATTATTAGCTGCGTTATGCTGAAGAACAGTCACACAGACACATTAGTGTGGCTGCAGAGTTTTATTGTTTAAATAGTATTTCATTTCTAGCCCCACACACTGGAGGAGATTACTGGTGATCAAACTTAGTTGGAACTATATGCATATTACTTTTCACTATTACATAGAATTGAGGCTGTGAAATAATCATGTGAAGTTGGATGTGTAGTTAAACTCAGCTAAACAAGAGAAAAACTATTTTTATAGCTCCCTTTCTCAGCACATTAATTTACAATGGCAATAGCTAAAAGTTAGAGGGTCTGCTGTTAGTTTTTGTTTGTTTGTCTCACTGATGCAGTATGACTTGTGACAGCTCTTCGCTGTCTGCTGGGATGAGATGAGTCTGAATCATTCCACAAAAAGGCTCTCTCTTCAACAGCGCCCGTGGTCTGACCAAATCTAGAGATGGTCCGCTGCAGCCGGGCCTGAGCCGCCCCGTCTTCTTCTTCTGGCCCTCTCACCTTCCTGTTGGTTCTCATCTGTCTGTTTACTCTGTCCCAGTCCAAAGGAAGCATCCATTAAATCACCTTTAAAGATGAGAACGGGACTTGACAGCTACAAACTGGAGCAAAACAATCTTTTCCCAAACCCCGCGCCCGCCTCAGCCCCGCGTCTCCGTGCCTGTTCCTATCTGTCCCATATCGTCAACGGCAGAAGCCGCGAGCGCTGCTGAGAGACAGAGAGCCGTTCTTGTTTACTGATGCACACTCTATTGATGTGAGCTGATTCCATCAGGCAACACTTTTGGATGCCACACACCCCGCTGTCCGCTGTCGTGACTGTTGATATCTGCACGTGCTACAATATAAATGTAATGTACGTTCAAGTACTGCTCAGTAATGACCCTTATATTTGCCTTCCTTGTCCTTCTCTCCAGTGCTTTGCTTGTGTTTCCTGTGTTCTTGATGTTGGTCACAGTGTGGGTGCTGCTATTGACCCAAATTTGGAATGATTTTATTGTTTTTGATTATTCTATCAGTATTTTCTTTAATTAAACACAGTAGTCAGAATCATTAGATTACATGCATACAAATTAATTCCACCCCACTTGGAGAGAAAATGTTCGGTGAAGGAATTCTTTCTCCACCCACGCAGCCATGTTTTTCTCAAACCAATGCTCACGGTCATTTGGTTTTGTTATTAGCAGACCAAAGCGTGTGTAATTAGTTAAGAGGCCTGATCACGTTTTAGGCGGCCTTGCTGCAAACTGGTTGCGCTGTGCCTCCGTCCATCATGTATGGTGGTTAGATTTCCTCTCACCACAGCGGGCAGCGATTATAACAAATGGATGAGTTCAAACCATCTGTAAGACATTTGATTAACACTGCTGAGCCTCTGTCGGCAGAGAGAGCCCGGAATGGTACTTGATGTGGAATTGCACTAATGACAGTGCCTGAGAAGTAGCCATGCTCTAGGAAAAACATCACAGAATGAGAAATTAGAACCTTGGAGAGACAGACGAGGTTTTAAGCGAGCAGCTCCGGGTGGCCTCTGCATCCATCTCACACAGGATTTGATTGGTGCTCCCAGTCATCAGCTCAGCATCATAGTGCAGCTGTTGAAACTAATGTGGCATGAAACAAAACAGATGTTTCTTCTGGTGTCTTTCCTCTTCTCCTCCACATCTCCTTCAATGTTTTGGGACTCACACACTTGTTGTACACATAAAAGTATATCATCCCGAGGGTTGTGCTGTTCATTCTCCTGCTGCAAAATAAAAAATGTCCTGCAGCATAGATAGAGTTTATTTTGTGTTATATTTTGTGTCTTCCTGAAAAATTGGAACTCTACAACCTAAATAGTTAACAAACAACAGTGCTGGAAATGCAGCAGTTTTCTTACCTTTCAGAAGGTAAGAACTGTCAACTGTCAGAAATTTACAGTTCTACCTTGACCACTTCACACAGTAATTAGCCAGAAGTTAAAAAAGGCAGAATTTCAACTTCTTGTCCTAGAGTTCCTTCTGGAAACAAGTGCCAACACTGTGTGAATGCCTATCAGGAGAAACTGTCTAATGTCCATTCTTCCCCATTAGAACAATTATTTGGTCCAGTCCACCTCCATCGTGGCAGCATTTTTGTCCTGCCTTCACAGTGGCTTTTAGGAACGGGTACACTTTACTGGGAATCCACATCAATAGCACGAGGTGAATAGCACGCTACTGAAGTATTCTGTCCAATCAATCTACAAATAGCCCAGCCTCTGTAAGGCCTTATTGGGCTTCAGAACCAGCTGTCTGTTCGCTGCAGGTCTGGAGCACATGAGGGAAAAGAGGGCCCTCAATTTTTCACCAGGCTGACTGATCAACTGAGCAAGAAGAGTTTTTATGTTGTCTCCACGGGCAAAAACCAGCTGTATTGTTACTCAATTGATTCCCACCAACACAGAGCACAGAGGGAGTCTGCCTATAGTGAAACCAGCAAGCTCATAGTGATACTGAGGACCTTAATCAATGACTTCAGGTGCAGTTATTGCCACATAAACAGTAGGAGAGGTGTGTGATTCAGTGTGGATTGATTGGACCATGTAAATGAGTAAATGCTTCATATCAATTGTGTTTTGCCCACAGATACCGTTTTTACTCAGTTACAGTACCAACCTGACGTTGTCTTTCTCAGGACACGGCCCTGGACCCCGGAGAGGACGTGGCCCTTCTCTCTGTGAGCTTTGAGGATGCCGAGGCTACCCAAGTCTTCCCTAAACTCTACCTTTCTCCCAGCATCGAACAGTAAGCGCATCTCATCTAAATCTTTTTTCCATTCTTTCTTCACCACTTGAGTCAGTTAAATGTATGATTTTAATGCAGATAGTGAACCTCACAGTTAGACAATGACAAAGTTCAGATCAGCTGGATTCATCCTTGTGTGAACGGAGATTGTCAGCTTGTGTCTTGGTAAAGGTTGATGTATATTGTGACATCACCATGAAGTATTGTTCAAAGTCACGGGCTAAAGTTTTGCCACTAAACATTTTTAGTTTATATCTTCTGTTTGTCCATGCAGGAGTAACTGTCCTCGAATCAGACCTAATCTTAAGGGAGAAAGAAAAGGTCTCCTGCTGCACTCACTTATAAAGACACGACACCTTTAAAATCACAGGGAGAGGCAGGAGGGGTCAACCAAAGGGAATGTGGGCCCACTCGCTCCGCCTGTGATTTTTAGGATGTGAGATGTAGTTGACGGATTAGTGTGAGTGTGCTGTGAATCTAGCGACATATTATGTCATTGTGAATAATCCCACATCCCAGTGTCTGGACTCATCAGTCGGTTCCTCAAAAACAACAAGGGAAGAACAAAAAATGAGATGGATGACACACAGCGTCTGAGCTAGGAATGACTGGATGTCTGCAGACATCTGGGGTGTTAACAGTGCAGAGACTGTGTGTGTGTGTGTGTGTGTGTGTGTGTGTGTGTGTGTGTGTGTGTGTGTGTGTGTGTGTGTGTGTGTGTGTGGTTTTCTGTGAGTCTGTGGGCACAGTGTGAGTGGGTACTTCAGCAGTGTGCGTATTCTCTTTGTTCAAATCCACTTTTTGTCTTGCTAGATTTTGTGTGTAAGTGCATGTGTGTGTGCATTTGTCACTTTACATTTATGTGTGTGTGTGTCTGTGTGTGCAGATTGGTATGTGTTGGATGCATACTTGTAGGTTTTTATATCCCAAATGTATGTGTCTCTTTTCATGTGTTGTGTGCACGCACCAGTATCTCAATAGGCTTTTCCCTCAACACAAAATCTTTGTAGGCGTGGATGTAGATACGAGTGTGTGTGTGCATGCATGTGTGCGTGTGTGTGTGCATGTGTGTGCGTGTCAGGTATGGACACACTCTGACCTCAGGGCCCCACGGTCTGGGCTTTCGTGCTCGGAATAATCTCAGGCTGATGTTTATTTACAAGCACACGCCCCGTCGCACCAGGTTAAGAGACCTCTGTTCCCCTCCCACCTCTCTCTCCCTCCCACCTCTCTCCCCCACCACTACCACTCTCTCCCGCTCTCCCTCTTCCCTTCTCTCTCCCTCATCCTCCTGTCTCACCATGTTTCTTTTTCATCCCCATCTTCCATGCACCTCTGCGGCTCCTCTGTTTTCTCTCCGGTACCTTTTGTTCTTACAGTAATCACATCTTTTGTCCCCTCTTTTTCGTCTCCAGCCATTTTCATCTCATTTCTTGCACATTAGCTCTCTCTCTCATTTACTGTTAACATCCACTCATCACTTAACTCTCCTGCGCAATTGCTCGAGCAGATGCATGCGCACACGCCGACGCTCCTCCTCTCCAATATGTAAAAATGAACTGTGACAGGACCTTATCCCCGTGCAGCATCTGCAACAAAATACCCTAATTACACCACACAAAACAAAGGTCACTCTACCTACTGCTTGTCCTACATAATGCTCATTTGGTCCGTGCTGCCCATGTGTAAGAGCATATCTAAGCAATAATATGAGAGAGGCTGCTACACCTCCTTTACAGGCACAATTCTGCTAACCCAATGTAGCACAACCTCCAAGATATTTTATTTCTGCCTTTACTGGAGAATTAGATGCTGAACACCAAGATACAAGCGTGAGGTTTAGATTTAATATTCATAGTTTTGCCGTCTGTGGCTTACAGGTGCTGTGCATTCTTGGCCATATTAGCTGGCTGCATTATAGCAAGGAATCTGCTGTTTTTGATGGACACCTGCACAGAAAATCCACTTGGCTGAAGAGGCTTTCGTCAAGAGGGCTGTTATGGTGTTGAAATTGCAGAATACCTCAGGGTTTAGATATGTGTGTTCATCGCATATGTCTGCCTGTGTGTGTGTGTGTGTGTGTGTGTGTGTGTGTGTGTGTGTGTGTGCGCGTGTGTGTGTGTGTGTGTGTGTGTGTGT
>JBAJHX010000115.1:19415181-19429662 GCA_037176925.1 Amniataba percoides
TAATAATAATAATAATAATAATAATAATAATAATAATAATAATAATAATAATAATAATAACAATAATAATAATAATATTGTATGGAATGCAGGTTTCCAAATTAAATTATGCCCCTCAGCTTGATTTTGAGATAAGATGTTGCTTCATCAGTGGGATCTTTTGTTTTTTTTTTGGCACAGAAGTCGAGTTTGTAAAAGCCACCTGCAGTAAAAACATGGCTCATGTTCAGTGAGTGTAATGTGTCTATTCAGCATTTATCAGCCAAGTCTGAAAACTTCACTGTCATGTTTCAGAGCAGTGATTCCCAGTTGGTGGGTCACCGGTGGATCTTTTAGCTGTTTGCGTTGCCTGTTTTATTGATCAGGTTTGTTCACATGCTCTGCTGTAACAGTGGTTTTAGTAGCCTTAAATAGTTGCATAAGCAAGACCATTGTTTTTAGAAAAAACACTGTTTCAGAACTTCTCAAATCAACAACTTTTGGATGATAAAGATGATTATGATTATTTGATACTAGCACAAGAGGCTGGTGTCTAATCAGCCTCCATTCAGTTGAGTGTTCCAGAGGCAAAACCATTGAAATCTAAAATGCACCACATTTGTTCACATGCCTGCCATTGACACGAATGAGTGACGAACACACCACCATCTATTTTGTGCCTCTGTCCGCATTTCCATCTGAATGATATGGAGCTATTCTTAGATCTGTGGGAGGAATAGATGGGCATCATTTAGATTTTCATTTTCAAAGGCTTCTCTGCTCGTTGCTGCGAGCCATTTTCAATCGACCATTTGTTGGTGCACAGCAAAATTCACAGGCTAATGCTAATTATGTGCACAAAACCTACTGTAAATGATGGCTTTGGAGATGTGGAGAAAAGGATTTTGACAATGAAAATGGCTTCTCTGCAAATAGGACCTTATTAATATTCAGCTGAGCATCAGTTGGCAAAAGGCTGAACTTAGACCAGTTATGTAGAGGATTAGATGTTAATGTGTTTGAATCTTTGTGGATGGGTGTGATGCTTATCTTACATGTAGTTTCAGTAAAATCTCTGTCAGATGAGCAAATGACAAGAAACCAGCTGTTACGTAGACCGCTATAAGTTATTCTGAATTTGCCTCATGGGAGTCCACTCACTGCTGACCTTTTCCTGTCCTCTGTTAACACATCCCTTTCCCATAATCATTTGTTATTTTTTTGTTTTTTATGTTTTTTTGGTTCTAACAGTAAAGGGGTGTGTCCTCACTACTCCCACAGCCTTTCTTGGGAATTTTCAACATTGTGCAATTCTCAGGGCTTCTGCGTTTGTCTGTGCATTTTGACTCGTAACAATGAGAAAATGTGGAAAATATGTTCAGGTACCGTGGGGGTAAAAAAAAAAAAGCAGTGACTTTGTGGCCATAGATCGGAGACACCCGCTCTTCTCTGCACAGTCGTGATGATGATTCTGATGCAGATTAAGTCAGTGTGCAGGTTCCATTTCATTTTGGTTGAATAATTGTGATTATCATTCATATGTTTTCATTGGCTTATTGCTCTGATTATTAAAATAAGCTGTAACCCGCCCTGCCCTCACTTAAAACTTAAAGTCCACTGAACTGGCACTGAATAGTAAAAATGTGTTTATTATTTTCAAATTAAGCTTAATCAGCAGCTGCTTCGTTATGCTGTTAGGTGTTAGTTCAGTTTGACTTGCAGTAATATTCATTTTTCCACTAATCCTTAATGCAATATGCTGCTTTTACTGACGCATTACTCACCTTCAGTATCAGCACTGTCCTGGTTTTCATGTGATCATAAAGAAATTTTTAGAAACACTGCGACAGAAAAACAATCATCATGGGAGCTTTTTAGGTATTTTAATCAAACTATTTGACACATACAGATTTGGTGTATGTGAAGTATTTGGCGTGCTCTTTTTTTTTTACATTGTGCTTGAATGATTTTACAACGAAGTACTAGTAGACTTGGACTTTCACATCAGGACTTGAGACCTGAGCTGGATTTGGTCCTAAAGACTTGCGACTCAACTTGGTCCAGTGACCTCAAAACAGCTTTGAGATGATGTGATGGAATTGGTGAGATTGTCTGTGAGTCGCTGTTATTGTGTTTCACCTTTACCATTTTCACATCAGAGGCTTTCTGATCAACTGAAGAACAAGCCCAGGGGGCTGCATCTCAACATGTGATCTTTGACATTTGACATAATGTTACATGATGTAGGCTATTTACATGCATGATGCATGCTTAACCTGGTAAACGGCAGTCATCTACTTCAGCATTGCTTTTGAAATGACATAACAGCCTTTCTAAATGCCCTGTGACTGTCCTGCTATAATGAAGAATGGAATAAAAATAGAAAGCAGCGGAGGAAGTCCTCCTCTATGTGTCTTAAAATGAGCATTAAAAGCCAATAAGCCGTTCCCAAAGACCTTTAACCTGTCCTCGGGGTATTCCCTCTGTTTTTGCCCCAGATCAGAAAAAATGGGAGAGTGACTACTTCGGTTGGTTAGTCACTGGGGAGCTGCAGCAGCAGATTTCCTGATTAAACAAGCATGCACTAATCACTAATGGAGCTGTGCTGCAGGATTGAATCAGGAGGATGTCAAAAGAATAAATGAACGAGTGAAGGAGAATGAAGAGGATGCCACAGGCATGAGTCACTCCTTTTTTATTCCACAACTGCAGCAAGATAGCAGCCAGCTAATGTGTTGGATTTGTTTTGTTTTTTTCGTTTACATATTTCCATAAAAGCAGGTGGGCACAAAGTCTTGAGTTGTCTTTGCTGTTGTGGTGACAGAGAGCACACGGCAGTGATCTTTATGTTCTGTGTAATCCGAATGTATTTACAATCTAACTGATGTCTTTTTTCTTATTCAATCAGTGCTCTGGGAGGCTCCTCAGCACTTCATATCCCAGCATTCCCCAGTGGAGGATGTCTAATTGACTATGTCCCTCAAGTGTGCCAGTTACTCACCAACAAGGTAAATGATTTCTCCATCCATATAAATCATTTTACATTTACTCAGTGTTATTAGATCGAATTGCTGTCTGTGTCTTAATCACAAACATCACAGTCATGCCTCCACTAGTGTTTACACATTATTCTACATTTTGTCACTTTTAATCTATAGCTTTTTATATTAAGATTCCTTACTCTTTTGTTTGTCAGTGTGTGTGTGTGTGTGTGTGTGTGTGTGTGACAGGTACATGAATCATTTATTGCATGTTTGTAAGCTGTGGTGCAGCAGAGCATGCACCCACTGAGGGATGTCTTTTGTCAAGCTGGGTGTGTTAATGTGCGTATGTGCATTCATGCACGTGTGTCTGGCGTCGGCCGACGTGGGCGTACTGGCCAACCTCCACAGGCTGTCTGAGCGCTCCTCGGCCTCTGCAGGGTGACAGGTAGACATGCAGTGTGGACAGGAGGTAATGCCATTTCCCTCAGGAGAAATGTCCGTCCCCCGCACCTCCTCCCCACCCACCACACACACAAACACACACGTACAGATACTATCTCCTCCTATTCACCTGGCCCCTGACCAGCATACTCTGGGTGTCTCGAACTTGTGTCCCTGACTGACCTCCATGTCTCTGGCTGTTCACATGCAGCAGTGTGAGAAGCCCTCCCTCCTCCCTCTGCCTCCCTCAAAGAGTCACAGAGGCCACTGGCCTGTGTTTGGAAAGGCATGTTGAAAAGCAGAGTCAATAGAAGATAAAGGCACTGTGAAAGAGGGAAGGAGGAGTCTTTCTCATAATGTCACAATCACTGCTTTAAAGAGCAAGTGCAAATTTCTAAGTGTACGTTGCAAGACAAACACACACTGGCTCGAACACACATCACTCCCATTGATTTCACTCAGGGTTGCAAAGTGTAACCAGCTCTAAGTGCTGCCGCCGATCAGTTGTGAAATTAAAAATATATTCCAAATTTAAATAAATAAATTGAAAAACTAAACTAAGATTTTACTGGAGGGATTATTCTTTTTTGTGTGTGACTTAATACTGCAGCAAACATCTCGCTCTGTGTAAAGACACTGAGTGACAGCCACCATGTAAAACAGCATCGGCTTGTTAGACTTACTATAATGGCATGTTGCTGCATCTTAATTTGAAATTCACACTTGCCTTTGAACGTGGGGAAAAACTGACATGGTCTGTTGTGATCTGTCCAAATGAAACATTCTCTGCGTATAATGGCAACAGGCCTCGCTCTTCAGCGGGGGACATACGAAAAATTCTGTCACCCCAATCTTTTTCACACCCATTCACATGCACACTGTGAGTGACTTATCATGACACAAAACCATCGGAAAGTGAGGCGTAACGCGTGGAAGCGTCTCACAGTAACATTACCACCACGGCAAATCTGGAGTCACCTGTTCGAGCCCTGATAACTGCACTCAATTGACTTAGTTTCACTTCCAATCACTGAAGAAATTGTAGAATGTGGGCAGACCTGGAACCACGCTGCCCTCCTTAGTTCTCTTACTCATGTGAGTGACTGCACATGAGGAAAACATCAGTTCTGCAGCGTGGTTTCTCATCATTCTACGTGGGTTGTGTTTAAATGAACTCCAACTACGTACATGTGAGTTACCATTCGTTCCAACTGTATTTTTGGAAAGTGATGATGTTTCAGTTTAAGCATTTTTGATTGGGCTTCCTCCTCAAGGCTGTGAGATTTGAAGGTGTAGACTTAACACCTAAACATTATTACTGATACCATTAATTCAGACTTTTACACCTGTTGTTTGAGAGTGTGGTAATCCTCATGGTGCATTTGGATCAGCATAATCAACCTCTTTGTGAAAGAGTCATTTTTCTTTCTCCCAGATCTTAAGATGCTACTTTTCCTTTGTTGTGGCCTTTCAGTTGTTAAGCATAACGGGACTAAAGCAAAACTGAAGTCCTTGCCTTGATAAGCAGATACAGCAAGTGGATTCATCAGAGGAGAAAGACAGAAACTGGATTTGTAAGAAAACACAAAGCAGTATTTGACTTCTGTGTATGTTATTATTTGTGAGATTTATCGCCTGCAGCCGGAGAATGGTTAAAAAAAAGAAGAAAACATTCCAGACAGGGATTCATATGATCTTTTTTGAAGACAGGCTGTGCAGTCATTTTGTTCTCCTAACACCGTCAATTATTTCCTCCCACTTATTCCAGATGCTGTGATTGTGTTGACACAACCATACTGCCACATACCTCAGCTGTTACTGTGACTATGATTGTACTGGGTGATGGCGGCACCTGGCATCTGCATCATTAAAAAAAAAAAAAAAAAAAAAAAGAATACTCAACTAAAAACTAAAAAACTCAACCTCAGAAAACAAATAGGCCCTGAGGGATTTTCAGTCATCTCCAGTGTTCGTGCAGTGTGTGATCAGCTGACACGAGACAATGAATTAGTCGCTTTCAATCAATCTCAGTGAAGCCGTCCTGAGCTGAAAGACTCCCATGTTAAATCACCATTTTCTGACAAGTCCTAATTATCTTTGATAAGTAGCCGTCCTGGGTATTGACTACTTTGTATCAAACGGTGCTTCCACTTTGGGGTCTTGATCACCCTGTTGGCATTTATTTTGCCAGTACCAGCTGGTGGTTGCTTAGTAACTTTATCCCTTACATAGCCCACTGTAGTCTGTACATATTAACTTACCCACGTTTCTCAGTGCTGGAGTGCTGAAGACTCCCTCCCAAAACAAAAGCTCTCTGTCTGTGTCTGCCTGTGACTCGCACACTGCCCAACAACGTACGTGTGCTGCAGGTGTAGCGAGTGAAAAGATGAACTCTGCAGCACATCTGTTCCACCAGCGGTCAGCATACGTCATGTGTTTAACGCGGGCTGTGTTCGGCTCATTTTTCAGGTGTGTCTCGCGGCCGATGTTATTCTGTCACGAGAGCGGTAGTGTTTTTACAAGGAGCTAACTCATGCCTGGTGTTTAAACAGCAGTGCGCATCCAGAAATGTTATCAAGATAATCGTGGATTAAAAAACTATATTTAAATTCATATCTGTGTGTGTGTGTGTGTTTTCATTGCAGACATGCTCTTTGCATATTCACACACACCCTGCCGTAGACAGCAGGAGGAGCAGCACAGTCAATGAAACTGCAGGGAGCCCCCGGTTGTTGGAGACGTTATGATACAAGAGCAAATCTGTTAATATTTGAGGATTGGAGCGTTGTGTTTCAGAGACCACAGAGGAGACGACAGGTTGTTTCTGACGCTGACTGAACAGGCCACAACACGGCGGTGGCATCTCACTTCAAGGCCAGCTAACTCACACTGTAATTAAGATGGTAGCTTTATTTAAAGTCTAAAAAGTATTAAAGTTCCTCACTACACTTTACAAGTAGGCAGTACACATTACAGATTGTAAGATAGAAAAACTAAAAGACACAGAAAACCAGTCTCAATTTAAAGATCTGAACACGATAAATGTGTGAATGTATCTCTATCTTGAAATGTTTTGTTCAATAAGATCCTGAGGAACCTGTTTCATTTTGAGCTTGTAATCATAATTTGAAATTCGGGTGACAATCTCAAACACTTTTCAACAGAATGAAGTCCGGTGTGAGTATTTAGCTGGAGAGCACATTGCACGAATCATGGCACGGATGAATCTCCACGGTGACAGTTTCGCTGCACGTAAAGAAAAGAGCAGTGAGTTATGTGAGCGGATGTCCCAGAACTTAACAATGAGTCATGATGTCTGAGGACGGTACTTCCTTGTAAATATGAAGATAAATGAATGAAGACTGTGATTATTGCAGACCTAAGCTCTGTGTTCTGCCTTCCCAGTTTTTTTAAGTGGTTTTCTTTTAGTAATTGTTGTTTTTCTCACACGATTTTCTTTTAATATTTGAATTTTGATGCCCATGTAGATCTAATGAGATAGCCAAAAGTCATTGATTTTAATAAAAAACGACTGTGTAGTCAGATATCTGATCAGTCAGTCCTCATAATATGACAGCCGGGGGTGGTGTGAATGCGCGTGTGACAGAGAGAGATAAGAGATTTCTTAATCACACAGCAGGAAGCACTTCCGGTGTTATTGCATCACACTCCCCAGTGAGACATGCACAAACACAATGAGTGGATGTGAGGGTGAGGGAGTCATGGGTGCAGGCAGGTTTGAATACCTGCAGAGCAAGATCACCTGTCTTGCATCACCCAAACCTCCAGGCAGCCAATAAAAAGACTTGGCTGCGAGTCACGGTGGCGGTGGGAGGGCGGGAAATCCTTTCTCAGCATGGGTGGGAAAGTTCAGTGATCCACAGTTCCCTTGAAACAGGCGCACGCAGGCACAAACGCCCGTGCACAGTGGAACTGGATAAACAGCTTATTGAGTATACGGCCTTGCAGCTTTTGAAAACGCTAAATTGCCGCCTCCACCGTCCCATGTAAATATAATTGAACAGGAGGCTGACTCACAATGCGCGTCTGTGTTTAAGAGCTCTTGCAGAGACAAGACCCGTCGCACACAGGACTGCACGTATCATAGATTACTACTCTCCTCTTTCACAAAATGCTGTCATTCATACATGGTTGATGAGTAATCACAACCATGCAGCAGCACTGTGTAAGGCAAGACTGTCCCTGGCTTTATTCACCATATATACTGTCCTCAAGTGAACCTCCCCGTTACTGCTTGTTTCTGACTGCTTAGGACTGGGCCAAGTAATCAGTAACAGCAATGTCTCGCAATACAGACTTTTATTATGCATTATAGGTGCACCGGGACTACTATCACATTACATTATGGCTTTATTATTGCCTTGCTGGAGAGCAGGCTCGGTTTGTGCCTTCTCGAGGATATATGGACTCTGAAACTGCTCTTCTTTTTCCAAAGTTCATCCAATTTTCAAATGATGACCATTTGCTGAAATGCTTACCTACACTGTTACCCAGACAGAAAGCACTACAGACCAAGCCTCTGGATGACCTTAGGCTAACCTGTCTGTCTCCACTGGGTTAAATGTGTCATGTTATTCATCTTCAGACCAACTTAAGTGTGCTGCTTTGACAGCGCTAATCGCAACCTGTTAAAGTCATCTGCTCTGCATTTTTATCACCCATAAAGACGTTTCTTTCTCTGACAGTGAAACATGCTGCTCTGATTGATTGCTGCAAGGTAAAACTTCCAAAGTGATCGATCGCTGTCATCTCCTGAGCTGAGCAGGAATGTGACACACTTTGATCACTTTGTAACTGAAATTACTGCGGTGCTTTTTTTGAATTTGTGGCCTTAAAGCACCTCTGCTCTTTTCCCCTGAACAATCTGTACATCTTAAATTCTCACAAGGACAAAACTCTGGCACAGTCTAATAATACAGCACATGTAAACCATCCAGATATTTCATCAGCTGGGAACCAGCCCAGCTCTGTGTATCTGACCTGATGAGGTGACATGAATTTCACGTCGCTGCATTTTGCCCACTTTGACAATCAGCACGGCTGTCCAATTCCAAGTCAGAGGGAATTGAGCTTGTCTGTGATATCTAACCGTTCTTGGAAAGCTCAGCTCTTCAGGTGAACGGAGCAGGTCACTTTCATGGCTGGTTGTCTGCAGGCTTTCTCACCTGCCCAGGATGCTCAACAGTCAAGCCATCCCCGAGCTTCTCCTCTTTGGACTTGAAGACACACAGACATGTTAGTCATGTATTCAAAACTCTGAATTTACAGTTTTTTGTTTCTTGTTTTTTTATCATTATTGTGAATGTTCAACACCTCCACCTGTTTAGATTTCATCTCACTCACTCACTGATGGTTTTTATATAAGCTCCTGTGTATTTTTGAAAACCTGTTGTCTAAGTAAGCGTGCCAGCTGGGGCCTCTCTGTGTGAAGCATGTCTGTGATATCATGGCTGATAAGTAGCTGATGCTTTGGGGTATTAAAGTCAGTGTACAGTCTACAAACGTGCAAGGCAAGCTACCTTGAAACAAGCACTGCAGCCATTTCCCCCTTTTCTTGCGTGCAGCTCATGAACTAAAATGTCACCATATTTTATCAAGGTTTTATTAAATAAAATAATCATGTGGGGGCTCCATGTAAAAATGTTGACTGAAACTGAGAAATTATATTAAAATTAACGCAGCACCTTGAGCAGGCAGACTTTTCTTGTTAGGTTTGACAGACTCTATGCTAGAGCTTTTAACACCAGCTTATTTGGCTGTCAAGTGGTACGCTAAGACTTTGTGCTTCTGTGACATTTAAATTCGCCCGTACAAAGATTGCATGTAATACTACTTTTGTGCTCTGAGCTGTCTGGTTTCAAAGCCAACACCTCCATTAAAAAGTTCACCTCTCTTAATTGTTTACATTCAGTGGAGGTGCGCTCAGAAAGCCTCTCTGCCAGCATGTACAGCACAGGAAGAACTTCCTCTCAGGCTTCGTTATCTCTGCAGCCTGAGGGCCTAATTCAGAGAAAGGAAAAGCCTGAAATCTGTAGACAGGACGGTTGCTGAGGGGGATAAAAAAAAGAATGCTGTTAATGAGACAGAAAACAGGAAACACAATATTCTTGTTCATTAGACTGGATATGCATAAATGCTGTTGCTGCAAGCGTATTCTTTCAGGGCAGAGGTCAAAGACCTCTAATCATGTACTCGTGATGTTTTCAGTCCACATGCCTTCCCCCACTCTGTTCCCATGTTTTCTGTCACTTGTCTACTATCGCACAGTTCTTTTTAAAAACAGATTCTATGGATTACAGTATGAAGTTCTCAAATGCCAATAAAGAATGTGGATAAAGACATTTAGCTGTAGTGCTAGATTAGTATTATTATTATATTAGTATTAGTATTGGTGGAGTCCAGGACAATATACTGTATCGGCGTTATGGGCTGATTGATGTGTGGTAATTTTGACATGGCATAGCTTTTTTGTTGTTTGTTTTTTCTCCTTAATACTTGACTAATAATAATAATGAATTAATACTTTGTGTGGAGCTGATATGGAACCACCCTGATTATCCATCATCGGCTTACTGCATCAATCATTTATTACAGAACACTGGATGTGCATTACATGACCCCGTCACATCAGCTGTATTTCACATGTTTGGTTTGAAATGCTCAGGTGCAACACACAGCAGTACATAATGTGTGCTGTAATCAGCATGATAAACACTGGCCTGTTCTCAGACCCCATAACAGTCACCTTGGTGAACCTATGGATGTACCGTAAACCGCTGCACTGACCTTTGGCTCGTATTTATATACGTTACACACTGAGCTCTGGGTGTGTCACCGTCTGGATTTGACTGTTCAATAGATCAACCCGAAGAATGATAATTCTGTTCCAGTCTTTATTTGCTGGCTTTCTTTTGTTTTTTAACTGCTACTGCTTTGCTTTACCTTTTACTGCCTTTTCATTTATAGCTCTACCAGGAATAAGTTAGTTTAGATAAAGCTGCGTCTCTTGATTTTCTTTATGTCTTAAACGTGATTTTTTTTTCTGGGTGCAGCAGACACCCTTTAGCAGTGAAGTCAAAGAAGCATCTGCACATTTCTCCTCATAATTCACTGCTGGGGTTCTGATGGTGTTTTGCTTGTGCCGTGTGTGTTGTGGTCCCCTTGGCGTGCTCTTACCCTTTCACTCTGCTGTCTCTAGGTGCAGTATGTCATCCAAGGCTATCACAAGAGGAGAGAGTACATCGCTGCCTTTCTCAGCCACTTTGGAATGTGAGTGAACGAGTGAGGAGCACATCCTCCGCTGCGTCTGTTCGTCTGCCACTCATTTACCGACGAACCTGTCCTCGAACAAGAAAGTGCTGTAGGTGAACAATGAGACAGAGCGAGACTAGACAGATGAATGTTTGTGTGTTACAGGGGCGTGGTGGAGTATGATGCTGAGGGATTCACAAAACTCACTCTGCTACTTATGTGGAAGGACTTCTGCTTCCTAGTGCATGGTAGGAAAGTCAAAAAACACACGTACACACACACATGATTCATACATGATCTGCTAAACTGATGCAGTTACTCTGTGATCCTTTTTTTTCCCCATCGTTCTACTTTTATACATTTCTGTCTCTTTTTCCCCTGCTCTCCGTCTTAGTGGATCTTCCACTGTACTTCCCCCGGGACCAGCCCACCCTCACCTTCCAATCTGTGTACCACTTCACCAACAGCGGTCAGCTCTATTCTCAGGTGCAAAAGTCGTATCCCTACAGCCCTCGCTGGGACGGCAACGAGATGGCAAAGAGGGCCAAGTGAGTGCCTCATCAGGTCCTTTGCATTTTGGGAATTGTAGTATTTGATTTTATGTAGATGTTTAAACTTTAAAAGCAAATATTCAGAATAAAATACCAAAAGAATAAAAGCAACAGAAAGTCTAGTGGATCTTGAAATACTCCCTTCTCCACAAAGTCAAGTGCATTTAAGGACAATTGGCCAAAGACTGCAAAGTCAAACTCATTTATCTTGATGACTTTCATGTAGGATCGGCATCAGATACATGACACAATAAGACCATGCTGTCTGAACTTCACTACACATTGGCCCTTTGTTGATATTCTCAGATTTCATTCCACCTTAAATAAATATAAACTGGTGTGACCTCATTAGAGCAGATCTATAGGCGTCGGCTATGGCCTGAAAGGTGTTTGCTTTTTGCATGGCAAAGGTTAATAACTGCTGTAAATACTTGAAAGATCTGACTGACTACAGAAGGTGCTGAAGGTGAAACAGAATCTGTTTTGCTCATAAATCTGAGTTTGTCTGTCTTTTTCATTTATTTGTCTAAATACAGTTTAATGTCTCCACAAAAAGACTGGGCAGACTTCTGGATTTGGCCACAGAGATCCTTTAAAGGATCATTTTGCTGTTTCTCAACCTCGGTCTTATTTTCATATTTGCAGCCATTCGCCTAACTGTTCACACGCTAACCAGCTCTGTAGTAGAGATTTGGAAAAAGAGTCAGCAGATCAGTGTATATTGGGGCAAGCAGCACAAGCCCCCTAAAGCTTTCCAAAGAAACTAAACAAACATTTTCAAAAGGCTCGTCTCTGAGTCCAAACTCCAAATAGGGATGTGTTTACAGGGCAGTAAGACAGCTAGCCAAGTAAATCAATCAGCACATCCAACTGCCTGCTAGAGCAAGCAAGCATATGTCCTAAAATGTTGAAGTGTCTGCTTAAAGTCTGGCCTGACAAACACACACACACACTCAAACAAACACACCACCTGGATGTGTGGCTAAATATGTGGACTGCTGTTTTTTTGTTTGTTTTTTTTTTACTTGCTGTCGAGTTCTGTCTCCTGCGTTTCCCTCAACAGTGTAAGCACATGGAGAGCACATATCTCATGTACACTTGTAATTATAACAAGTAAACACATCCTGCCTTTCATCTGTACTTTCACACAGGCTGCGACTGACCCAGTGAATCTGGAAGAAGCTTTGAAGCATTCGAAAAAAACTATTGTTGTCAAATTTTGATGTTTTATTTGCTGTTCTCTCTTTCTCTCTCTCTCACCAGGGCGTACTTCAAGAGCTTCATCCCTCAGTTCCAAGAGGGAGCCTTTGCCAATGGGAAACTCTAGCACTCTCTAGCTTAATGACATGCTTGGAGAGTTGCCTGTGGTGTGTGTGTGTGTGTGTGTGCGTGTGTGTGTGTATGCGAGTGTGTGTGTGTATGCAAGTGTGTGTTTTTGCGTGTGCCGTTGTGTACCTGTATGTTGAGTATGAGCAGACTTCCACTCATGAAACGCACCGCAGTGTAACAGTGCAGCAAGAATGACGCCGGCTCTGCTTATTCCGCGCAGATTTGTTTGACCTTGAAGTGGTCGCTTCTTAGTACTGTCACCTTTTTTTTATTTTAGTTTCTTTGATCGGGCTGAAAGGAAGAAGAGTGATTGTCTCTCACTCGACGCCAGCTCACAGTAAAAATAAAAAGGGCCTTTATTTTGAAAGAAAGTTGTGAGAACCTGTTGTTTAAATGTGCCTCTGGCCTCGAGCAGTCAGACCACAGAGGGTTGGACTCACGATACTCCATCCAGAGCTGCCGTGCTGCGAACAGATGTTTGTTCATATGTAAACAATATGTAAACTATTGACGACATATGAATTACAAAGAGTTCTAGGGACAATGCAACACTCCTTTTTTACTGTTGTCTTTGTCTCTGATATGATTATTAGTGAGGCTCTGCCATCGATGTTAAAATGATCTACAACTAGTTTTGCCTTTTGATCGTCTGTACGTTCCGTTTGACTGTGACCTTTCGCTGACATGTTGACAGTACACAAAGTTACTGAATAATGTGTTTTGTCAAGATTTCTATCCAGTAAAGAAGTCTGTTTCTCCCCGACACTGTGTGATTGTCCTGTCATTGGTCTGATCTGTGTGTTTGCTTTTGAGACCTGTCCAGGCCTCGGCTCTAGTCCTCTAAGGCTCATCAGGACGTTTGTGTCAGGATTAAACTGCTGTGCATTGACAATATAACACCATGTCCATTACACTTGGGTTGCTTCCCTTTGAACGATGGCCTTCTGCTGCTGTGAGGCGTCCATATATGTATGGTTTTCAGGCACTTCCATTTCCACATAAGTAACCACCAAGAAAGTCATTATTGTGAGAAGACATTAATTAGACATATTATTAGACATTAAGAGTCTGCAGCCACGCTAACGGCTCTGAGGCGATTACTCACTGTACGTACAGTAGTAAACAGGCTGAGCTTTCATTTCTGCAGGTGTCAAAAGCATGATTTACTCTTTACTGGCGCTCACATTGCATCAGAAGACATTTTCAGAAATTTGAGCCTTTCAGAGCTTCTACTGTTCGTAGCTGTAGTGCTTCTGGGCACCTTCTGGAGACAGTGTAGCTCAGCAGGGGCCCATTCACAATGAACAGCAGCCTGTCACTGTGCCAGCTCTGGTCTAGTCTACATATATATAAATTAATGTGTGTGTGTGTGTGTGTGTGCATATATATATATATATATACACACACACACACACACACACACACATATGGAAATTAATAGATAAAAGATCACGAAAACAAGAAGCTGCTGGTGGTGCTGCAGTCACAGGATCACTTGACTCATTAGAAATTCATCTTCTGGGGACACAGATTATTTGTGCCAGGTATGGGATGGCAGTGTTTACCCAGTACTGCCACACCACAGTCCAACTACAGAAATTGAAAAATAAAATAAAGGCAAAGATCCTGCTGAAATAATTTGCATTTATGATGAAAATTCTTTTTGTCAAAATTCATGATCTTCATTATTTTTGTGCTGTCTTACTCGTAAAGTTGAAAATGACTGAATGTTTAAAGGTGCACTTTTATGTGTACTCTTATCTGCAATGCACTTATAAACCCTTGAGATGCAGTTGTTTTTGTACAGGCCTCCAGTCTGCTTGTGTAACAAGGAGCTGCAGCTCAGAGAGGATGTGTGTGTGTGTGTGTGTGTGTGTGTGTGTGTGTGTGTGTGTGTGTGTGTGTGTGTGTGTGTGTGTGTGTGT
>JBAJHX010000115.1:19429762-19458700 GCA_037176925.1 Amniataba percoides
TGTGTGTGTGTGTGTGTGTGTGTGTGTGTGTGTGTGTGTGTGTGTGTGTGTGTGTGTGTGTGTGTGTACGCGCACACACCCCCATGCATGGATGTGCACATGCATGTGCTTGAGCGAGGCAGAGTGTGCGCTTGCTTGTTTTCATCATTAAATATGAGGGTCATAGTTAGGGGTCCTTCCTGGCCTAAGGCACAGCCCTTTGCTATATTTATTGTTGGTAATGCAGCAACTGTCAAGTCTAATTGAGAACTATAGGGTGAATGTATCTGGGGCATTTAATAGCATCAAGGCTCTTAATAAAATAATTAAAAAGCAAGATTCTTTTTGTCTTTTTCACTGCCCCGCTCCATGTTTCTTGCTCTAACCTTTTCCGACCTGCTTTCAAAACATCTCTGCTGTCAGCCAGCGGGACGAGCTGCTCTCATTTTAGGAGATCTGGGGGGGGGTGTTTGAGAGGAAGGAGTTCAAAGGAGGGGTAGGAGGGCTGATGGGTAGCATCTTTAACAAGCATGAGCAAAGAATAGTTTAACTTAACAAGTCAACTCCAAACATCACGACTGTGCACTCACGGGGTTGCAACTGATTTTCTGCGGCTTGCTGGGGCTTCGACCCGTGTGTGACTCTTTCAAATCTGAATCGAGGGTTTAGATGAAATAACAGGAGAGTGATTGAATCATTAGACTGAAAAGGTGTAGCTTAAATCGCCCCTTTGAATACAGACCCTGACACTGTGCTGTGTCAATCTGGAAGAAAAAGTATTCACCTGAAGTTTTGCTCAGTCCCTGATGTTGACCCAAGGTGACATAAGCCCTTTAAAGTAAGTTGTAAACAATTCCTTCCAAAGTGGCTTAAACTGTGTCACCGTTGCGATGCTTAAGTCACATTTAGTTAGCCTCCTCCCTCAAAAGTGTCTGCGCTTAAACATCGCTCACCTTTACACGCTTTTAAGCAACTTAACGTGGATTTATCCGGTGTAATGATCCTGTGAAGGTGCTGCTCAAGGTACCTTTTGAAGATGTGTTTCTCAGCCCCCTGAATCACAGTGCAGAGGTCTGCCAACCCTCCGAGCTAATACTCCAAATCCACTAATCCAGCCGTCTTTAAGAGATCTCAACAGCAGTCGGATGGAATAATTAAAGGCTGGAATAATTAGCTCGGAATCTGTGGACGGGGGATGATTAAATTGATGAAAGTGGAGGGGTTTTTTGTTTTTCTTTTTCCTTCTTTTTTTTTTGTGGTCCGACTGAGTTCACGCTTTGCCGGACTGGGACTCGATTTGAGGAATAATTGAAGATGTAGCGGCCGTTTTTCCCCTCAGAGAATGGATGGGCAATTGAGTTGTGCTTTGCCTTCGTTTTAACCGTTCTTGCACTCCACTGTACGGCCGGAGGTGAGAAGAACTTCATCTCCACCCTAGCCTTGCTGGTGGCGGGATAGCTGACCCGAATCCACCCGACCTGAGCCTACACAGTCCTCGGCAACAGTGGACGCCAGCGGCCTCGTCCCTGGCGGAGGGCAGTCTGCTGCAGAAGCAGGTGTCCCAAGCTGAAGGGAGCCGGCAAACATGAACATTAGCATTAGATTAACATTAACTGCTCTGGTGACAACCCTATAAGCAGCTAGCTCGGAGGCAGCGAGGACCTGCCAGCCCAAAGAACTGACAAGTGTGTGAAACAGGATCACTTAAAGCTCAGCAACAAGCACCTTCCTGGGCAATAACCCGGAGTTAGCTCTCGGCGTCACTCACCCCACTTCACCTCAGAAGTCGGGGGCTGGTCGCCGGAAACTTTTGAAGTGCAGAGAAGTACGCGGGAGACCGACAAAGTTGCGGCACACGAAGAGGAGGACGGTTTGATGACAGAAAAAGGAGGAGGGGGGCAAAGAAGTGTGTAAAAGTGAGGGAGTGAAAATCTTGAATCATCACCTTTTTTTGAACCAAGACGTAAACAGCCGGGGCAGCGACGAGGGTGAGGTAATCAGGAGGAGACGAGGAGCATCCAAAAGGCCTGAATATGTCAGAGCGGCGAGGGCGGCCTCATCCGAGTCTGTTTACTCCTGTCACCGTGTCCGAATCACCCAATCTGTCAGCCTCGCCTCACTCTTTTTTTTTTTTTACCCTTTTTTGTACAGCAGCAGCCTTTTGACTTCACATATTCTCCTGGAAAAGACAAAAGACAGCAGTTAGCCAAGTGAAAGAGGAATGGGGGGGGGGGGTGAAATCACAAACTCTAGTGACTGTGGGGTACTTTGTGTTTAGTCTGTAAGTACAAATTCAGAGTGACATATGGGGAGTTTTCGCCCCCACCACCTCACTCCCACCCATCTTTAGCGTGTTTGGAGGGAGGGAATCAGAAGAGGAGTGTGTGTGTGTGTATGTGTGTGTGTGTGAGGAGGGGTGGATTTCAGAGGCTATGCAGCATTTGCGATGCAGCGTAGGGTTGTTGATGCGAGCCATGTTGAGGATGATGGAGCTGAGAGGCTTAACTAATTTTGGAAAGAGAGAGCAGAGGGAGGAGAGCGGAGGGGGGATTTGGGGCCTTTTGTTACAGCCTGTTTGATCTGGGAATTTGAAGAAGAAAAAAAATGGCCCAGAGATGTCGTGAAAATGAGAGAATTACTGCTCGGGTCCCTCACTCTTCTTTTTTATCAAACTCGAGTAACACAGGAATTCTAATGCACTCCCAAGTCAGAGCGGCACATATTTTTTTTCTCCCCCCTTTTTGCTTACAGATAATAACTGGATCTAGTTAAACCCTGATTGTTAATTGCTAATTACTCCTCGTACATGAGAAGCCAGGAGAGCGTGGCTAAGCTGATCAAACGAGTCTTTGCTCTGGAGCTTGTAGGTTTTCCCGTTTTGTCTCGTCTCCGTGTTGTCGAGGCGTTCTGGATGGGCTTGTTTTCGATGGCTTTTGACAAGATAAAGACAGTTTTTCTGTCGAGGAGGGGAAAGAGCCGAGGTGGAGGAGGGGGGGGTGCCTCCCCCTCCCCTCATTTTCCCCTGGGTGTGATCATAGACTCTTGATTTAAACCTTTCATGGGTTAAGCAAAGCACATCCCGCAGGTGTTTTTTCTCTGGAAAACAGCTCCCGGTTCCCCTGCATTAAGCGAGCAGTTTGGCCTTGGTTCAATGTGCTTGATTGTCGTAAAAGATGAGACTCAATTTGCTTAAAAATACTCAAACTGGCACCCTGTGTTTCCTTGGCAGAAACAGGATTCGGGGCTTTAATGGGGGTTTTAAAGGTAATGTTTGGCAACAATCGCTCAGTTACAAGGCATTATCTCAGAATTACTTTATTATCAGATGGTTTTATGGAATTCAGGAAAGCAGCATCAGTCATGCTGGGTGGATTATCTCAGGGTGTTTACTCACTTTAATTTACTCCTCTTGTTGTTGTTCTTGTGTGTGTGTGTGTGTGTGTGTGTGTGTGTGTGTGTGTGTGTGTGTGTGTTCTTTTACTCCTCAGCGGCCTTTGTCTTGCCTCTCACCCCCAGATTCCTCGCTCTTTTCCACCCTCCCCTCCTTTCCCTCCACCAGCTACCTGAGGAGCTGTCAGTCTGGATTGCCGCGCTGTCGGTTCAGCCTGTCAGGCTGAGGGACGCGTTCTGATCAGCCGTGGACACTGATAGACCTGTCAGGTGAGATGACAGCCGCAAGTGAAGACGCGCACAGACAGGTACATGTAATGTGACAAGACTTCCTTCATCCCTCCACTGCTGCCACCCCTTCCCGCTTCCCTTCAAACCCCCCCACCCTTTCCGAAAAATAAATATCCATGCCTTGGAAGTTGGAGCCGTGCACAAGGGATGAGCATGTTTCCTGACGAGTTGGGGGAAACTTTTCTTTTGAGGCTGAGCGGATGTGATGCAGCCACGTGACGACGGCTGGGCTCGTGCATCAGTTTCGTATCGTGTCAGCCTGCAGTGTGAATGTTATGTCTTTGCTCCCCCCTCCCCCCCCCACCGCCATGAAATCTAAGGTAAAAGTTCTCTGTCCGCTTTACAAGCATCTGCTAATATCATTTTGACACTTAATTTGCTGCTTGAAAATGATATTCTGCAGCATCCAGACTTCACACTGCAGGCAACAGTGTCTGTCGAATTTGCATGAATGTCAAAAAGCAGCAGAAATGTAACAGATTTTGCAGGCGGATCGCCGCCTCGCCGACATGAGCCACAATATCGCAGCCACGTCCAGCTCGCGTTTGATTGAATATTCCACTCTGATCAAAATTTTGGTGTTAGCCTGCTCTCAGTGGTGTGGGGCTGGAGGAGCAAATGAGATGAACAGACATGAGCGCCGGGAGCACAGCGTCCAGAACTTTGTTCCACCCTGTCTGCTTTAAAGGATTCACCTGGAGCCAGCTGCATCAGCTCCTCTTAAGTCTCTAGTAAGTGGAGATTTATGTGGGGATTTTTGTCACTAAATTAAAACCGGTTGCACAGCAAGAATTAGTTTCTTAAGACGAGATTACTGTTTGTTTCCACACAACTGCCATGGGTAACTTTTGCACAGGTCAATGACTTCACTGTCTGTGACCCCTTTGGATTAAGTGAGGTGAGTTACTGAGTTATGAATAAGCAATGTCATGTCAGATTAGACACTTTGTAAATACCAAATATTGATGTAAGCGAAAAAGATTTGAAATCACATCGGCCAAAACACAATACACCTCGACAAATGATTTATTCCACGAACTAATGACCAAACAGTACCAGCCAGTCTTTTTCCAACTCGTTCTAAACTGCATAAATACAACTATGAATGAGTGTTTCTGACTTTTTATTGAAACTATCAGACCATGTTTTGGTCAAAATTTGCTTTAAATTCCAAAATATGTTTTGCCATTTACTTCAATTGCTCTCACTCAAATTTAGCTTCTTAATCTGTTAGCTTGTCTCCTTTTCTCCTTTAAAAATATTTTATTTCTGTCTGTTGTGCAGGGTTTTGGGTAATGCCTTATTGTATTTAAGTGTGCTACATAAATAAACTGACTTGACTTTACTAGTATTAACTCTAAACCAGCATTTCCCCTCATCCAAACACACTTATAATACTGGCTGTGATGGTGAATATATTTGGCCTCCAAATTATTTTGCAGCTCTTGATGCCACAGTAACTTCCTGTTTCCTGGTGATTGCTGATGATTGTTTGCGATTCAACGGCACTACAGATGTTTCTTATAAAAGCACAATATCAGCAAAGGTGGGTTCTGCATTATTATTATGAGTTGTAGACAGTATGTCTTTTCCTCATATGACTCATACTGTCAAATAAAGATGCATTTAGTCAAATAGAAGACTGACTGACACGTTGGTGCCAGGTATAATTATTCCTGCACAGGCCTACTGCTGTGTGCACTGTGCTTAATGTAAACGAGTGAGAGGACAGCAGAGATAAAAACACATCTCATAGTGACTGTGTGCCTGCGTCTTTTCACATCACATTCAAATGTGGGTTTATCACTGTCACCCAAAAACCCATGTGAGCAACAATCTAAAAAAATGTTTAAAAAGGCACCGTGGCGTGTCATCAGTGTGGTCGTACTATAACGTGAGATAAAATCAGCGTGTTCGGCCTTCTCTCCGAGCAGCAGCCTCTCAGCCTCGGCGCATCCACACGTCAGCGCTCAGCGGCAGCTCCACCGCGTCCCCACGCAGGTCTCGCCCACTTCACTGTGCAGCTGTAAACTGCTGACCTCTGTGTGCTCCTTTGGCCCAGCAGGTCACATCCAGAGGAGCGCGGGTTTGTTTGTGGCAGATGAGCAAAGGGTGAGGGGTGAGAGGGGGGTGGAGGGGGGTGGAGGGGGGTGATGGTTGTAGTGGGGTGGGGGCGAGAGGGTGGGGGGATGGCTCATGCCAAGTGACACAAACCCCCCTTGGCAGCCTAATTAAATTTTCCACTTTTCCACACTCACATTAAGCCTCCACCGAGCCGGAAGGAATGGACGCACCAGAGGAGTCGACCCCAGGAAGGAGATCAACCAGCACCCCGCCTCCTCCCCTCCCCTCCCCACGATTCCACATCTCTGTTTGATCAATGACTGTTCAACCACGTGACGCTGCTCTCGAGCGACACCCTCACTCATTCCAAGGTGTCGTCGTGCCGTTCAGTTGCTTCATTAGGAAGCTACTAAGGCTTAAATCGAGGTACGTTTTAGAGAGTCTCTCTTGATTGACAGGTGTCTCCGTGTATCACAGTCAGCCACTAGTGATTGATGCTCACTCGTCCATCTTCAGCTCAGCTCACACTCTGCTCTGCCACCCAAATATGTCTCTTCTCGCTCTAAACGGCTGACAACACGGCAGCCAGCTTCAGCACATCTCTGTACACACCGGCTGTCTACCTAATGTCACACACTCTGTGCTTATCTTTCTTATTATTCACTGATACAGGATGGAGGAGGAAAGCAAACATGTTTTAAATGTCAAAAAAAAAAAGGTTAATTGTGCCTCAGCTTGGTGTGTAAAAGAAGCTTGGGAACATATGGGAGCCTGAATACACACTTGTTTAGTAAATAGAATTTAATACAGTTATGATTGTACACAGGTTCAGAAGTCAGATTACACAGTATTTATCTGTAAGTTTTAATCAAAGGAGGAAGTATGTTAAGTTTATACTGGCATTTGCGGGCGTCCTTGGGGAATCTTCTCCTCTGATACCACCATATTGACATATTTGTTTTTTCATAACACACTGACAGGGCTGGATGTGGAGCTGACTTGCCATCAGATGAACTGCGGTGAAATGAGATGCAGATGTTAGTAAGTCAGACACAGTTTGAATTGTTGTAGCTTTGCTGATCCTTTGACCTTCAGCTGGAGCCATCATAAGGTCAAACATGATGTTCCCATCAGCTTCAGCTCGACTTTGGCTTTCAGGCATTTCGTTGGCATGCTAACAGGCAAAGCTAAAGCGATCCTGTCAAATGTTGCCTTCTAAACAATGACGTGTTAGCATGTTAGCATACGGTTGTTAGCATTTAGCTCAAAGCACCGCCTCACTGAAGCCTCACGGAGCTGCTGGTGTGTCCTGATGAACGCCTGAAGGCCAATTCAGACATTTATCTCTCTCCGGAGGAGGCAGGCTATTTTTAACATCACCTGAGCTGGTCTGTGATTTTAGTCCCTTTGGGGGCCATAAAGAGAGCAGGACTCCATGAGCACATATAATGGGCCATTGTAGTGTGAGCTACAGGTGGGTACAGTTTAGTCCTGAACGTCCCAGCACAAAGCAGAGCCTGTAAATCCACCATGGATACACTGTGTGAACATTTCATTCCCCTCCAGTGGCTTTAGATCTAACTTGTGACCAGCAGTAATGACCTTCATTAAGCTCTCCTCCCTTTTTTCTTTTTCCACAAAGTATACTTTTAATCTTTTGATAGTGTGTGTGCTTCAGTGTTAACATATTTCTGTCTGTTTGGTTTTATACACACATGTACATATGTATATGTATCTTTTTAAAATACCAGGCAAAAAAAACAAGAAACACAATTTTTAATGTATCTAAGATTGGCAGAGAAAAAGTTAGTCTTTGTTGGTTAAAACTGGTTTAAAGAAGACCCATTTACTCTCTTGTTTTAATTGTAATTAAGGCATCAGTAGTGTGATTCCACGGAGGCAGCAGCTCATCAGTTACAACGCTGATATCTTGTGTGGATTACTCTACAGTGAAGATAAGCCTCGGAGTGGCATGTGAGGAACCGAGGAACCGAACGAGATGCTGGCACACACGAAACTGAACGCAGAAATCTGCATGTTAACACACACATACACACAAAAGTGCAAAATTGCACCCAAAGACAAGCCAACAGGGCTAATCTTCCTTAAGCTCTAACAGGACGTGAAGTGAAGTTTTCCAATACAGCAATGTGGATGAAACTGATATCTCAAATCCAAGTCTCTTTTTCCTGTTTCTCTCTGCCTTTACAGTAAAAGCATGATTCAACTTCCATTGCAGAGAAGCTTGTAGACCTGTTGTTCTAAACACTTTTACCACTTCCTGGGAAAAAAAAGTCTTTTTGATGCTCATGAAGTGATGTGTTCATGTTTCCAGATTTCAGAAACACGGGTAGTTCGTTTGTTAGCCGAACACATCAAAAGCCTCCAAGCTCACACGTCATCAAACCGCGGATCCAAGATAACATGATGTCACTGTACCGCCCACACTTGTAGTACAACAGGTCATTTCTGTACTCAAATGCAAAAACACCAACAGAAATATCACATCAAACTGTTCCAAGACTGACACAACAACAACATAAAAACTCCCATGTTTCAACATCTGTAAGATTTAAAACTAGATTATTCTCTAAACTTTAGATCGGTTTGAGTCGTCAGCACAAGAAGGGAGGGTGACGGTCTTTCAGCTGAGGTCAAACAACAGCAGAACAACTCAGCTCCTCAACCAAAAGCCATTAACATTCCCGGCTGTGCAGCCCTCAGCCCGCTCTCAGACCAGCATACTTATAAATTACACTGACAACCTTGTTGACGGAGTGACTTAAACTTGCCCATTGTGTGTGCACTGTGGCTGCACTAAGACGCGTCACTCAGAAACGCTATTTGATTTGACTGTTTCGGGCCAGCAACGAGCAAAACAACATGCAGAAGGACCAAAACAAAATAATACGCACATATAAAGGCCATTTTTGTCAGGCAGCCAGCATTTTCCTTGTCTTGGTTTCTAGTATCGGGTGGAGAAGGGGGGGACTTTTGTTTTCTTCCACTGAAAACAAGCAGTCCAGTAAAAGTGGAAGGAACACTGGGGTCCTGTTTGTTTGCGAGCTGCAGGTGGCTGTATTGACCGCTCCGTGCCTGCTCAGAAGTCCCCCATCCACTCAGTCTTTTCTTCTCTCAGACCCTGTTATTTGTTCACTTCTTCCACTACATGCTCCAACATTTCCCCTTCTCTCTCTCTCTCTCTCTCTCTCTCTGCTGTTTTTGCCCAAGCAGCGTTCCATTCTTCTTTGTCTCGAGGTACAGCGTGCCTGTGACGCACTTCCTTCCATTGTATCAGGAACTGATACCTTAATGCTTGTGAAGTTACTGTCAAGAGTGTGTTGATTGGAAGGTGCTGTGTGCTCAGGACAGGTGAATGTGTGTGTGTGTCCGCTCGGCTGCTCACTTGATCAAACAGGGCTGCCTGCTAAATTGCAGAACAAAGCATTGCAATCTCCTGTGACTAGCTGTGTTTTAGTTATGCCAGGCGGTGGACCCTCACGATGACATGAAAACACGTTGTGGCTGCAGTTGAGTCAGACGAGGTCACTCGCTTTGCTGCAGCAGCAAACAAGCGAGGAAATACTTGGTTGCTACGTGATGGCATTTAATGAGATGCTACCACCCCTAATTCCCACCTCACGGCAGCTCCAGTTCCGCTCTCTTTTTGGACTGTCAACACTTCTCGTGAAGGACTCAAGTGGTCTCGGCAGAGAAAATCGAACGGTTCAAATACATTTGGTTACGGTAAGAGAGCGTTTCAGCTCCACATCCAGCCCTGTCAGTGTGTGGGCAAGTTTCAGGTTACGACACTTTAACCACATGTCAGCCCTGCAGGAAAGTTAGCAGTTCTCCCAACTGCCACGCTTTCTTCTAACTGCAGGGACCAATATTTCTAAAAGTGGAACCGCTTGGCATCATTACCATTTATTATTAAGCATTTAAGCCATAACCATATCAAACACCTTCTCCCAGAAAGGACCATTTGTAAGCTAATTCTATGAAGAAAATTAATCCCTTATATTTTGATGATTACAGGAGTAGTTCAACATTTGCTCTCTCACTTCACCATCTTTGAATCTGTCCAGAAATAATGAAATGAAATCATGAAAGACTTCAAACAGCTAGCTGGGCTCCATCCGGCCACAGCGCCTTTAAAGCAAACTAGTTGAAATGTGTTTAATCTGTGCATTAGTCCAAAGTGCTGATCTATAAGAAGTGGATGTGCAAATAAGCAAATGTTTGCCCAACATACAGTGGGGTGAACTGTGAGAAACTGATTTTAAAAAGAATGCCCAGTATTGAAGCGACAGAGGCCATGACGTCCTGTTTTAAGTCCTTCATGTGGGGCCAGCTCCAAAAGCTCTGGACTTTTACAATTCCAATAATGCAGCTTAGTAGTATTTTTTTGTTTGTTTGTTTGAACATTCTGAAATCTTAAATAATAATAATAATAGTAAATAATCATCATTTTAAAGTAAAATAAATATAGAAAATAAAGAATTTTGGGCACGTTATCAGCACATTAATCAGTTCTAACTTGTGAGTTGTGACTGTATATTTGCACAAGTGTTAATAGTTTTCGCATGTGGGAGTTTTTATTCAATCTGAAACCACACCAAAAGAGGTTGACAGAACAAAAATGTATCCAGTAGTGTTAATATGTAGCTCAGAGAGAGAGTGCATATGAACAAGAAGAGGATGCCGTCGAGCCGCTGTGGTGCATTTTGCATACCTGGATGTGATTGGCCTTACTGGAGGATATGCAGCCAATGAATTCATATTCTTTTCTCCACAATCCCACACTCCAGAGGTCAAGAATGATTAAATTATCCCCCTGCTCTGTTGTGTTTGACTGCTTTATATGAGTCACCAAGGCAACCAGTAAATGAAATCACTGAAGGATGGTTACTTTAATTCACAGGAGCTGTCTGCCAGTCTGGCATCCAGCCCCTTTTTAAAGCCGTGTTCCTGCACAGTGGGCACCCTGATGAAACCGCTGATTAGATTTCTATTTAAAAAGTCCAACTTGCGCATGACACCGTGCACGTGTTTGCCATTGCATTGTCAGAGCAAACCAAGTCACACAGGATAGTTGCAATAGATTTCATGTCATTGTTAGCAGTCTGGGGAAAAAAAGGGGAAAGTGTTTTTCACCGACAGGTCTGCCCAGCTTCCTGTATCATGTAGTGAACTTAGCAGAAAGGTGTTGCTTTTTTTCTTGCTGCATTACGTCATGAAACGGTATAGTTATTGTTTCTAGGCCACTAGCACAATAATAAATCCCACTGTCAGTCATGCTGATTGTTCTTTAACCTACTCTCTGTGCTCCTAGTCAGCACTTTGCTTCCTGCGTGCGTCCTGCCGTCTGCACCTGAGCTGCCAGATTAGCCACGCTGATCATGTTGAGCTATTATCCAGGTTAAGGTATTACGACATGGCAGGTGAGTGACGCCGAAGAGAAGAAAACAAAGCAAGGCAAGGGCACAAATAAAGGCCAGTAAAAGTGTTACACGCAACACTACGATGATTGTGAGGTCACAACTTGCTGACTTGAGGGAAAACTTTCACCTCAGATACAGTCACCTCCTCTCTGTTCCGCTGAGCTGTTTTCCTGCAAATTATTTAGCAATATTGTAGCTTTATAGAGTAACATATTAATGCAATTTGAGCATAGGTCTACCATTTGTTTGAGTCTGCTTCATCCCAAACAAAAGTGGAGCAGGGCTCTTTCTCCCTCTCAGACACCTGAATCACTCATAAATTGAATCCGGAGGGCCTAATGCCAAAAAAAACACCTCTGCATGGTGTGAGAGGAGTTAGAGGCTCTGCTGCTTGTTACAGACTCACAGTAAGTTTAACGATGATAATGGAGAAGCCAGTGATAGAGATCCTGATGTTGGGTAAAAAGAAATGACACTTCAGCATGAAAGTCCTCCATTTCAAGTCCTGCATTCAAAGTAAGTATCAGCAGTAAAATGTACTAACCACATCAAACATGAGAGTACTCTTTATGGAGGAAAGTGACTGCTGTAAGGGTTATATTACAGTACAGCATATTAATATTATTGATTAATACCTGTGTTTTTCATATGGATTTTTCCGGTTAATTCACTTGAGACCATGGTTACATTGTATAGAAGTATATATAGAAAACAGTGGCACCCTGCTGGAGTAAAGTTGGTAAAGTAAATCATTTAAACAACTGTAGGAAAGTCTTCAGCTTATTGTTTGTGTAACGTTTAGCTTATCTGACTGTAACAACAGCACAGATTCACACAAACAAACACACATGGACATTTTAAATTGTACTTCTCTCATCATTATTACTATTAATATCTTTCTATGAATTATGGTGTATCTTTCCAGCCACCACTGACAGTCTGTGTTGTGTTGGTGTAAAACCTTTGTAAGAGTTGCCAGTAAACAGTCCACACAATAGATTTTTATAAATAAATGAATGAAACAAAATGTTCCTGCTGCAGCTGCATTCAGCTCAGCACCGTTCAGCCTCCTTTTAATGGGTTTTTCGTTCCTCTCGACCAAAAGCACTTGACCAGACGGGTGACTGCTCTGTATTTACAATCTCCCATTCGGATTTAGCAGTCCTGCACTTGAAGGCAGCTTTAGGGCCACCAACCAACTGCGTCACGGGCGCCGGTAACGCGTCGCCGCGGCCTGCTAAGCCTCTTGCTGACAGTCTGACCGTAAAGCCTGCGTGGCCGGGCAGGCTGGATGAGATGTTCCTTATGAATCTGATTCCTTATGATGTGTGATGGAGGCGCACCGACGCGTCAGTGGCGCACGACCTGCGGATCAGCGGCCTCCGTGCGCACGATGACCGCACAGCCCGCGTCCGTCACGTGACCGGGCTCAGACACCGACCCGATCAGCCTCTCAGCTTCTTTTTTTTTAATCAGCCCTCGAAGCTGTCATTTTCCCATCAACATCACATCACATCTCATCACAGTGCGGCCGCTGACTGACAGGTGCGCTGTTTGTTGCGCATCCCAGTTTGTGCGTGATATCTCGTCTCTGAGAGATCAAACTCGGCCCTGCGCGGGAACACTTCCTGTCAGCGTGCCATACCTCGCTTCACCCAAATCGACGCCGATGGGAGCGTCTAAAATGACATTAGAGCATTAATTATAGGACTATGGCAGATTAGATTTCCCCGAGCAATTTAGCAGAAAACTGCGTCGCTTAGCAACGCCGCTGCCGCTCAAAAGGCGCGCGCTTGGCAGACGATAAACATTAATCATTAATTAATATCAGTCAGATCAACATGTATTGAACATCTGCGCGCTCCTCACGCGCCGAAAATGACACTCAGAAACTTCGGAAACGGTGACAGCTCGGAGGGCTCGAGCACCTTCAGCCTGACTGGCGTGTTCACGCTATGAGCAAGTGGTCACCTCAGAAAACCCCCCTGCAGATTATTTTCCCTCGACACACTTACACACACACTCTCACAGAAGAGTGCAGCCGAAACTTTTTGACGGGAGCGGCTCTCTCTGGCAGAGGCGCGCGCGCACACAGCTCAGCACCGCCAGTTATGGAGAGAGATTAAAATAGGAGCCATGGCGGATTGGATTAGACTTAATGCGCCATTTCACATCGCGGGACGTGTCACATTCTGGGCGCCGTGCCCTTGTTTATGAGGTGCGTCCGAATTACAATTAGCCCACATTTCACTGAGATCCGTTTGAAGCATGCACGCGCCGCCGCGCGCCGCAGCGGAGCCGCGTTCCTCTGACCGTCTGCGCCCCGCCACCTCTCCAAATTACGCACAGCGCGCACACAAAGGCTGGATTGTGCGGACACGCTGCATGTCCAATCAGTCACTGCGCTCTGTATTAGCGGGGTCAGAGGCTCGTGAAAGCCTCCGCGCGCTGTCCGTGCTGAAGGACCCGCGCGCTGCACAGCAGACAGCTGAGTGAGACACAGAGGCTTTTAATGCTCCAAACTCACTTCCTGCTCTGCGAGTGTGTGTGTTTGTGTGTGTTTGTCGGTGTGTTCGCACGTGTGCCGCGCGGCTCTGTTTCTCGCCCTCTCACAGCTCGGATCCCTCCGCCGAGCAGCCGGACCGGGACCCGCACGCAGAGAGCTCCGAGTCCGGAGTGCAGAGCGCGAGGGGAGGGAATCCCTCCAGTGTCTGACGCTGCTTTTACCAAGGAAACCCACACGCGCTCTCTGACGCAACTGCCCATTTTAGGAAACATGCGTCAATGGACCAGAGCAAGTCAGACACACAGTGAACTCCGCGGCACGCGCTGACGTCCGTCTCAAAAATAAATCTCTCCAGACATATTTGAGCTACTTTAGCCGTTCCCCTGCTCCTCGGTGACATCTCCGGTGTCCGCTGGGCGCGGGATGGCCGCGGCGGATCTTTCCTTTTCACTGCCTTATCCAGAAGCGACCCCTCCCTGGATTAAGTCGCAACGCCCAGGCGTGACGTAGGCTGTTTCGTTGGTGTTGAAAAGCCGTTGCAGTTCTTCATAGTGCCATTGAAGTGAGTCATCTCTAGGAAGTGTGGTGAAAAGGAAAAGAAAAAAAAAGTTCGAACTGTTCCGTGAACAGCAGAGAGCTCAGACAGAGAGCGGGGTAGGCAAGGACGGAAAATACTGAGAAGGGTAGCGGGCTATAGGCTTTAAAGCGAATGATAACCTGCGTGAGTCACTCTGACTACAGGTTCACTTGGCTCGGCTGGATTTCGCTGCTGAAGGTGTGCTGCTCACTTTAGGCTCAAGTTTACACCTGAGAGGCTCCAGAGCAGAGTAGGTGTACCTGCGGCTCCACAGTCATACAGGCACAGGGAGAGGTAGTCTACGAGCAGGGAGCACACAAGCAAAGATTTCTTTTCTCAGACTGGTGAGATGTTTTAGGGCAGTTTAGGGGAGCATTATTGCACGTTGTCTTCTCTGGATATCCCAAATTAACAGCGTCTCGAGTCAGGATTTTTTTTCCCTGTCGGTGCCTTTTCACTGCGAGGATTTAAAAAAAAAACAGGGGGGTTCAGAGCTCCAGCAGTCTACTGAAATCCTCCTATTTCCTGGATCATGTACCAGGACTACTCCGGGAACTACGACACCTCGTCCCGCGGCAGCAGCACCTCTCCGGCCCAGCCAGAGTCCTTCACAAGCGGCAGCAGCACGATCGGAAGTCCGATCTCTACCTCCAACTACCAGGTAACACACATACCGCTCTCATGTGTGCACAGGGGTCGTGCACGATCTCTTTCCATGATAACTGTGTCCTGTAGCTTTTGCACCGCTGCGCCTCTGCTGTCAACACATTTTAACAGGAATCCTCCGGATCTCGTGGGGGAAAAAAACCACGGATGAACCCGGTGACACACTTTGCATCGGTGACTCAACAGATGCAGGGCTCCGTGTGTCAGTGCACAGGCGGTTTGCATTCTGTCAGCTGATGGTGTACTTCTGATTAAATGTCACATTTAGGCACCGGGACACTGTTAATGGCGAATATATGCTGATTTTTATCTTTTCATTTCTTTTTTATTTTGATGGTGTGATTGAGAAACGTGTATTCTTCCGTCGGTCTTCTCGAAAAAAATCCTCCAAACGCGCGGTGTCGGGCGGACAGATGTGAGGTGGTTTGCTGCGGTAGAAGTGGCACACACACCGACACGGCATGGATCTAAGGCCTGGACTGTGAGCTTTTCAGCGCTCTGATCTCTCCTGTCCGTGCGCAAAACTGTGAGAAACGCGAGGTCTGTGCGCCTGTCGCACCGCGCCGGAGACGCATTTTACGCGCACGCATATCCGAGCCGATCCTTTAAACACCCACAGAACATGGAGACATCCACACAGTGCGCCAATCTGCCGACAGAGTGCAGATGAAATCTATAGCGGAGATGCAACAGGCATGCTCAGTTTGATGCAGTGTGCTCACTTGGAGCGCGATCACACAGAGAGCTGCTGTTTCTGGCACATTTATTTCTCGGACTGCTGTAAAATGCCACTGTCGCTGCACATGGCACGTTTCCTCCGGTGGGCAGCGAGCTGAGACCAGCAGCCTGCGTCCCTCACAGAGAAAACACCGAGGAGAGAATAAAGACTGCTTTAAAAAAACGCGCTCCAGTTCCTCGATCTCGCAGTAGTTCCGCGCTCCTGGAGACTGAGCTCTGCACGCTCCGTAGGCGTGCCAGAGGAGCGCTCATGGACGCCTTGCCCGTAACAGTCACAAATAATAGGATCTAAATCCGGGAAGAGGCTGTTGTTCACCCGCACCCAGCTCTTGCGTACAGCGCGCTTCTGTGGAAAAGCCTCGTCAGGCTCACGCCACATTACGGTAAACGACTTTTGGCCCGTATCTATCAGCGCTCCGCTTCCCTGTAATCACACGCTGACTGCCTGTTTCCCATTACAGCGAGCTGGAACATGACCTCTGTGTTAGTCTTACGGAGGCATATCGAAACAAGAGCCTTTTTCTCTTTATATTAGACCAGTAGATTTTTTTTTATCAGCGCAGAAGTTTCATCAGTTAAAGGTGGGTTTCTGTGTGTTTGCTGCAGTGGCTCGTCTGAGTGTTTTCTGTCTCCCTCCACAGCAAACACATTATTCTCTCACATTAGTCTCTTTTTTTTATGGGAATTTTAACCTCTTCTGTCGCAGCCGGGCTCGCCAGAAATATCATTCTGGTTAACTGTTTGGCTTGTTACAGCTGGCTGCTTCCCCCTTTACTGGAACTTCACGCGCTTCACATGTGCTTAACAAATCCCATACACAATGAGTCACCAGATAAACAAAGTTCCAGTGGACTGCCGGGATATCCGACGGAAAGTCGGGAATAACGGGGATGTGGGGATGTGCGTAAATTACGCACACAGGCAGTCTGTGAACTCCGGAGACATGAAGTAATACTGACCTGACATCAGCTCCAATACTTGTCATTATTATTGCAGTCAGACCCACATATACATGCCGACTGTATATTTATAAATTTATAATTTGGATGATTTGTCAGGAGGGCTCCAAATTCACCATCTGAGGGTTTAGTGCATAAAGGACTGAGTCAAAATCTTCTTTATACCGGAAACTATTCTGCAGCACAATAGATCTTTAAACATACTCACAACTACAGACTTATACACCACTTAGCTTCTAATAATAATATAACACAGTAAAAATATGATAATAATAATAATAATAATAATAATAATAATAATAATAACAATAAGCTGAAGTAAAGGTTGATTGCAACAATCAAATCATAAAATTCTTTATGTCATCAATCAGATTTTGTATTTGAGAAATAAAATCTCTCTTCAGCAGTTATTCTTCTGGACTATATAAAGAAGGTCTGTGCCATCATATGACCATTTAATAATCTACCACGTCAAAAGTCCTTTTAATATGTATATTTACCCTCATACCAGTCCGGGCACGTGTGACACATCCCTCGTGCTGAGTTTTGTCTCATGGTTATCGTAGTAAAGTGAGGTGTACTGGACACTTTGGGCTTTCCCACATGATTCACAACATGTGTCACAGTTCCACTTCAGGGGTTACATACACAGTGTTGAGCCCTATGCAGACTGAATCATTACTATAAGCTTGAGATGTGGAAAATGTGTGAATTTGATAATGATGGGTGGTGGTGTGTGTGTCTGCAAAACAAGGCAGGGCTCATCGACATTAACTAAGATGCTTATGGGATTAAGTTGCTTTCACTGACCCATGCCAGAGTATATGCTTGCTCCTCTACAAGCCCCCTCGTTTCTGGAGGAATTTTCCCAGATGTGATCATGCATTCCCTCTCATCATATCTCTCCTTCTCTTTCCAGAAGTACAGAGTCGACATGCCCGGCTCCAACAGTGCCTTCATACCCACCATCAATGCAATCACGACCAGCCAAGACCTGCAGTGGATGGTACAGCCCACCGTCATCACCTCCATGTCCAACCCTTACTCCCGCTCCCACCCGTACGGCCATCACCTGACCAACGGTCCGGGGCTGCTGGGGCACAACACACTGGCTCGCCCCGGGGTCATACGCTCCATCGGGGACGCCAGGGGCCGACGCAAGAGGGACGAACAGGTGAGGGATCTGGGCTGTCAGTGTTGTGGCAGCTGGACTGCAACAAGACCACTGAAAGATGGAACTGATTTCTTTTTATGTGGCTGTACTTTGCTTCAGAGGGTCTTTGACAAAGCACTTTGAAGTGTGTCCATTCTGAAAATAAAGACCACATACATTTTATTTGCAATCACTAAATAAACATTCAGTGGCAGTGAGGCAGAACGTTCAAATCAAATCAGATGTATCATTATTATTCTCCTCGCAGCCGGCCAGTAGTACCCAGCTCTAGTTTATCCTCTTGCTCTTCGCTTCATATTGATCGTGTGTATCTGTAAAACAGCTTATTTTACCTGCTGTGTTCCTTCTTTGCTCGGCCTCAGCTCACCCCGGAGGAAGAGGAGAAGAGGAGGGTGAGGCGTGAGAGGAACAAGCTGGCTGCCGCCAAATGCCGCAACCGCAGGCGAGAGCTCACTGAGATGCTGCAAGGGGTGAGTAGAAACCTTAAAACTGGCAACATCAGATCTTATCAGACCACAATCTGCTACTGTGTCCCGCTTTGATCATATAGTACGACCCCACCGATCAGTCAAAGTGGCATCTTGTTCTTCTTGTGCTCCGACCACATCTAGCTTATCAACACCCATGCTAACTATTTTGGGGTCAAACTTTCCATTCAGATAGTTGATGTAGAAAACCAAAATGAGAAATTACTTGCACATAAAGAATACATACAGGAAAAAAAACTAAGTCACACTTGTTCAGAAGTCAAGCAGAAGAAGAAGGAGAGGAGTGATTGAACTCCACACCTAAATTTACAACCTCGCATTACTGGTTTGACTCTCTCTCCCTCGCTGTGTCTCTGAGTGCAAGGTCTGAGTGAAGAGATGACAGGCGATGAAAAGCTTTTTGTCTCGCTCAGCTGTAGACAGAGGTAGGGCTGTCTCGCGGCACAGCCTGGCAGACAGTAACGGCAACTAAATGGACTAATTAGCCGAATTACAGTGAGGTTGAGCTTGTCAGGCCTTAAAAAACCCCCAGGAATGGAATTTGCTGTAGGCAGCTGTCTCCATGAATGCAGGACATTTAGTAAAAGGGGCCAATTGCTTGTCTCACAATCCCACATAGAGACATGCTGTGTGCACACACACACATACACAAACACTAGCCACAGCCATTGCTTCAAGGGAAAAAAACAAAACAAAATGCCTATCCGTCTTCACACGCCTGTTTTTTTTTTTTTTTAAACAAGGAAGTGTCATTTTCCAGTGAAACGAATGAGCAGTACCCCCCCCCCACATTAACTGCTCTTCACTGACGCAGATTCTACAGGCCTATCACTGGGCATGTCCCCTCGGCTTTGACTTAACTTCCTCATACCTTTGCCCATGAGTCAAAGGTCTCAGACATCAGCTTATCTTTGCCCGCGCAATGTCTAGAAGTGACGAATAGCTTTTATGGGATCCGTCTTTGTCTTTAATGTGACACGTTAATGACACGCTGCTGATGCTGATCTTGTAGCTCCGACACACACACACACACAGACAAACAGTGCACGGTCATTGTGCGAAGCTTCGAGATTACATGTTGCGAGTCTAAATAACGCACAGAAAATTCTTGATTTAATGTGTCGATTGTGGCACTTTATGTGTGGAAACTAGAGCGGACAAACACTGCCCTCTTTTGGCACCTTAGGGAAACACCTGTACAAGCTGACCAATGTTCAGTGATTTAATCAGGCTGAAGATTTTTTTTTTGCAGTCATGTTCTCAATGTTCAGTCAATGAATATTCGTGGAAATTCAGTTTCAACATCTGTGTTCATCAAGTTGGAACTATCTTGCTCAGGGTTCTCGGGGTTAAGCTGGTCAATGTGGTTCAAGTCTGGGTGTTGTCTCCATTACCCACCATTACCTACTATCTCTCTCTCTACAGTTGCTGTCAATAAAAAGAGTGGCCTTACCATAATTAGAAAAAAAACTGATCTTATTCAAGCTCAAGTTTTCAATTTTATTTCCTGTCCGTCTTCACAGGAAACTGAGAAGCTGGAGGAGGAGAAAGCAGACCTGCAGAAGGAGATTGAGAGCCTGCAGAAGGAGAAAGACAAGCTGGAGTTCATGCTGGTGGCCCACAATCCCGTGTGCAAGCTCCCCATCGAGGAGCGCCACCAGTCCTCGGGGCACCAGCAGCACCAGGGGCAGCAGCAGCAGCTCCCTCTCCCCCTGACCATGCGCCCCAACATGGCCGCCCGGGCTCAGATGAACCAGGTGGTGGTGAAGCAAGAGCCAGAGGACGACGAGGAAAAGATGGGCAAGACCCAGCGCTCCGTCATCAAGCCAATCTGCCTGGGTGGGGGCGGTGTCAGCGGCGGGATGTACTGCACAGATGGAGACAGCCTGAACACGCCGGTGGTGGCGGCGTCCACCCCGGCCGCCACGCCTCACGCTCCGAGCCTCATATTCACCTACCCAAGCATGCTGGAGACTGACAGCCCCTCGCCCTCCTCCGAGTCCTGCTCCAAGGCCCACCGGCGCAGCAGCAGCAGCGGCGACCAGTCCTCAGACTCCCTCAACTCGCCCACTCTCCTGGCCCTCTGAGCGAGGGCTCGGCTCGGCGCAGCTGAGAAACAAACACTGTGGCTGAAGGCAAGCATGAGGATCAACTGCGCGCCCCCCCCTTCAGTGTCTTTTAAAGACCCAAGAGCACATTCAACAGTCCAGACCAAGCTGACCATGTGAGCCGTTTCCCTCTCTGCAGGGAGACCCACAAGGGCTACGCCGTGTGTTTCTTCGTGTTCTGCTTCAGTGTAAAAAAGTTTTTTATTCGTAAAAGTGTGTGCTCCAATCCTAAGAAGTGTCGTCCCTTCGCCATTTCAACTCCAGAGTGTCAACTTGTTTACTGAGCAGACAATTTGGAAGAAAAACACGCCAAAATATGGCAGTTGTGAGTTGATGTGACTTAGAGAGCGCGTTCTTAATATATTTTTTTGACAAAGTTTAAAAAGCCATGTGGCCGACACTTGCACTCCGCCAAGACGAATCAATAAATCACTAAACGAGGTCAGCATTCTACTGGAATTTCTGAGAGGAGACAGAGACAGTAAGCAAAGACTTCCTCTCGTCGTTTTTTCCATTTAGATTTGTCCTTTCATAACTTGGACCTTGATTCAGGAATCGCTACTTAGAGTGTGTACACACTTCTGACGCTATTTCCATCTCTTTAATTGTATTTATGGCCTGTGCTGATGAAATTTTATAAAGTGTTTTGTTGAGACATTGTCCTCTCCTTAATCTGCCTGTAGAAAAGCAAAATGGTCATCCACAGGGCGACCAAAGCACTCCTCAGTGTTGCAAAGGATACGAGCCAACTCTCAATCAATGACTAGTTCCTCAATACTCTATACCTTCTATTTTGCCATAGTGGCTTGACTTTACAGTAGTGTTGGTGTGCTTTTCCTCAGTGATTCTGTACCTGAACTTTACAACCTGTTTATGACAAAGTGTATGTGATTTACATTGATGTCAGGGATATCTCTCATGTGTAGTAGAACCCCATCGTGAAGAGCGTTGCAGGACTGCAGGCTGTCGTATGGTCTAGCCAAAGTGTTGCGGAGGCGGTACTGTACGTGGAGGGACGATAGGCTCCATCGCTTCATTGTGTCACGCCGAGAGCGGTTTGTCTTTTTTTCGCTCAGACATTTCAAAGACGACCTAAAAAGTTTGAACAAAGCCCTCCTCCACCGGATTCTGTACTCCTTTCTTTGTTTCTCACATTCTCTAAATAAAGGTCTAACCTTTTTCAACACTGCCTCTCAGGGCAGGTCAGGTTTCAAAAAAGCCAAAAAGGACACATGTAATTCGTCCGTCTTTGTCTAAAAGGAGGGACTTTGCTCAAATTTGAAAAAGCCACTGTGGTCTAGACTGTCGCCAGCTGCCAATGATGTCAACCCTGTTTATACTGTGTTTGTAAATCTGTCACTTTTAGTAAAGAAATGATGTTTAAATTCAACTCAGATGTGCTGATTTATGGGTGTATGAACATATGCCAACGTCGAGGTACTCAGTCGAAACTTTGGAAGCCTTGTCGGCTTTAAACGAGGGCCAGACACACTTTTTGACAGTAAGGAAGGGATAAGATAACTCTCTCTACAGCTGGCCTGAGATGAAAGAGGGGACACCTTGAGCAGATGTAATATTTCTGAAGTTCTATGAAGCACTTCTTTTTCTTATTTTTACGTGTGTATCTTAAAGGGATGAGGGTTTTCAATGCCGTGCACAGAGAAGGACACAACAGCGTTATCTGGGACTCTTTTTTTTTTTTTTTTTTTTTTTTTATTCGTTTACTTCAAACATTCCTAATGAATATAATGTCAGGGGTCAAATGGGGGGGGTGTCATCTTTGCTCGAACCCTTTTTGTTATCAGAGGAATAAAAGTTGTGGTTGGAAGACTTTTGTTGCGCTGGATGCAGAAAGACTTTGCAATCCAATATAAGCTGCTGCTACTTTGGAAAGAATATGTTGGCTGTTTATCATTTGATGACGTTGGGTTTACCATCACCGGCTGTGAGATCATGTGGGTGCAACAGGAAATCTGTAATCCTGTATGACAACATAAAAGAGGTGAAATGATAACCAAAAATATTACTGTGGGCGAGTCTGATATGTCTGTATGTTGAAATATTCTGGAGCCCCTCGACACACATAGGAAAGCCATTGACTGTAGATCTTCTGCTGTACATGTCATCTACTGTCTGTCGCCTGTTTTCAACTAATATTACTTCTTTTCCAAATGCTTTAACTGTTTAAAATGATTCAAAATTAATAAAAAACAGCAATATGTATAGCAGTGTTTGTTAATTTAAATGACTAATAATAAAAAAAATCATTTCCAACCTGAAATTGTGCCATTTTGTTTATGGGAGCGCATTGAGATAAATCCAGCTTTCATTCAGTCATTCAGCTTTCTTATGAATATTATCACTCTATTTATTAATCACTCTGATCAGTCAAAAATAAATATAATAATATTAAAAAGTCGCAACAAAGGCACACAACTGGAAAATTCACCTTTTATCAAGAAACTAACAAAGAAAGCAATTCTACACTCGCACTGCCAATATTTTATCCATTCTCATGACAGTGTGAAAAGAATATTCAAATTACTGCTGCATATTTGAATGGTTTTACTTTGAAAGTGGTCACTGGGATAGTTTAGCCCATTGTTTTGCCTGCCTGGTGGAGAACAGACTATGATAAAGTGAACGGTGAGTATCTGCTGCCCTGAAGTGGTGGCAGAAGGGAATTACAACAGGGTAGAAAAGATACAAATGTTATTTTCACGTGTCACCACTAATACTCCTTTTAGCAGTAATGTTAATACTATCCACAGTTACATTTGTGTCAAAGTGAAAGGTGCCACCAGATATAATAGTTTACTGTTGTTTCTGTTTTCACAGTAGTGAAGTGGACGTATGTTCTCGTCTGTTCTTGTGTTTACCTTCACGCGCGCGGGGATGAATCATGCATTTGTTCCCCTCTAGAGGGGGGTCATAATGCATATCTACTACTGCATGTTGTTAATAACTTATTAAGACCACAAACTGTAAAGATGGACGACATGACAGCTCTCCAAAAGTGAATCCAAAACATTTTGATCGCCTCCTGGTGGTTGGCTGCAGTACAGGATATAGACCCCCCCCCTCCAGTGTCAGCAGGTTAGACACAAAACTAACGGAAAAGTCAAAGTGCACGAAAAATACATTTTTTCCAAAGATGGTTTCTATCATTTTAGGTAGTTCATATCACACTGATGTTTGTTAAAGTCTGCATTTTTGTGACAAATTCATTTTAATGAGGTATTTGATACAATTAAAAAGGGGGCTTGGCCTGACAGCTGTCAGTCACAGAGAGGAAGCTGCAGAGGCACAAACAGACGTCATCTCAGGAACTGCACAAGAACTGCTTCATTTTGTCAGCCTCCTTGCCAGCTAGACGTACTGTAAGTGATGAAGGTAATTATTGGATGCTTTGTGCATATCAGTAGCATAATGTCAACATGTGTGGATTTCATAAATTGGATTCTTCCACCTTCTAGTGGTCACAGAGAGAAACTACGACTGCATCCCAAGCGTCGAATCAATCAGTCACATATTAGCTGTATTTCTGTTCAAAACATTTAGCAGCTACACAAGCAAGAGATGTAGTTACACACTGTGGCCAGAGGAGGGTGATGTGAACCCATGAAACTAGTGGTAACACTAATAAACTCCACAACACGCTCGTCAAAATCTGCCTTCTCTTCATGATCTGTTTTCTTTCATGGTTTTAACAATAACTATTACAGTGAAATATCAAACTACATATTAAGACATATATTTTCTCTTTTTATTCTTTGAGGATATGTAACGATTTGTTGTTCTGTATAAAATGTTTCATAGTATAGTAATGTAGCAGTGATAGTATGTAGTTAATTATTATACGTGCACGACAATCCTACTTTATTATAGTCATACAAAAAAACAACTCATTTGGATTTCATCCTAAAAACCATTAATGTAACAATGCAGAATTTTTTTTTTTAAATATGAAGACACATAATTACATCCTGTGGCCAGTGAGGGTCAGTGAGCAGTTTTGATTATGCACTCAAGACAAACATCAGTTCCACCAGCATCAAGGCAGAAATATTAGCAAAGCAGCATAAACATGTAGTAAAGGTTGAGGCGAGGAGGCGAGGAGACATCATAATGTAAATAAAAAGGCAGCGTTGAAACAAGTCTTCATTGTATTCCTGTAAGAATTTATTTACGTGTCACTGAATGCAGCTTCTCTCTGTGGTTTGACAGCGAGTGCACTGCAGATGTGAACTGTACAGCTAACCTGCTGTGTGAAAAACTATCCTGACCTTTCCTCTCTCCTTCATAATTTACCTTGTTTGTGTTTGCTTCTGCAGGGCCCGGAAATGCCTGTTTTAAGTGCTTAAACAGTAATTGTGTTGATTCAAGATATACAAGAAGCTCTCCTGCAACGAACCCCGGAGGAAAGCTTTCCTCTCAGTCACGGCCATCTCTTCAGAGAGATTCAAATCAACATCTTTTACTGTAAATCACCTGCTTTGGTTTTAATTTTACACGGAATGATCTTTTTTCATCATATTTTAAATCTTATCTTTCCAGAAAGCTCAAAGAAATCAATCTCAGAAAATCTGATCCCAACATGTGAGGCCCTCAGTGGCTCCGCCAGCAGCCTGGTGACAATGCTTTTTCATTTTGATATGTCCAAAGAGTGTAATAATGATTGTGTTTGTGGAGCAGCACTCGTCAGACATCGATAGCTGAAATCCTAGCACGCGCAGTCGTGGAAATCAAACACTGAGTTTCTGGGATCTGTCAGCGTGCTCGGGCTGAGTCAGGTGGTTGGCACAGACATGTCGTGTAATTTAATCAGCACAAATGAATTTGCCTGGTTTGCAAAGACAGCTGTGAGCTTATGCTTTCTTTCTTATAGAACAGTCTTTAAGTTTTATAATCATATATAATAGTCTACAAGAACTGATCTCTTACAATGATTCACCTTTCTTTGTTTTTTTGACCATGTTAAATTGACCAGACTTAAATTCCTTTAAAGAACAGGCCTCTGACCGACAACACACCTCTGCCCTGCTGTAAACGAGAGACCTCTGACTGATAACGGTCTTCATACAACAGGGAGACGAGCCATCACAAGGTTGTCTCTGACTGCTTTTAAATCTTAACTTCAATGTCCTGACTTCAATGCCAGACTCCTTTCACACACAAAGACGATGTAAACCTGAAACTATCTACTTGAAGGGTTGACAAGTCTTCACACTCCCCCATTCCCCCCTTTCCTGTTTGTATCCCACTATGGGTATCTGCGCTTTTCCTGTTCTCATCTAGCTGAGCACACACTCGGTTGTCTGACAGCTCACCTTCTTGCAAGAATCCATTAAAATACAAAAGACATTCTGGTCGAATTAATTCTCTTTTATTATTTTTTTCCACAACAGAGCATACTGTACTTGTTTACTGTGTGAATGTATCCATTTTTTATCCATCACAGAGAGGATATGATCAACACACACTAATTCAGAGAAATACAATATGCTACACACTCCCCTGATCCATGCTGTGTGTTCTTGAGCACACACAGTAACTGCTCAAACTTGGCCTTACAGATTTCTCCGCCCTCTCCCCTTCCTGTCACTGTTGCGCGTGCTTGGATTAAATCGATTTCCACCCTGAGATCTGATTACAGCGCTGAGTAAATTTAAGAGGTACGAGCATATTTGTGACCTTTTATTCTTTGGTCCTTTTGGTCCCTTATGTTTCAGCCTGAATGCACGCAGGCCTTTTCCCCCTCTAAAAGTAGCATTTCAAGAACACACCCTTCATTTGAGCACGACAACATGTTCATTATGAGTGACTGTGTGGTGCTGAGTAGGCAGAACCGCTGACAACCCCACAAGGGCAATTAAAGGGAAATTGATTTAAGTCTTGTGAAGCCACTGTAAAAGTAGCAAAGCCAGTAAAAACACAACAAAGCTAATGAACATTAAACATGGAGATATTGAAGCATGTGGCTCGGGTCCCATTTGGTGGTGAGCAAACTGCAGTACAGTTGTTATCGTGGTGCTGCAGTGAGCTATGACATAAAGTACAAAGTGCTCAAGATGGGGCTCCATAAGTGATTCTCAGCAAGTAAGCACACATCTAAATGGGACAAGAGCATTAAATGCAACAAAGGATCTGTTACCCAATTAACTAAAGAAGAGTTTATCTGTACCTATTTGTGTGGATAGAAAATAAAGACATATAAGGATCCAAATACTATGTGGGAGTTATTTTGTGAATGTAGGATATCACTGATCACAAACTATTGTGCTATTTCCTTCATCAACACTGGATCAATAATGCTCAGGTGATGTGTGATGTACAAATGGCATGTTTTTGAGTACCTGTAAGTGTTGTCTCCTAAATTGTTAGAGTTGATTTAATCCTTTGTGATACAGAATCTGTGCTTAAGTAATTTAAATCACATTATCAGCGTAACAATAAGAGCAATATTATTATGCCTCCACACCGCTCATCTATATGTCTCATTCTTATGAATAAGATGTCTTACAAATATCTTGAGGCAATTTCTTCAAATCTGCCACAAACTTTGACCCAGAGATGAACTAATTAGAATTTGGTAGTCAAAGGTCACTGTGACTTCACAGAACATGCTTTTGGCCATAACTCAAGAATTCATGCATTTATCATTACAGAATTTCACAGAAATGTCTAATAAATGTCTAAAATGTCTAATGTCTGATAAATTCTTTTAGCGGTGACAATTTTTACCCAGAAAGTCTAAGTCAATTCAATGTGACATAATAAGTCCTGGAAAAACCCTTTTATTTACTGATTCAGAGGTACTTGTATGTTCTTCTGGTAGTCTCAGTGTTTTTCCTGATAGTGAGCTTCAGGTGATGGTTGTTGCACTATTTGATGATTCTATCCATCAGTGTGCTGATGTACTGTACTTTGTAAATAGTCTCAAAGTGAAGGCAGCGTGTTTCTTAGTGAAAATGACTCACTGGAATCATACATATCAGAATAGCCATAACTTCCATTTGGCCAATAAATACACTTTTACACCTTTTATTAAATTCCCTCAAAGTACATATATTTTATGAGTCTGGACAGACATGGATGAAACTGCAGCTTGGTTGGTGGAGGCATCGCAGGACGGGAATTCTTGCTTTTGCAATGTGAGTATTGAAATATAAATAAATAAACAGACATGCACAGCTCAACACATCCTGCGGCATATTTTCGTTTAGCAAACAAGATGCTTCCAGCACTCTTCTCGATGGCCATTTGGTCATCTCCTCCACATGCCGTTAACGTGCATGTCACCATCCTGTCAGTAACAACATCATGTCAGGAGCCTCATGGGGGTCACGAGCGCGTTAGAGCTTTTAGTCATGTTCTTTTAATGATTAGAGTGCCCCAAAAGCACAGACGTTCTCGCTGCGTTCCTGTGTGGGAACCACCTGGCCGTCCTTCAGAACTGAGATAAGAGCACAGATATTGCTGACGGTGACTTTCGCTCATAAAGACCGAAGCGATGGACTAAATCTGAGTACAATACTGTGTGACTTTAAGCGTAAAGGCAGTACGAGGGAAGAGTGACCCAAGCATAAAAGGTGACCATACCCCTGAGTGCTGATGTAGACGTTTATTTAAGGGCTGAAGCCACAAGCTACTTAGCGATTCCCTGACAGCTGACGGCTGCAAAATACCATAAATGTTGTAGTCATCGGCTGCCAGAGAACAATCTGGCTGGAGACCATCAACTCCCCACAGACTGTATCGTAGAGGCCACGCTTTATATGAAAAACAATCAGATTGAGATAGAAGTTTCTGCTGTCTGCAGTTTTAGTATTCTTTGGAGGGCAGTTCAAATATTTGGTCTGTTTTCATTGATCTGTGCGTTCTTATCTGTGGAGGAGATAACAGACAAAACACACAGATTCTGCTGCTGAAGGTGACTGTGGAAGAAAGAGAGCCTTGAACCACAGCACCGTTAAATGTTTGCTTATGTCTAAATTCAACATGGATGAAACATAAGCTGCATGGAAGAAATATAAATCCTGTGAAAAATAAGAAGACAACGCGAGTCGCAGAACTTTGTCCTGCAGTTTATTCTTCGCCGTTTAAAGACTCGATACTCATCAGGGGATGATTTGTGAATTCAGCTCCTTGTAAGGATTTTTATTGACTTTACTGTTGTTGACCCAGGCACATTGATTAAGAACTCATCACAATGACGACCAAACAAACGGCAAGGCGCCTCGCACTGGATGAACCAATTAAAAGCCTTTTGACACATCAATGGATCAATAGCAGATGAAGACAGCAACAACAGCAGGGCATGAATGGAGACGGGCTCGGACATTAACACCCACAGAATGCTGTGTCGAATCTTTTCAGTGGGCACAATTATGAATCCTGAAAACTTGCTATAGAAGCAACAATGAACGTGACTTAGTCTTTGACTGTCAGACTAATGCATCATAATGCATCTACTGGCTTGGAAGCAGGACGTTGCATTGACAAGTCTATACTATCAATGTATATACTGTAAGTTGAAGCAACAGTTTGGGAG
>JBAJHX010000115.1:19461076-19483011 GCA_037176925.1 Amniataba percoides
GCGCCAAATCACACGAAACCAGCGCGCAAAATGTCACATTTCAAATGAAAAGTCGCATGGAGAGAATATTTCCAGCTGAAATAAACTTAAAAACAGTGAAGTGAGTGATGAGAGCATCATACCTGTCCATGTGTCACCCAGCTGTCCTCCGCGGGCTCTGTCCGGGCTGCACAGCGCAGCGGTGTGTGTGTGTGTGTGTGTGTGTGTGTGAGCGGGGCGGGTCGACGCTCCATCACATCCTGTCCACACTAACAGGCTGTTTAGCGCAAGACACTGAAACTCTGGTATGTAATGTGCGACCAGTGTCCCCCATTTACAGGTGCGCAAATTTATCACTGTGAATATTTCATGATGCTCCAGGCTGAGTGCTCACTTTATTCTGCCTCATGTGGTGGACACTCTGTGGTCTGACACACACAAAGCATCCGGGTTTTTTATTATATTATTGTGCACATAAAATGCAAAAGTATCTTAGCACAGAGAAATGATGCACATATCAGTTTGATGCAGTTTGGTGAGCTGGTAGCAAATAAGAAAGTGTGCAAAAAGCTTCAGTTTCATTTAGTGACCTGGACATCTGAGCAGGCCACATCACTGTTTGGCATTGAGACAGCAACAAATTGAAATTATTCACCTTTTTTGTCTCCAGTTTCAGTTAAAGCTGCACAAGAAGACTCAGTAAGGATCAGAAACTCAGTTGTGGGAGTAAAAGGCGTTCATGTTGAAATGATCAGCATGCACTTTGTTTCTCTGTGTACACAGAGTATAGTTAAGATGATTCATTTGAAAAATGTACAAAAACTGAATTCAGGCTAATAACGTGTACAAGTCGACATTATGAAATAATGTACAAATGACCTAAACAATAAAACAGTCCGGTGTCACTTAAAAACCACCACGGCCCAGCTGGAAGTGAGTGATTACTCTTTCATGTAAGTAATCATTAGACGGATTCAAGCTGCAGCCATGCACCAAATACTCATATCATCTCCTACTGCAAAGCATTCCAGATTACAATCAATTCATGAGACAAAGTAAAAAAATAACTCTTAGACGATGAGTGTTTGTGGTGCTGTATGTACTCACAGATACTGTGTGCTGACAGCAGATGGCAGGAGAAGATTGTGTCTGAGGCAGGTCGGCGAGGATCGTTCAGGCCAACAGAGCAGCTTTAGCACAGACTACAGGGTTGGAGCCAGGAGGACACGCTTTTACATTCAGTTCATTCAAGGGATTTTATGCAACCATTAGTGCTGCGTGAATGACTTACCATGCAATCAATGTTGGTCATCAAGTTTTTTAATGAATTCAGGTGAGCATTTGTGTCTCAACACAATAATACATTAAAAAAGAGCACCCTGGGAAATTCCATGTCTCAAGTGTCAAGAATTTAAAACAACTTTAGAGGAAGCATTTATCTTTGAACCATTTCTTCTGCAAAGCTAACCTCTGGGAGCGTATGGCACTTAAAGAGGTATTATCTGCTTGGATATACTTAAGAGCTCGTTACAAATGGCCAGCACAGATACTCGCGTGTGAAGCAAAGTGTCCTCAGTAAAGTCTACTGATGGTGTGGGTATCGATTGCTAGTTTCCAAATGGACTAGTTGGTTATTTGAAATCCATCCATCTTTCCAAACAGAACTGTCCACATCAGGTTCAGTGGTCAACACCACAGCATGACATTAGGTCAGCAGCATAAAATCAATTACAATACATTTTATTTGTTGCATTAAAGTGAGGGTTTATTCAAAGTTTACTTCCATACAGAAATAGAAAACAGTTATATTCATTCATTAAACATTTAAAGTAAAAAAAGACCATATAGACATAGATAATGAACATGAGTATTCTTCTGTCTTAACTGCTTACATGTTTCACTCTCAGTGCTTGTTCTTTTAGCATTGTCATAGCTGCCTATCTGAATATAAAAAAGAGCATAGCTATGAAGAATTTGAAACAAAGTGCAGCTATTTCCATAAAATAATTTCCGTTCATGTATTCCAAGCCAAAGTTAAAGTACATTAAAATGCTTTTAAGGATTCTCTTATAGCGTTGGCCTTTATGCTACGGGTGTGTGACACAGTGGGCAGCATTTATATCTGCTAATCTCCTGCTCTATAGCGCAGTGTTTACACAAACTGCACATCCAGAAGTGATATTCCCGAATTGGTTGACCTGTCACGATGCATGTTGGTAATTTTCCTTCCGTCCTACAAGGGAGAAAACAGAATGAGTTGAGAATATTGTGATAGGTAAGAAGGAAAACCAAGGTCCCCAAAACACTTTCAAAACACTTTTAAACACTTTGAAAAGACACAATGATGTGATTTTGTGGCCGTAGTGTTTGGAGATTGATGTCCTCACCCCTCTGATGATGAGTCCAGCTCCAGTGACTGGCTGTCCCTTGGGGGGTGCTTGGTGAAGATCTCCAGGGCCAGATCCTCATAATTCTGCCGCTGTTCAGGGTCCAGACTCTCTAAGGACTCCAGCTTGATGAAGGCCTGCGAGCATGTGCCAAAGGCCTGCTTGGCTGTGGCACAAACGGCGAGCAGAGAGTAGATCTCCACCGCTGGGATGATGTCCTCGTACTCACGCAGGTGGAGGGCTTTAAAAATGAAGAAGCAGTGAAGAGTTAGACTTCTCTTTGGTTCTGTCTGTCATAGGAAACTAACTTGACTTAATTCAGCTCCAAGACTGTCAAAGTCCAAAAATGAATTATCCAGCTAATTGTGTGACAGGTTTGGATTTTGTTTCTCTGGAATCATTTCTCTCCATGTTTGAGGTGAATTGCTTACATTCAGACCAGGTGTTATCACATGCAAGTGCAGGTGCAGAACCTCATGACCAAGATCAAACCTGTTTTGCAGGCCATGTTTTGTCTGGTCAGGTGGAAATATATAATGAGAATATTTGCATCATCGTGTCAGCACAAACAGTATCTATATATGTAAAACTGCTGCCAGTAATCCAGCTCAGCACCATGCCAAGCTTTCTAAAGATCAACACAAGTGAAATAACCCAGTTTGAGTGGGAAACTAAGCTATTCAAATGGGATTAAATGCCCAACAATTAGAGAAGTCATTCTGATGATATGGTAAACTGCTGAAGCTCAGTCAGTTTAGATGGGATGCTACTTGTTGAGGGATAGTTAGAAGACTTTGATCACATGACCACAAGAAGTAATCATAGTTTTTTTATTTAACAGTGTCATGTATAGTATTTTATTCTTAAATAAACAGGACTATAAACATGTCCATTCTCAGCTTTGTCCAGATGTTTTTGTGCTCTTTAAAGTGTTTATACATAGTAAATATAAAGAGCTAATGTCTGAGTACCATCAGACATTAGATAATACTCTATATTAATCATGATCTTATGTGGTGAAGTGTCCTATGTGATATGGCACCTGTCCGTATGGCGCTCCCCATGTGGCCTCCATACAGCTGCCTCTGAGCCAGCAGAAAGAAGTGATACGCCTCCGCTCCACGCCAGGCATTGTCCACAATACGACTGTCTGAGAGGGCTGCGTCTTCCTCAAGCAGCCCAGCGAGTGCAAATGTTGCCTAATGAAGCATGAACACACTATATAGTATACTGTACTACTGGCACATTATATGATGCCTATCTGCATAGATTAGAATACAGTCTTCACTTAATGCAGGCCATATACTCTATGTCTAAAAGCTTTTATTAAAGACAAAATGGAAAAATAAATCCATGGCATTCATATAAATATCCAGTGAAGAGTGATATATTACCTCAGACTTCTTCCCTTTCGCTTTGCTCTGCTGTGACATCTTGACCTGCTCATGGTAGTTTTCGACAAGACATGCAGCCAGCACGTAGAGCTTTTTCACCCGTAGAGGTCGGGTCCTTTTCTCTGCCTCCTCATCTGCTATCTGCAACAGCAGCCACAAACTCTGTGATATGTGCCCACAAACCTTCTAGCATTTAATGAGCTTCATTAAGAGCAGAATATACAGGATATATTTGTTAAAGAATGAACTTTACCTCAGTTACTCAACTGAAAATGTTAACTTAGAAAAAGTCCCTCAATAAGGAGGTCCCAGAACTGATTCACCATTATTCAAATGATTTATCATGTTAAAATGTGTCTTTATGGGTTGCTGGTAGAAAGTGAAAATAGAAACAAACATATAAACTCAAATTCTGGTTTTATTACTGCAGATCAGACCTCTCTATCTGAATGTAGATGTGACATAAAACCTAGGCCTACCTTAAACATGAGCTTGGCAGCATCCAGAAAATGGTGGGCCTTCCGATACAGCTCCACCGCCTCTAAAGTTTTATTCTTCTCAAGTAGATGTGAAGCATATTTGGAAAGAAGAGATTTGATCTCCTTCATGTTGTGGGTCCTTGCAAGTTCCACTGCTTTGTTCCACTGTAAGAAAAAGCAACATCCATTCAAAATCCACATGACAGCATCATCCCTTTCACCTCTAGCTTTTTAAATGTGGTACCTGTCACACTAATCTTAAACAATAATCATAAAAGTCAGCATTCACTTTAACTTATCATTCAGTCAGAATCTGTTTTAGCTAAAATCACTGTCTTACACAGCCCTCAGGAAATGACCCGTGACTGGGAGTTAATGCACAACAGTTAGATAACACGAGAAATGGTTGTATTTTTCAAACATTCCGGGGACGAGCTGATGGGATGGTTTCGAGGAAACAGTTAAAGTGACAGCCCGTTCATTTCACTGTCTTAAACACAGTACTAATGCAGCAGGAGAAACTACAGGGAAGGGAGGAGGCTGGGACCGCTAAAGACTTCTCCTTTTGGAGGAACACGGGATCAATTACAGTGCAAATTTAACATCCATTAAACTGAAGCCAGCTGTGGCTAAAGATATTTACAGAGCACGACAGCTGCAGCATACACTACTGATGTAAAGAAAGTGCTTTCTCTCTCCAAACCTGACCAAAGTACAGCGTAGTCTGAGAGCAACATTCACACTCAAGGGCTAAATATCACTCAGGAAGATGATAGAAGTGGGAGGACAGCAGGTGCCACAGTGACTGCTGTGGTCCAGAACTGTCCAAGTGTTTAATCTGAGAGCGCTGAGGGACTGCTGAATGTCCTCAGAGTGTCCCTCAGAAACTCTGGCGCCACAGGTTTTCTGTCTGTCTCTCACCTGGTTCAGATGGACACAGGTGTCAACAGCAGCTTTGGGCTGGTTGCACTTAAGGTAGGCGTTCACTGCCTGCTCACACATGCCCACAGTGGCAAACATCTTTCCAATTTCCTGGAACACAGACGAGAGGAGAATTTCATTGGAGGAGACACCGTAGGGTTAGTTTTGTTTGAAAAGTACAGATTTAGAGTCACTGATGGCTGAAACTCCAAGAGAGCTCATCTGTTGTTTTTCTTCATCAGACCTCAACATTTGGCTCACCGGTAAAAGTTTATGATTCTCTGGCAGTCCACTGGTCAGCCTTTCAAGACCATCATAGTCCTCTAACATATAGTAGCATTCTGCCAGCCTCTCCTGGTTTCGACCCTGAATGTAGTACTGCACAGCATTAACCCTTGAAACAGAACAATATTGCATTTACACGTACAGTGGAATCACAGCTAGTATGTACAGGAGGAATGACTGCAGTGACCAATAACTTTCACTGTACATAGGACCAAGAAACATTCTCCTATCATTTCATAACTTAATTATACAGAGTAACTTCAGTAGTACACATAAAACAGTAGCAGTTTAATGGCAGTAAATGAAATGGCATACAATGTATAATATATGACTAATAAACATCTACTATACTGTAGATATATGTTGAATATTAATATGTATGTAAAGTTTGATACCACTTCTGTCTGTCAGCAAAGTAGTCTCCAATTGCATTATAAGCCTGTTCCAGCAGAGTATCATCACAGTCCCCAGAGCCAGTTTTGAGCAGCTGGAGAACCCTGAACCAGTCTCCCAGCTTGATCCTTAGGCTGATGGCAAGGTCCCTATGAGAAAGAAAACATCCATTAGCCAGCATGTATAAAGAACAGATGGTCTGAGGTAACACTGACATTAAAACTGTTAAATGAACAAACAATAACAGCATCAATTAGTGGATGTTTTCATCAAATATGCCCCAACAAATACAGCTAAAAATACCTGCGATCCATATCCAAGTACATCCGCTCAGCTTCCTCAAAGCTGCTGAAGTAAGCTGCCACCTCCGCCTGTTTCATGGGCTCACTCTGCAGGTTACCCAGACGCTTGACAAACTCGATTCCCTGGTAGTCTTTGCAGCGGACGAAGGCCTGCTCAGCCGTCTTCAGGTCCAGTTTCTGGAGGGCAGCTTCAGCCAGCAGACGCCTGACAGGTTCAGAATGGAGAGATAGGGGGCCGTGAGCTGCTGTCACCAGTGTGCCTGATGTTTATGCATTCATTCTGACATGATACATTTCATTTCAAATAGAATGGAGACATTACAATTTATGTAGTCACTCACCAACCCATAACTAAGACTGCTACATGTCAATCCATATGCAAGTAGTCTTGATCAAATAATTGTCTGTAATCAACCATCTGTGTGCGACTCATTCAACAAATTGAGTTTATGTCACAGACTGTTCTCCAAGAATAGGAAGGGCCAGTTTTTGATGTTGCCAGAGTTTGAGGTATGCTGCAAGAATTGACACACCAGCCAGAGAACACACAAAAGCCACAGCGATCACACTGCTGCTTCAAAAGACTTACCATCAATCTCTAATACTCTGCCACTATGGAAGGTGCTAACCTGACCTTACAGCAAAGTTCAAATATGTTTTTTTTGTCTGTCCGACCAACACAGACAGTTTAGGAGAATTGATTTAGAAGCTTTGCGTACTACATAAAAATAAAATAACAGTGATTCAACTAACATATACTACACTACATAAAGTCATTTGATGAAATCTCCCCCAACTATATATATAGCATAATAAATTACATTTAATGAGGTTAAATCAGGAACTCTGACAAAGATGTCTGCATTTATTAGTCATTAATAAGAATGATTCTGACAGTATCTGTTTCCACAGCTAGCACGCTACTATATGAAAATTTCTTTTTCACTTCAATTCACTTTCACTTCACAATATGACTTCTTGAAGAAGCTGATCCTTCATTTATTGAGCTTTTGTCCTCAAGACGCATAAGCTGATGCGAAACTTGTGAAACTGGACCCCTAAACTTAAAGCCACATTTTATGCTGAATCAAGAGATCAAGGTTTTACATTTACCAGAGTCTCGGGTGAGGGTTGTCTTCAATGAACTGGGAGGCATCTTCAATGCCCACTTTTTCAATCAATGCACGGCTGTCTCTCAGGGAGCGGATTTCAAAGTTGATGAGGTTGTCTTTGTTAGGCCTCTCCGGATCCTTTCGAGCAACATCCAATAATGTTTAGTGTCAGCAGTATTAGTCAACAGTTACATACCGCACCTTTGAGCACTTCTAAGGAACAACACAGCCTCTGCTCTACAACTGTTAAAAGGTGAATTCTTTCCATCGGCTGTTAATCGATCTTAGTCAACAGATAACACCAAAGGCTTTACTTTACATAAGATGCTAAATAAAACTCTCTGATGAAACTGACAAAATGAGTATCTTAATATTATCATGAGTGGTTATGTTTTACATTTCAACATGTTTGTGTCAGGACTTCAGACATGTAAAACTCCACGTTTGTTTTTAACCAAAGGTTTACCTTCATGATTTCATCAAGCAGGACAGATTTGATCTCCAGGTCCTCAAAGTTGCAAATATATCCGGATGTTTGGATGGGCTCCTGTTTCAAAACACAGTAAATTACTGCAATAGCTGCAGTATGTTTATTTGATTACAATAAGAAAATGCAGCTCACAGTCACACAAACACCTGAGCGCTCACCTCTGGGTCCAGGTTCCTAAAGACATACATCCTGGTCTTCTCCATCATGGCAAACAGATCAGGATTGTCATTCGCCCACTTCATGTCCCAAACATCCTTTCGCTCAAACTTGGATGGATCTCCTGCGGACGCATGGTTTCCCGTGATGTCATCTGTGGAGGTGCGAGTCTCCAGGTCCAACAAAGTCAACACGCCTGCGATGTCGATAATGGCCAGACGACTAAAGAAAAGAATTAAATGTGATGTAACAGCATTGCAGCTGTGAATGTCAAAGGTTTACAGCTTTCAAATTTGACTAGCATTTACAGCATCTATGAGTTTAATGTGCACATGACTCATCAATTCTTGCCTGGAGTTGCAGTTCAAGGATAGATAGTAGGCTCTGTTGTTCAAAGTGTGTTTCTGGATGAGGGCAACATTTGGGAGGCTGTATCTATGGATGGTGCCAGACTCACGGCCCTGTAATCATACACACCCAAACACTTTTACTAATTTACTTTTCATTTTATTGCATCACTCCACATTTGCAAGTTAAGCAGAGCTGCACATACCACAATCAGGGTCTTATCAGTTGCAGTAATACAACAAATGGGATCTCGAGTAGCCTGTAACAGAACACAAACAACAAGATTGATACTTTAGCATTCTAGTTTCAGAACCCTGTGGAATTTGTTTTATGAAATGAGACAAAAATAGTAGAGTATACTGTACTAAAAATGAATTCATACATTTTTTAATTTTTGCTACAATCTTGACGTTATAACCTGGTCAAGTTGAGGAATTACAATGTTTCTTACTGTGAAGGCTTTTGCAAAATCTGGACTGCCGTCACCGGCTGCAGATGGAGTGCTGTCAATGTGATAGACCCTAGAAAAGCAGGAAGTGTGAATAAAATGGGAAAGAGTGAGAGAGACAGCCAGACGGACACACAGCTGCCCTTTCCACTGAGGTGAACTGTGGTCCGGGTGCTAAGATAACCCTGGCAGAACACTTTGTCATGCCAAGCCTGTCTGGAACCTCAGTGGCATTTGATTCAGATGAATGACTCCCTTTCATGGCACTGTCAGTACCAACACCCTACAGTGAAACAGTGAGCCAGTAAACCCAAGGTTTCATCCACTGACTCACAGAGTCTAGCCCTGTGGTTACTTGTGTAACTTTCCATGACCCCTTTGACGTGCACTGTAAGTTCTGGTGTGGAAATTTCTGTCCCCATCCACTACCTGTCTTATACACTCCCTATCACATCCACTTTAGTTGTGTTTCTGTTATACTGCAAATGTTCTGCCAGGTCCTTAGAAAACTCACCTCTCTCGTCCCTCCTTCTTAGTTCTGGTCATTTGGTTGATCTCCAGGGCAGTTAATTTCTTCGCCACCCTGTACTGCCACAGGTAGAAAGCCTCTTTGGATGCAGCAATGACATGTGTCTTGGTCATGGTGACAAAGAGTGGATCTGACCGAGCAGACAAATGATCATACTTAATTAGAGAGTATATCATTTTATGGCATTTTGGAGCAACTTTAGAAACATATGTATGTTTGCCAATATCTGGCATCAGATTTCAAACGCAGAGGACAGAGTTACCAAAGTCACAAACAAAGAGGATTTTAAAGTTTTTCACTCCATGTGTGCACCTTTTCTTTGTGGATAAACAAAGCTAATACCGTGACTTTAAAACCAATTTTGACTCGACTGCCAAAAAAGCCATCATGAGGCCATATAAAGAAAGAGACACGACCAAAAGGCACACTCTAGAACTCACCCTCTTATTATTTACCAAGGTGACTGTTTGTGAGATCAAAGTCTAGTTGCGATAGGATGCTGTGGATGCTTGAAAGATGAAACTGAGCAGCAGGTGGCAGAATGCCAGACAGCATTTCTCTGGACACAAGGTGTGATCTCTCACATTGGCTTGAAGACATACATCGACTTTGCAGTAAATTGGGACTTTGATCAACCCACTGCTATGCCACAAGAAGATTATAACCAAGACCTATGTATGCACACTATATGCAAAGGCACATGGCTTGTTTTGTAGATGTAAATGTGGAATGAGGAAAAAAGATCAAATGATGTGGAATCACAAGATGAACATGTCTCTCTTTACTGTATGAACTCACCTATGTCAATGTATTTCGAGTCCAGTGGAGTTCCAATGGAGTTGCACAGAATTAGGACATACTGAAAAACACAAAGTAGTGCAAAATTATTCCAGAGGTCAATTTATGATTCTTTATTAAAACAAATAGTCATCATTTTGAGTGTGTGGTGTTAATTTGTACATTACCCTCGCATGACTCCCAGACTCTAACTCGGCATCCTCCTGTGTGGCAGTGGTTTAGAAAAACAGGAGGCAAGACAGCAGAGAAACATTTGTGATCCTTACTATTACAGCTCACTCTGTATCTTCTGTTCTATACACTTTATCTTCCCCATTGTGGGTATAAAAGTTAGACTTGATCTGTTTTTTCTTTGTTTTCCTCTGACTGTTTCCGTGTTAGGACATACAGTTCATAAGGGTTTGTACCTGAGGCTGGGTGTCATCTGCCTTGCTGGCTAGGATGCAGAAGTCCCCTGAAGTAGTGATGGACATCAGGCTCTTGACATATTTGACAAACTTCTCGTTGTTTTTGGTGTCCCAGAATACCACACAGTACTCTTGCCGCTCTGGCTTTGTGTAAGCATACACCACTGTGCTGCAACAGTAGCCCCACTGTTAGGGAACATAAAAGAGATGGTGAGATTCACGTTTGTCTGCAGTTTCAGAGCTCTGAGAATATGAATATGACCAAAATATGTGCCTTCAAAAAGTTCCTTTGTCAGACTCAAATACATTCTAAGACTCAAATATCTAATAGGTTCATTGGAAATATGTTTCCTGCTTTTTCTGTTTCACTGGTTTTGAAGACTTGGCACCATGATATTAAACAATTCAAAATTAATGTAATATAATCTGTACAATTTTAATATTAAAGTTACATACTACTTAATGCAGTGTAAATATATCAAACCAGGTTTTAGCTAAGCTCCTAAACACTGTCTTGATTACCTTGTAGTCTGGTCGTATGTTAGCAAAATAGATGTAGGAGTCCACAGCCAGGCCAATGCGCAGTCCTCCTCCCTCCCAGGCAACTCCTGTCATCTGCTTCCCAGGAACTTTCAGAGTTCTTAGATGCTATTATAATGAAACACAATTTAAAAATGTCCGAGGTCAAAGCATTTTATTTCCCCAGAAGGGTTAGTGGGGTTGGGGTATGCAAGGAAATACACAAAAGACATTGTACTTGTTCTACTTTGGTTCTATACATGACACTGACAAGAATACTGCACAGTAGTGTCCTGCATGTAATTTACCACCATGTTTAAAACTCTGTGAAAGTAATGGAACAAAGTCTTGAACCTCACCTCTCCAAATGGTGTATAGAACTGCACGACATTGAATTCTTTCTCCATATTTGAGGATCGGAGTGAACCAGCCACAGCCAAAACGCTGCCACAGTGATTCCACTGGATGCTGACCACATTCATCAGAGTGTCAATACACACTGGGCCTGAGGAAAAGAGAAGCAGTATAGTTCTTCACCAACACTAAACAACAAAGTGTAACCTTGAGAATATGCTGCAATCTCTAGTGCTGCATTTATTCTTACTTTCATCATTCTCGTAGCGCATGATCTGGCATCTCCCATTGTCAAAACAGATTGCAAGACATGGACAGTCTGGTTCAACATAACCCCCAGTTCCTGCGTACCAGTGGATACCTGCTATACTAAGAGCTCCAGTTGCATTGGTGAGACAGCTGATGGTCATTTTCATCTGAAACACAGTTTGTAAAAAAGTGGAAATATATTAATATGTCATCAGTAAAAAACTGCATATGAGAGGACCTGGTGCTCTTGGAAAAGTAAGTAAAATAACTTTGCATTTTCTAATATGTGGGTGCACAGTGTGGGGTGTAGCTCTAAACACATTCTTACAAAATCCATAGTAATTTCTGGATGATTATCAAGGTAAAATCCTTTATCTTTAAAGAGGCTGGTGTTTTATCTCACAATATGCTCTCTGATAATCTATGGTAACAGGTTATTCCTAAACCTGCTGTTTCCATGTGTGCTGAGAGCCTGTGCTGATGAAAATACCAGATATGCATGCATGCTTTGCATGGCATCGACATTTTGACATGCAAAATATGCGTACTGTAAGTCACGGAATTCTAAATGGATGAGAGGACCTGCCATTTCTATTTCTATTTCTATTTCTATTTCTATTTCAGCTCAGGCACTCACTATGAAGTTTCCTTGATTGTCATAGATCTGGACTTCCCCGTTGGCCATGCCAAACAGGAGGATCTTGCTGTCTGGTGACCATGCCACGTGAGCAAGTTGATTTCCTTTTAGCTCCTTTCCCCAAATCCGGTTTCCTAGAAAAACAAGGCATCTCTCTTACTGTATGAATTTGTATTCATTCCCTCTGTTTTTGAAAAAAGTAATCAATGTTGAGTTATTTTCCACTAAATCAAGTTGAAAAAATATTGAGTCTGATCACCATTTTTAGGCTTTTAGCAATCACACTGTAAGTCAGTTTTTACCATCTACAGATCCAACAATGACCGCCCCATCTTCATACACAATGCAGATCTTCTGACCATCAGCGTTCCAACTCATGCTCCTCACCACTGACTTGTTGCGGTTATTGATCATCTCCTCGTACCAAGCACCTTTGGAAGGGGCAAAACAGACAACTATAACATAATAATACAATAACAAAGAAAGTTCTTTGTTTTTTAGTTTGATGGCAGTAATCACCTTTGTAGAGCATCCATACAATGATGAGTCCATTCTGGTCGCTAGTTGTCAGCTTTTCGTACTGTTCGTTCCATGTGACCACTTGCACAGCGCCTGCAAGAGTAGTGATTATAAAGAGTCAGATCATTTTCCTATGGCTCTTTTTTTTTTAGGAGGCTGCATATTACTGAGAGCATACTGATAACGTGTGTGCAGCAACTGAATATAACTTACCACTGTGCCCCTCTAGAGTCTGGTTCATGGACAGATTACTGGGTGCAGCAAGGCCTTTCAGTTTGGTATCGTCTGTTGCCAAAACATAAAGAGATCAAGTTCAGAAACAGTGTTCAAGCAATTCTCAGTGGGAGAATTGTTAAAACAGCTTTGACACTCACTTACAACATTAGAACCCAAGTAAATACCAGCACAGAGTATTTACTTTTTCTTTCACTTGGCTGTTGGTGGTCATCTCTGTTTAACAACATAATAACATAATACCAGTGGGTCTGTCCAACAGACGGCGCGGACAAGTTGGTACCATTTCTACTTACAGCGATAAAATCTACAGAAGATTGATTTCACCGTGTAAGAGGTGTTGTTTCAAAAAGCCTCAAATCTCAATCACATGGCATTACATAACTGCTCTGGCTGTGACAGATGGACTTTAACACAAAGCTGAATATATTTAGAACATTATTCATCAAAACATAAAAGTTTTGTAAGTCTTACTAGTTTTAGATACTAAAGAGAGCCAACAGACATGAGTGACATCAGTGATGGTCTCCAGTCGCTTTCGATGGTTTATGGGCTCTTTGATATCCAGCATACCGTGTAGTTACACACTTCGGAGCACTTCACAGGTCAAACAACTATGGGTTGTGTATTATAAGTGCTTAATATTTGTAGATTTCCTTTAAAATAACTCAGCCGTTTGTGCAAAGGCCGTTATTTTGTGTCTTGACAGCTGGGAATAGCGTGTAAATCCTGAGTGTGCAGCAGTGCTGTGCAGACGATGTGCTCCAGCCTCTGAACTCACCTGTCTGAGTCTCCAGCTTGAGCACTCTGAGGAGACCATCATCTCCTCCGCAGGCAATGAAGCCTTGATCTTTGTTCCAGGACACGCATTTTAGGTGGATATTGTTGGGAATAGCAATCTGTAAAACAGTCGAAGCCACACTGTTAAGCAGCGCTGCGTCTCTGAACAGAGGTGATGGTTGTTGCTTAGGGAGGTGGCAGAGCACTCACCTTCTTACTGAGGTAGATAAACATGATGGTGTTCACAGACCTCTGTCAGCCTGTGCTAGTGAACATAACACACTAACAGGACGAGAATTAGTAGACTAAGCAACTAACGTAGGCTTATCTAGTTAAACTTAGCTAATTCACACCCAGCGGCCTTTATTATGTGAACGTAGTTAGCTTTAGCCTGCACCGTTAGCCTCGGTAGTTACCTGCCTAACAGTTGTTTCGTACCAGAGACGTTTAACGTTAAATGTTGCCTCTTGATAAAAAGGACGGCCCGGGTTATAGTAAATAACATTAGCAAACTGAATGGGAAACTGTTCACGGTAGACCTTTTTCTTGCCTCTACTGGGGGGACTTAAATCGTAATCGTTGTCTGTAGCTTCTCCCGGTCTCCCGTGGTAACCATAAACCGGAAGAGTGGGGTTGGGGCTTTCTGGGAATTGTAGTTTTCCTTGGTCAAGCACCAATGAATGGCATTCCTCCGGCTCCCTTACTAAATGAGCCATTTGTTTTGAATAGTGTTTTTTTTTTCTTTTTTCTTTTTACCCACGAAACACTGCTCTGTTCAGATTTGCGGGATTATCTTGCACTTTCCTTTGTCTGCTGTAAAATGGAGTAGGTCCAGGACATAATTATAAAAAAATTCCTAAAACTAGTTCATAAAAAAAAGTATTTGAATTAAATGTAGACATTTCATCATGCTGACATGTGTAAAAAAGTTCCACATCATAATCTTATTCATTTTTAAATGCACCCGTTGTATTGAGCACAAAAAAACACAGTACAAGAGTTGGATAGGATACATTGCTTCAGAACATTTATTTTCCACATTGCAACTCTACTCCCAATATAAAATATACAGGCAAGTTGTTAACTATCACAAAAGCACCATAATGTGTAATCAACATAACGTTCAGTTTATACAGAGACCTCAACAGCACAAACACTCATGTCATTGTTTCATTTGTGTCCCATGGCCACAAAAAAGTCTTTAATGCTTGAACTGCCGCTAAAAACTTTGGTCCAAGACTTGCCAAGTGTATTGCAATGGTCCAGTCTCCCTCGAACTCACTGAACTGTTTTCCCCTTTCCCTCCAAAACAACTGCACCTGTCTGTCACAAATCAACAATAATTAACAATCAGTGTTGTGCAAAAGTAGTTGAAATATATCTGGTATCAATGAAAGGGATTGTAGTAATTTACTGTGATGTAACACTGCCATGGGCCAGTTGGATCAGGCTTTATTTTGGTCTTTTCTCTGCGTAACAGTGCTCAATGAGAAGGGTGACAACAATGCTCTGGTTGTATGAGAGATTAGTTGTTGTGTTGTGGCCAGAGGCTTTGTGTTCTGCTGAGAACTCTTTCACAGCAGTAAACACACAACAAGGATGCGATACAATACCTTCTCCACCAAACAAGAATCATTATGAAGGTTAACTTTTAACATGCACAACATTTTTTATATTATATATTTTATTTTATATATGATATATGTTTTTGCTGCAATCTATTCCTTCCTTAATTATCTTAGACAGTTTCAGTCTCAACTCAGTAGCTTACATGTTAGGAGGAAATGTAACTTTACTTACAAATATACAGGTATATGTAAACATTTACACCAGTAATAACTGACTGTGTTGAGAAAGAAAAATGAATGTTTACAATATAAGACAGTAATGCTGACAGTATGCTGTATGAGAATTCAGTACTTTTCAGACCAAATATTAGACAATTTTCCTGAAACACTAAGACATTTTGAGGGTTACAAATGACTTAGCTGGTTAAAAAAACAAATACACTGCTAGTCTTGAATACATCTTCACTGCCATTCTTAATACTGCTGTTGTCCCTCTATCAGATTCACTTTGTCTGAAAGTTCATCAAGTAAATAGATAGTCAAGGAAATTGATTTAAAAGTATTGCTGTAATGTTTAACAGTTAATTATCCAACTTTATAAAAAATGGCCCCTACAACTCAGCAGACTCAAACTATAGATCCAACCTCCTGTCACTGAAAAGGGCAAACAAGATTAAATCATTACAGCAGCTGTCTGAGCTAGTGCAAAATGTCTCACAAAGTGTTAAGCACATAGTCACATCATCTCAAATTATAACCATGATTTTAAAATCTTGAATTAAATTCAAACTGTGGATCCCCTTTTATGCAAAAAGGATATGTTTTCTGCTCAGCTCCTGAATGGTAGACTGGACTTTTTTCTGGAACACAATCTGAGCTTCACACATGCAGGCATCTTGAGTTATTTCACCTCTCATTTCCTCTGAAAGAACAAGAAAAATATGGAGAACATCAAAGAATGTGAGTGGTGTTTCATCAAGTCAATTTTGTTACTAAGTAGAAAAAAGCAGCACATCCCATCTTCTGTTCCTATGTGTGGTTCAAACTTTTCTGAAAAGAGTTGATGGTGATGTGGGGATGTTTTGTGGCTGACAAAATCAGATAAAAGTGTTGCTTTAAATGAAAACACAAGTATAATGCATGATGATTTAACAATATAGAAGTGATACAGAAGCAAGCATGATTGTTCTTACGTGAGTGAGATAAAATTTTTTTTTTAAATGTTTCAGTCATTTTATCTTGTTAGTCATGCTTAGCTGCGAAGATCAGGTGTGCAATAATCATGATTTAATCATTTGAGCAATGCACTTCCACATACATACGGTAGCAATTCACTGAGAAAGAAATAGTCACAACCGACAATCTATTACAGCTTTGTTTTGGTCCTTGGACCAAAGTTCTCAGTGGGCTCACACCACAACTTCCATTGCCTTAGCAGGCTCTTATTCCTTAAGCCAGCAGCACTGTGCTGTGAACAGCTGAATCAGTAGAAATATTGGTTGTCGTTGGACACTTTGGTCAGAGTCAACTGCAGACTTCTCCAGAAACTAAAGAATGCAAACAGACAGATGTGAAAGGTATAATCACTGTTCAAATTAAAGTTAACACATTGCAACCCTCTATATACATATGCAAAGCCCCCTATCATTGCCATAAGCTTGACCAAGGCCCATTTCAGTACTACTCTGCATTGGAAAAAGGTCAAGCCTATTGTCCTCTGTAGTGGGCAAAGCCTATGTGAAATGTAACATGACACAGAGGAAATCTAACACTATAGTATATGGAAAACTGGTAACTCACCTTAAATTGTCTTGTATAGTTTTCGATGGTTGGAGAAAAGCTCTTGTCAAGTCAAGCACATACCCCAACCCTTCTTTTAATATCATGGGAAAGAGTGTTCAGATCCTCGGAAAGCTATTGAAACCTGGTAGCTCATAGTTTCAAATGTGCCACTAAGCATCATTCAGTAAGTTGGTGCCAGTCTGACAAATTTTCTCAGTCAAGACAAAGTATTAAAAAGACAGCTCATAAGACAATAACCTAAGAGAGTTGGATGAATTTCTGAAGTGGGAACTGATTCACAATAGGGGTAATCCCTTGAAAGGTTTCACCAACATCATTATTTATGTGCAATAAATCCAGATCCTTACGTGAGCATGTTTTCTGATCTGCATTCAACACATATCCCACTCGACATTTGCAGTTGTATGAGTCACCATTGTTGATGCAGATATGCTGGCAGTCATGTCCCTGGGCGCATGCATCTGCACCTGTTAAAGAGACACCCCCACATCTAACTTCACTGAAGCCATTCAAAGTTAAGTCTTGTTTACCATTAAATTAACTTTCACCAAGTCCCTTACCAAATTTACCCTGGGGCTTAAATAAGTAATGATGATTGGCAAAACAGGGTATATATATGCCTCACTGCCTCAAATATCTGGAGATACTGTGTCTTCTTGAAAGGAAGAACTTTCTTACGTGAGCATGTTTTCTGATCCATGTTCAACACGTATCCCACCCGACACTTGCAGATGTACGAGTTCCCATTGTTGGCACAAATGTGCTGGCAGTCATGTCCCCGGGCACATGGATCTGAGCCTGAACCTGAAAAGGAAAGCTCACACTTTAGTTGTAAGGCATCAAAAACAATCACTAGACATCTGAGAGCCTTTCATTCATCATTCCCTTTAGAAGAAGTGGATACCTCTGCTATGTGACAAATACATTGACTTTCTGTATCTCCAGTTTATTTACACTGACCTAAAAAATAATCACAATAGTTGATAAGTGGGAGGTCCACAAGACAAGCTGCCTCACCAGCTCCTACTTCCCAGTTGGAGCTTTACAGGCTGTGATAAACCAAGCTTTGAAGATCTAAATGTTGTGCTTTGTGGAACATCACAGATACCGAAACGAATACTGAAACAAATTGGATGCTTACGTGAGCATGTTTTCTGGTCTGCATTCAATACATAGCCCACATGACAATTGCAGATATACGAGTCATCACTGCTGATACAAATATGCTGGCAATCATGTCCCTGGGCACATGGATCAAAACCTGAAAAGAAACACTTCCATATCTGATTGGCTTCATTTACATTAAGCCCAGAGTAAATAACAGAACCTTTGATGGGTCATTATGGTTAAGAACTAATGATAATGGACTCTGGTGCAGACCTGAGACATTCCATTAAATCCATGTTCTTACGTGAGCATGTTTTCTTGTCTGGATTCAAAATATGTCCTGCACGACACTTGCAGATGTACGAGTCATCATTGTTTAAACAAATGTGCTGGCAATCATGTCCATGGGCACATGGATCAGAACCTGAAAAGAAGCATGTCCACATGTAATATAACATTTCATGACAAGATTCAAGCAGGGCTCAGTTTGTTTGCGTCTCTGTTTGACCACTGTCCCTCTCACATGCGGGGTATTTTACCAAACACTGATTTCAAAAGGACTTGAATAGTCCAGAGAAAGGCCCCACATTACTGAGTCATGGATAGACTAAAATTCTGACTTTTGAGGGAATCCTGTGACACAGCACAATGTGATGAACATCAAATGTATAGTAAAAAATCTGGTTCTTACGTGAACATGTTTTCTGGTCTGCATTCAACACATATCCCTCATGACATGTGCAAAGTTGAGAATCGCCATTTTTGACACAAATATGTTGGCAGTCATGTCCCTTGGCACATGCATCTGCACCTGTTAAAGAGACACTTCCACAGCTAATGTCCACAGCTTACACACTCTAAGACTATAAGTTAATGGATCTTTGGGCACTTGCCCTAAGCCTAATTCTGCATTCATCTGAGCACCACGCTGCATACATTGTTCTTACATATGATATTTGAGGTCCAGATATCTATGTTAGCAATTCTTTTGTACACAATGAATAGAATCAACCCAACCATTCTGTTTACAATTTATGAAAGTGATGAATAAGTATTCACTACTTCTTTCAATATCCAGTTGATTTGAAGAGAACAAGAACATGCATAACAAATACAGTACGCAGTGAAAATTCAGGTTCTTACGTGAGCATGTCTTTTGGTCTGCATTCAACACATATCCCTCATGACACATGCAAAGATAAGAGTCGCCGGTTTTGACACAAACGTGTTGGCAGTCATGTTCCTCAGTACATGCACCTGAACCTGAAAAGAGACACTAGTACAGCTACAATCCATACCTGTCTTTCTTGATGGAGCTCATGATTGGCCAAAAGTGATTAAAAAATGGTCATGGGCATATGCTCAATGACCTTTTAATCGAGCATATTCAATAATATGCTTGAATAGTATATTAAATAATGAGATACAGATTGTAGTTATCCACAAGCATTGCACTAGAATATGCATATCAAATCTAATAATAAAGCCTTAGTTCTTACGTGAGCATGTTTTCTGGTCTGCATTCAACACATATCCTTCTTGACATTTACAGATGTACGAGTCATCTCTGCTGACACAAATATGTTGGCACTCATGTCCCTGTGTACACGTATCTGAACCTGAAAAGAGACGGTCACACTTGTAACTGACTTCATTGAATCATAGCCATCAAATAGCACTTAGTTACAGGTCAAGTCAACACATGTTACAGGTTAATTGAAATCTAACTTCTGAGTCATTCCGAACAACCTAGAAGACCTGATGTGTGTCCAAGCAATGCTGCATGTCCATCCACATCCACAGTGATGAACACCAAAACTTCAAGAACTGAAGTACACACCTTAAAAGAGACTATTGGCTATCTAACACTCACACCACCAGGATAAGCCAGCACTAACTGAAAAAACATGATGACCTTGCTAAATGCTTAGATTTTTTTAACCCTTTCCTACCTACACAAATTTCAAATTCTTTTTAATTTGTATTCCACTTGACACCTGCAGATCTATGAGTCATCATTGTTTTCACAAATGTGCTGTTAATCATGTCAATGGACACACTGAGCAGAGCCTGAGGAGACATATCTACATGTATCTGACTGAAACTGAGCATGCACTACTGGAGCCTCTGTCTGGCCATTGTTCCTTTTGCTACAGGTATGAACTATTGCTACATGCTCCTTTCTCTTTCGATATCAATTACTTCTCCCAAGTCTCTGACTTTTTCAGGAAGAGCTCAACAACAAGTCTGCTGTACAACATACTACAGCAACTCCTGGTAATCCACAATTACAGTATATTTTTATTTAAAATAACCAAAAAGCTTTCGTTACAACATGCCTGTCCAACAGACAGATGTGGTGGTTTCTGTATGTAATCAAGCACTAAAAAAATGGCACGTTTGCTGGTCTGCATGTACAACCCATTTGATGCTTGTGGAAGCAGAAATCTAATAAAAAGATAACTGTGCTTACGTGAGCATGTTTTCTGGTCTGCATTCAATACATATCCCAAATGACACTTGCAGATGTAGGAATCATCAGTGTTTACACAAACATGCTGGCAGTCATGTCCCTGGGAACATGTAGTTGAACCTGAAAACAAACACTGCCACATGTAACACACTCATGATCATTGCTCAGACTCTCTGAGCATTAGTCTGCTGTGCACTCAAATAAAGGGACACCCGAGACCTCCACCAATAGATTGATGAGAGCTGTGCCAATATACACAAAGTCTACCTGAAAAGTCCAGATTGTCAGGTGAGCATGTTTTCTGGTCTGCATTCAGAACATATCCCATTCGACATTTGCAGATGTACGAATCATCAGTGCTGACACAAATATGCTGGCAGTCATGTCCCTGTGTACAAGAATCCACACCTGAAATGGAAAAAAACTCCCACATCTGACATGAAGCCCTTATTGTGGAACTTACTGTGATCAGCAGTTGTTACTTTTATGGTTCATATAAACAAGTGCCAATAAAGTGCCTCACCAGCTCTTCTTATGTACAGTATGAAGGATAAAAAGAAACTAATTCTGTCATGCAAAACACAGGAACTGACCTAAAGTTAACAACAAATCCATGAAAAATATTCTGGTCCTTACGTGAGCATGTTTTCTGGTCTGCATTCAACACATATCCCTCCTGACATGTGCAGATGTACGAGTCATCACTGGAGATACATATATGTTGGCAGTCATTTCCCTGGGCACATGTATCTGAACCTGAAAAGAAACACTTTCACAGCTAACCACTGAAGTCTAAGTCTATGCACATCACCCTTTACATGGGCTTTAACTCTGGCTGTTGTAGATCTGTGATGAGCTTCTGGAAGTTCGCTCAATAAGGTCAATGCTTTCCTTAAGACCTCAATTAAGTCTTTATCGAACACACTATGTTTCAGAACAGGCAGCTGTAAAATGAAACTGTAGTTGTTGACTTTTCCAGCCACTTGCTTCAGACAGTTGCACACAGCTAAATCTAGATTTGTTGGCTATTAAGCACATATCTCAATGATTGGCACAGAGCAATAAAGGAATTTAGAATGTTTCTAGACATTAATACAACATCAGAAATAAATATCTAAAAAAAAATAAACACCAGTTTGTAAAATGTGTGTGTATATGAATGACACCAGTATGCTACATCAATTTGGTGCAAATTGAGGCGATTGGTCAAAACACTTTTAAACCTTAATCTCCTCCATCAGCTGTCTTTCATAGCCTCTGCTTG
>JBAJHX010000115.1:19492910-19511773 GCA_037176925.1 Amniataba percoides
TATATATATATATATATATATAGATATATATATATATATATGTATGTGACTACTGTTATAGTATAGCAGGAAGGCTATACTATATATATACTATATATATATTATATTATATATTTTTATTACAATCCGTAGGTAAGAAGGTGTGGAGTAAGGTGTGTATATGATCCCATCACCAGTATGCGTTTTAACTATACATCTGCTCACCTGCCATAAAGTTACAAACAGCAAATATGTTTTTTTACACTGTATTAAAGGTTGACAATAGCCTATAAAGGATAACTCAACATACAAAGCAGAGGTATATATCAAGCTATAATCAAAAACTGTTACATTATTATATCCATGATGCATTTAGTAAGATTTTTTTTTCTGTTGCAAAGTCCAGTTTTGCATAATTCTGGAAATACTGCATGGCCTTCCTGCTATACTATAACAGTAGTCACATGCTGTGGTTCAACACATAATCCTTTTCAAAGAAAGCTCTGTGATGAATATGCAAAAAACATTCTTACCCACGTCTGACAGTCTGTCAGTTTAATTTGCATTACTTTGTTTACTTCCACAGGTAAGAAGTGTGAAAGCTGCGGGACAGGAAAGTATTCATCAGATCGGAGGGATAAGTGTTTGAACAAAACTGAGGAATTCCTGCAATGGTTGGATCCCTTCGTCATCATTTTGAGTTCCTTGGAAGTCTTTGGGATAATTGTTACCGTTGTGTTCATTATTTTGTTTGTAGTCTATCGCAGCACTCCCATTGTGAAATCTGTCGGAGGTTACTTGTGTTTCTTGGAGCTTTTTTCCCTGCTGGCTTGCTTCTCCCTTGCATTTACATTCACTGGAAAGCCCACAAATTTGTTCTGCAAGTTAGGCATGCCTTTCTTTGGCATTGCCTTTTCCCTCTGCATCTCCTGCATTCTGGCCAACCTGCTCCAAATCTCAGTGGGCTTCAACTTTGACCTGAACACAGCGTCCTGGTGGAAAAAAGTCAATTGCCCGGTGGCTGTGGTAATCATTGTCTCTGGGATCCAGGTGGCCCTGTGTGTGCTATGGCTGTTGCTGTACCCCCCAACCTCTGAGAAGGAGCACTTACCCAAGAGCATCTTGTATCAGTGTGACAAAGGCTCTCGTGCGTTCTTCATAGCCACGTTAGGCTACAATGCTTTCTTAGCCCTTATTTGTTTCCTGTTTGCATTCAAAGGCAAACAGTTGCCAGACTTGTACAAAAATGCAAGTTTAATCACCACCAGTATGATACTGTTTTTAATCGTTTGGATCCTCTTCATCCCGATCTATATCAACTTGATTGGGAAGTACAAACGAGCCATTGAATGTGCAGCCATTCTCATTTCTAGCTACAGCATCCTCTGCTGTCACTTGGCCCCAAAGTGTTACATTATGCTGTTCAGGAAGGAGATTAATAATGAGAATGTCATCACTGAGTACATCAGGAAGCATTATGAGCAGAGAGACATGGCCGTGTTTAAATCGTAGCCACTGTGGCTGAGCTGACTTCAAAACTCTTTGTGCCTGTTAGACCTAACGTGGTTGTGCATCTATAAGCTAAATTTACACATTTGGGAAATACGTGCATTCACTTTCTACTCTCCTGTCTGTCTGTTAGAAGTGAGGCTACATGTCGGCTAATTGTTCCCCCGTGTTCCCACTCTGTGTGAAGCAGCTGCTGGCCCTCTGAGTGGCATCAAACACTGTGTACACTGTACTACTTTTGTCTTGTCATGTGCAAGATATTTATATAAGTTTTTGGCTATATGTATGTTTATTTATTTGTTTGATAGGGAGAATGCACATTAATGAATGTCTATGTAGACAGCAATAGATGTAAATATGCTGGATTGTAGCAATAATGCTCATTTGCATCTGTAGTCCCAAGGCAGGTAACAAAAAAACATGACAGTGAGACAAAGAAGAGGATAATAGGTCACAATCAAAGCAAAAAAAAAAAGATGCTGATGTTACTGGTATGTTTTGTGGGTTGGCTGTATTATTGGATTAGGGCTTGATTTATTTAGTACTTTGTGTAAAGAGACTTGAGAGATGTTTCATCCTAAACAAACTATACTTAATAAAAAATAATAAAATAAAATAAAAAAAAACATTTTTGTGTGTGAATCCCTCAGTACTTCTGCTCCCAAATGAAAGATTATTATTAAGGGTTTGAAAATGAATGAATGAATTTGTACAAGCTTGGTTTGTATATCTCTAAACATTACCAGACTAACAACTACATAATACATTTTCCTTCAATATTAACTGGTGGGAAGTTGTAGTTGAAACTCAGTGGAAAAATACCATTATCTACCCACTTTTATCTGTAAGATAAGGTATGCTATATCCAGTGGCTTTATTAAGAAAAAAGTAAAACGATCAGGATTGCTTTGAGACAGCTCAACTGTATCTACAAAGCTGGTAAAGTCACACTGGCGCCCTCACAGGCACGATTGTTTTGAACCAGTTCCTGCTTCAGCCACTAGATGGAACTCTTGAAACATCCTGTGAAAAGCCCTCCAAAAGGTCTCAAGTGGCTTAAAGTGCCTTCATATTGGTTTCAATATTGTCCAACGAATAAAAAAAAACCCACACACACCATCCATACTTTGGCTCTGCACCTACTGTTTTATTTATTAATAAAATACAAAAGTTCAAAAAGTTTCCATAGGAAAGCATTACAAATTTGCAATCCCGTCTCTTTCTTTTCCATTTGAAATGTATGGTTAAACACTGCTTCTTATCAGTATCATGAACAGACTTCCTGCCTTCTAAAAGCAACAAAAAACAAAAACAAAATAAGGAGAAGAGGAGAGGTGTCGTCTGCTTCTTGAGTCCCTGTGTTTTTAGTGTTAATCTTTAAGATTTGTTTTTTTTTTTTTTTTGTGGTACCTGTAGTGTCTGGTAAACCAAGACAAAGATCACATGCTTGACATGGGTAGCTGAAACATCAGCTTATTGTATGTATCCATATTGCTGTCTGCCATTCATATCAGAGCAGTTTCTGGGTCTATCTATACATTATCACATTTTGCATTTGTAAGATCAGCTCTGGCTACAATTAGCATAGTAGCACTCACAGAACACAAACAAACTAAATATTAACGCCATTTAAAAAAAGAAAAATAAATAAGCTGTTTCTTGATATGTTAACATCTTGAAGATTAACACTTGAGGGGTTCTGTACAGAAGTTGAGATCATGGAAAATATAAATATAAATAGCAGCCATTTGAGGAATTAAATCACCCCTCCAACCACCTCTTTGCGAGTTTCTAGCATGGGATGTGACTGTAGCTGTTAACAGGGCTTTGAAGGGTGGGCAGTTTAGTGACTGCCTCCCTCATATTTTGCAGGTCAGTCAGCACTGGTAATTGCCTGAACTGGTTAAATCACTACTATTCTCTTTGATATTGTCAAATTAATATCATGAGTAACCCTTCACCTCTTGGACCATTGCTACAGTTTCAAGTGTTGTGAGTCCTATGGTGATGGGAAATGTTCAGTCAAGTAGTTTTGTGATTTACTTAGCAAAATTGTTTCTCTCCCTACACTACTGCAGTTCAGCAAATAGGTTCTCCATGAACATAAGTACTCCAGAGCTAACAGCCATTCCCCTAAAGGGAAGGACAGCTGCAGAAAGAAGGTGAAGTACAGAGTCGCCCTGTAACACTACCTGGAACACACAGAGACACTCGGAGTGTGATTCAGCCTCGTTTCATTGGGGGTTGATCCCCAGCTTCTGTACAGAACAGAAATGTGTGCAACTACTTGTCCCTCTCATTCTCCAGTCAAGTAACTGGCCTTAGAATTTCACGTATATTGGGGAGAAAAAAAACAACAAAACAAAACAGAACTTTCACCAATAGTTGATGACAAAAAAAAGATGCAAGACCTGGAGAACATTCCTGTCAGGTACAGTATGCATTTAAACCACGTGGGTCTGGCAAGCCTTAGTGGGCATCTCCAAGCTGCTCTCTCTGCCACAGCAGGCTGGCACATCAAACTGGCAAGACTCCTCCGCAGGAGCTGGCAGGCCCTGGGAACAGATTTGCTGCACATGTTGCCTGTTGGAGAGATAAGTTAGATTGTTTCAGAACAGCAGATGCATTTAAACATGCATTTAAATTTGCCTCCTGAACAGACATATCCCAGGGTGGTATGCATTATCAACTCCCACTTTCAGCTGCTGTGACTCACCAGGCAGTGCGGGACATGACATAGTGGATGTCAGGTCTTTGGAACCCGTTGAAGGTGGAGGAGGCAGCCACAGTGTAGGCACCCATGTTCTCAAACACGAGCCAGTCGCCGACCTGAAGGTCAGGCAGGTTGCACTGCTCAACGATTCGATCAAGGCCGTCACATGTTGGGCCCCAGATACTGGAGGGGTACATTACCTCATCTGGCTTTGGCTTCTGTTAAAGTTACAAGGGGTGGCACAGAAGAGGATGATCATTACAATTTGTTTTACCTTTCACTGACCCACATGCATGATGAAAAACATTGTTGCCATTTCAACCCTTAAAATGTCACTCACCTTGTGTAGTGTTGGCAAACAGTGAGCATGGTCGTAGAGTATACAGTTGAAGGATCCGTACACTCCATCATTGACATAGTACATCAGAGTCCTGTCATTGGTCCCTTCATCTTCCTCTGGTGGAGGCATAAAATAATTTTAATACTCAATATTTCAACTGGGGGAAAATAAATAAATAAATAAAATTAAATCAGTGATGTTACCATCAGAAGCTGACTCATCATCCATGATGACTTTCTTGGCAATGATGTTGACAACCAGTGTGTAAGCAGAGGCCACATAGAAGCGCCCAGGCTCAGAAATGATCTTAATACCAGTGTCAGCAGGGAAATACTTGTCCAGAGCTGGGTTGATTACTGCTGTGATCTGACAAATTAGGGGGAAAAAAAGTGTATAGGAGGTCAGATGATAACATAAAAAAGGGAATAAAAATATCTTACTCTTATTTTAGGGCAGTTAAAATGTACATTACATTTAAATAATTAAAAAAAAAGATAAGATACCTCTTCAAATTTAAGTTCAGCATCATCTGAACCAGGGAAACCCCCTCCGATGTCCAACAGATCCATGTTGAAGCCCAGCTCATCCTAGGTCACAAAATTAAGAAAAAAAATTTGTTTTATTGTGACCACAAACTGAAATGATAGATATATTGTTACTTATAGTTATATGTGCATTTCTGTCACAACTTACCCCCATATCAAAGACACAGCGGGCATCAGCAATAGCCTGGGTGTAGGTTTCAGGATCAGTGCAGCCACTGCCAACATGGAAGCTGACACCAATCACATCCAGCCCCAGTTCTTTTGCTCTCTCCAGAAGACCTCGACAAGCTTTGAGCGGTGCCCCGAACTTCACACTCAGGCGACAGACTGCCTTGGAGTCATCTGTGGCAATACGCAGCACCAACCTAGACACAAAGCAGAAAATGTAAGGGAATAGGACAAAATGGAGAGAAGGCAAATGAAAATGAAACACCTCTAAAGCACTCATTATGGATGGTCAAATGTCTCACTTGGCGTTGTCGTGACAGCGAGCCACTTTCATGAGTTCCACCTCACTATCAAAGGTCATCATCTGGACCCCATGGGCAGACGCATACTTGATCTGGGAAACTTGCTTGCAGGGGTTGGCATAGATGATTCTGCTTGGATCCACTCCCAGAGACTGAACCAGCTGAATTTCCGTCTAGAGGGGGGACATTGCCAACAGTCAGTATAAAAAAGTGCTCATTTAAAAACATGAGCTGCCAGTGCAATTTCAGCTAATCACCACGACAGATCTCTGAATTGTTTTCTTTTGAGAATAACTAGTGTTATGAAAGATTTCCGACCCGCACCTTGCTTGCACAGTCAAAGCCGGTTCCCAGGGATGCCAGTGTCATAACTACAGCCCGGCTGTCGTTGCATTTCACGGCATAGAAAGGAGTGACGCGTGGCAGGGCCCTCACCCAACGCAGTTGTTTCTTCAGGACATCTCCCAAGTCACAGACATAGAAGGCATCCCTGTCATCCTGTAATGGAAAGGAAGGAGAAAAAAAAAGGACACAGATGCAGTAAAAATCAGTTATTTCCCAATAGCCACTACATAACATGTTTACTCAGAAATGCCACTTCTTCAGTACAGGTAGTGCAGTGCAGACAATACAATGCCGAAATACAACCTATAGTATGACAGCCTGTTTTCAGTGTTTTTGCGTCCTGTTGACATTCAACGCCTTAAATCTGTGCATCACCTGAACAATGTCAGCACAGGACGCTTACCGTCATGGATGACTCATTGATCTTCTGTTCGACAATATCCCGGGCAGAGAAACCCTCCTCCAGGAAAGAGAATTCAAACTCAGTAGGAGTGGCAGAGTTCATGGTCACAAAAAGTCCTTTTGATTTGATTGGTAGTAAACTGAAAGTAGGAGGAGAGGGCATATTGAGATTACATTCACTTCTGAGAACACTGTGTGTTTTGTGTCCTTGATTACTTAAGCCCATTTTATTTCCCATGGGAAAGTCTGGGACAAGTGCAAGTGTGAGTGTTTCAAAGCATGGCAAATGTAACACTGAATCAAGTAACAAACAGACAGTGGCACACTTACTTGAATATGAAAAGAGATGGAATTTAGAGTTGCTGTGACTCAGGTGCAGAGAGGCCAAGGTGGTTCACCAGTGAAGTTAAATCCCTTTAAATAAGACTCAAGGCCAGGGCCTGTGTATGCTTTCCTAAAGTGCTGATTCTGGAAACAAGAGCAGACTGTATGTTAATATTGGAAAAAGGGTGGAAAAAGCAGAAGAAAACGCTTGACCAGGACAGACATCACAGACCTGTTAACAGACTTGATATAAATGTATATTTCAAAAACATTACGAAGTCATAATTATGTATTCATAAAATGTAACACAAAGTTTAGGAATAGCCTATTAAAACCGTTAAAATCACCTTAAAAAGGTTTAGTTCTAAGACATGCACAGGACATTCCGCATCGCGCTTTTAATAGGGCTCCATTTTATAACTGCGGCATGACAACTTTTCACCATCTGCACGGAAGCACTCATTCAAAAGGACCGAGAGTTTAGGCCCCACCCAGCCCAGAGAAATAATCCAATCACAGAGAAGACCCGCCTTTGAGTTCAAAGAACGGCATAAAAACGAACCAATCAGTGAGTAAGTAAAAACGCAAACGTCAATATGCCGGTTCCGTCTGCAGCTCCTCACGCCATGAGGTAACTACCAGTAAGCTAGCAGTGAAGTTACAAGTTAACGAGCTTTCGCTTAGTTTACACCGACAATTCAAAAAGTTAAACGTTCTGTCAATGCAGCAAATCCCTGAAGAGATACCATGACAGGCGAATATTATGCCGGTTAGTTAGCAAAGTGAACAACAATAAAATAATACTTGTTAGCTAACGTTAGCTAAGCACCGTCTGTCACACCGGCCACGTAGTAACGTGAGGTAACACTCCGGAGCGATTCGAATATACATTTGCTGGTGTTGCGGCAAGATACTGAACACACCCTGATCTTAATAAGCCTACTTTTTTAATGTCCCTTTTTGTGCCGCCACAGCGGAATTAACGTATTAACTGATACGTGACAGACGTTCTTGGCCAAATGATTCCGAAGATGTCCTTTCTTACCTTAAAAAGCATTTACAAAGACTTTGTCCATTAGACCAGAATGCTGGGATAAAAAAATGAACAGCAGTTCCCCCTTCTCGGTGAAGCCCGCTGCAGTAAGTGTCTCTTCTCGACGCAGACTCGAGCTAGACTGAAGCCGGCTGAAGAAGCCCGCGGTATTTATAGAGCTCCCGTTACTATGGCAACGCAGCCAGCTGAAACCGGCCCCGGCTCCACGTATGAACCGGTTCAGCCCTGTCACCTCATCCACATGGTGGAGGATGACGGGGCCAGACGATCACCGTGAGATTACTACACAGCGGGGTCAAACCGGCTTCCCGCCGACGGAAAGAGAAGAAAAGCGCGCCCTGTGCAGTGAAGACGTCCTCTATTACTCTGAGCCGCTCACTGTCTCGTTTCCTCTCCTCGGTGTCCAAAGACTTCAGCAGATACTCTGATGTGAAGTCTCTGTGTTTACTGAGGAAGTCCAGGCTTTCAATACAAAGCCTCTCTGACTGTCTGACTCTGCTGTCTGCTCTTTTCCTAACAGATTATCCAATAGCTGCTTGTTCAAAGGCAAGAAACTATAACAGATTATACATTTCAGTCCGTTTTCAACAAAAAAAAAATTATTTTAAGTTTGCAAATGTGATCATTAACTGAGAACTTCTATTGGGCCTTATTTTTTTAACAGAACAATCCATTGAGAAACTTTAGTATTTACAGATGAATGCACAATGAAAATAACTCTTAGTTGCAGCCTTCACCAGTATATTTTAGGCTTAAAACTCATGTTTTTTAATTTGATGATGACCCTCATGGGTGCTGTACCCCCACAGCCAGCTGTGATGGAGGAAAACCTGCACCACATTGGTGTTAATCCCAGAGAGGCTCACACGCGCTGGCGGGCAGCAGCAGACGGCCTCAGTGATGTGACCTGACCGGAGGCAGTCTGCTCAGTGTCTCTCGCTTCTTGACCTGATGAGATTAAAGGAGATCACAAGACGACTCAGAGATGGCAAGATGTCAACACAGACACGTACGTCACAACGGCTGTGTACAGTTCTGTACATGCACGTAGATGTGCTGTGAATGCTCTCGTGAGTGTTACTTGATTGTTTTCATTAACATATCATATAGACACAGCCATGCCTGGGTTTTTAAATCAACAGTTTCCATAAATAAGGCCTCCTGCCACTGTAAACTGCTGAAAATGCTGCGCAGGATTTTTAAAAAGTGCTGCTTCTATTTTCAAAGTGATAAAAAGCATTTTCACCAAGACCCCTTAAATTCTGGTCCCCCACACACCCCCCATTATGGCACAGTCTAATCAGTCCAAAGGTTGCTTTCATTTGGTTGGTTTGCAAGCAGACATTACCAAATGGAGGAAAATGAAAGAACTGGTTAGTGTGACCCAGCAGCACATGTGGAAATGTTGCACAGGCAAAACCTTAGCGCTTCACAAGGACCACATATCTGTGGGCTTCACTTAATATCTTTTCCAGGTCTGGAGGCCACAATCAGAATGACATTTTACTCTTTGCACAGCAGGGTTTCCATTCAGATTTTCTACAGAAATTGGGGGTGAGGTCAATTTTTCCAAGTAGTTTAATTACCTAAAAGTTAAAAGCACAGCCTTTTTTGAAATAGGCAAGAAGCTTAATTGAGGTTAAGTGGCACATTTGTGTGATGATATAATCTGCCATCATTTTTATGCATTGCAGTTTTTCTTATAGTCCTGCCCCGAATCTGAACTTGTTGCAGCAGGCTTCTGCTCCTATGTGGAGCCATGCCTGTCAGGCAGGAAGTGGGCCCACGATCGGAGGCTGATTAATTTTCAACAGATGTTTATCAGCTTGGACAAAATCACAAGATCGCAAAAAATACATTACATAGCCAACACGAGTTGGATTCTTTCTCCTCACTCCAGCCATTTCCTTTTGTTTCTGTTTTTGCCACCAAGCGTCTGTGTCTTGTAGAATAATACATAATTATCTGTACTAGTGTAGATGCCCCAGTATTGACTGAGGATCTGCTCTTCTTCCTCTCCTCATCTCCTGACCCCTGCAGATACTGTCTTAGTTGCCCCTTCATCAACTTAGCTCGCATCTCATGTTTTAATGTCTCCTGGCTCCCTTACCTATTGTGTATGTAAATGTCACCCCTCACCTTTTGTTCTTAGACCCTGTAACATATGACTGTTGACCATCACCCACAATTTACATAGTGTCTGACCACTGTTTGTTGACTGTATAAAAGGACCCTCAGCCCCCTGTTCTGGGTCAGTCCTCTCTTCCTGCCCTGGTCTGTGACACTAAGACTCACTGTTTTCCCCCGATTACTGAATAATAAACTTTGCTTCCATCACAGAGAACTTTGGGTTGGATTTTACTCTTTCCTTTGACAATTTGGTGCTGTGACTTGGATGGCAACAGACTTCCAAGGAGACTCCTTTTCCAGACCAAGGACACCCAAAGAGAAATCTGACTCGCTCTCCTAAGGTTAAGACATTTCAAGATAAGTCGGGCACTCAGACTGTGGGATAGTTCATAAGTGTTTAGGAACACTTGAAACAGTAGGAAAGAACTCAGTAGAAAGAAGTAGGTATGATTCGCTCTCCCAGGGAAGACTCGCCTTCCCAATACTTAGGGATATACTTCAATGCTGCAGGAATCTGACTCGCTCCTCTTACACTAAAAGAAATGACTTTTGTCACCTGAGTAGTTAGAAAGAATTAGCAAGTGATTTTGTGTGTAAAAGTAAGTGTATACGAAAGCTCTGAGGGAGGGACCGTACACAAGGACAATGGGAAGCTGTTTCAGTTGTAGAACAGAGCAAGAGTTAACTGGTCCGGTGAAATACATGTATGATAAGTATGGTTCTGCTAGCATTAACTTTGTAAAAACAAGTGCAGATGATGGCCTTCCAAAATTCCCCTAACAAAGGGACATTTGATCAAACTAGATTAGAAAACCTGAGGGATAAATTGAATTACTCTGCAAACAGAAATAAGCACTTTACTCCACAAAAAGCTTTGGAATAATGAAGCTAGATGACATAGCACAGAGTCAAAATTGCTTCACTCACAGACCAGAATAAAAAGTTAAACACTAAAATAATAATAATCATAATAAGACAATGCAGACGGGAAAAAACAGAATAAGAATTAACAACTAAAATAATAAGATAAAAAAAACACAATAAACAAAAGAAAAAAAAGTTGAGATATTGTCTACAACCTTAGCCAAGAGGTAAACCAACACATTGATTTTGCCCATCTTGCAAAATTAAAAGAAGAAAAGATTAAAGAAGAAACTTCCTGGGAGCTCTATGAAAGAATGTTGGTGACAAAAAGAGAGAATTGTAGTCTATCAAGAAATCAAGAAAACACCTGGCTACATGCAAAATGTGTTTGCTAGCAGCCCTCAACCAAAGATTAAGATGAAAGTGCAGCTGATGGACAGATGGAAAGGGATATCATTTGAGTAGCAGAGATAGTCTAGTACCATAAGACTACCACAGCACAAAAGTAATTTAAAATGCATAAAAAAATAATGCTTGTCCAAGTTTTTTACTAAACATGCGGAGCTGCCAGAGGGCACAGGGCAGAGGAAACATCACAAGGGAAAGGTGGTGCCAAAACCAGATACAGAGCAGCTCTTTTATCCACCTCCTGTGGCTCCCTGTGGCTTTGAAAAAAAAAAGAATGACTGGTGAAAGTGAAAGTAAATTTCATTCAAATTCAAATTAAATTTTCAATTTTCCATCTCTGGAACTTGATTAGACACCCCAGGTGATTGACAGGTCATTGCACCTGTCCGTGAAATATGAGCGACATGCATAACAAATAGCGCTGCTGGAGTTTCGGCTGCGTGGCTATGACAACCCCACCCACATTGAGGTGGTACTCTAATCGAGTCGAGTTGAGCAGAGTCGAGTAGTGCTGGAGCTGTGTAATGGAAAAGCAGCAATAGGTTTTGCAGCTCCTGGTGGGTTTTGCTCTGTGGGAAACGGGCACAAATGGCTCTTTCCATGCTAAAGGTTGCAGACCCCTGTCATAGGCCATGGGGTCATGCACAGCATGAACAAAGCCTCAAGCCATCATTCTCTAACCAATACCAGACAAATTATCATCACAATGATAAGCTCATTGGGTAAGAAATTTTCCATACTGATCACTGAAGCCTGATCGTACCCTGCCTATGGCACCCCCATTTTAATAGACAGGTGGAAGACCAACGACCCCCACAATGCAACCAGAAAAGATCATTATGTATCGTCCTTTCACTGAATGCATGACAAATTTCACAAATACTCCCTTCTCAGATAATACTCCTGTTAAACTATCAGGGCGAGATTTGCTGTGCAAATACTGCTTCCACTGTGTTATCTGCCAATTTAACTCATAATGCAGTGCTAGAGCCCTCTAATACATATTTTCTGTTCCTTTAGATATCGTCGGTGTTTATTTACATTGCCTTATGATGGTCAACAATCACTAGTCTACCACTAGGGAACACTGAGTCACTTAAAATTTTCTTGCATTTTTCATGACCAGAAGGACCTTTAATTTCCATAATGTTCTGTTCTGAGATAAAATGGAAATCCAAACCCCTAACCTGTACTCAACCTCTTGCTTGGTTATGTCAAGTAGATAGGTCATTTGACAAATTGAAACCAGTGTTACTGAGTTCCAGACTAGAGCCAATCATTCGCTCTCCGAATAGATGGTATAAGTGTGGATTGTCACTTCTAACTCAACACCAAAATCAGACAGACTTCCACCTTGCTTAAGAGCAGTGGCTGTCACTGCTGTTGCGATTAACAAATCTGATTCCTCTTTAACAGTCCCCATGGTGCTCTCACCTTGATAACCAGAGAAGCCCACAGATAATAAGTAACACTAACACAAACTTTGCCACATATAACATTAAAAAGATGTTCTTTCCTAAACCCTACAACACTGTTACCCACGGAATGAATGCACAAACATCATTCCTTACTCCTGCACTCAGAGTCACACCCTAAGATATCCCAGCTATCTTAGGGCAAGAGACATGGTACACCCTGGACTAGATGCCACACTGAAAGACAGACAACGATTCACACCTAAGATTAGCCAATTAACCTAACCTGCATGTCTTCGGATTGTGGGAGGAAGCTGGAGGAGAGACACAGGGAGAACATGCAAACTTTCCTCAACCGGGGATCAAGCCCTCTTGCTGTGAGGTGACAGTGCTAACCACCACACCACTGTGCCACCCATCATTCCTTACTCCTTTCTTACTTTCTGAAACTCCTTTTCCAACTGAGATCTCATATATTACATTGATGGCTCTGCTTTTAGAGAAAATGGAATGATCTACTCAGGGTATGCAGCCTGTGATGATTTTTCTGCTGTGGAAAGTGCCGCCCCGTCAACCTCAAGGTCTGCCCAAGTAGCTGAATTGTATGCGCTGTTGACAGCCTGTCACCTCACAAAAGGAAAAATCATTACCATTTATACTGACTCCAGATATACTTTTGCATGACTTTGGTATATTGTGGGTGAACTAAGGATTCATTACATTCTCAGGGACACCCGTTAAACATGGTAAGTTAGTTGGTGAACTGTTCAAACCCACTTCTGTTGCTGTTGGTAAATGTGAAGTCCACACTAATCCAATGATCCTGTTTCACGAGACAATGCACTGGCTGACCATGCGGCCAAAGCAGATGTCAAAATTGATATCTCTGTTCATGTAAAACTCTGTTCTTACATTCCTGCCACATAATCGGTGGGTCCACAATGACGGCCGCATTGTGGCTCCCACCTTCCCATACTCGTGGCTAACACACATGACGAACGACTTGTCGCATGTGAAAAAAAGGGGGATGTGTCAGTCAGTGCTGAAAGACTGGTATGCCCCAGGTTTTATCCTCATCCTGTGCTTAAAGATTCTGTGATTTATGATAAAGTTGTTTACAACACCAACATGCGAAAACAGTACAACAAACACAGCTAAGTAATATGACTCAGATTTGTACATATGTCAAAATATGAAGGATATGATACTGTTCTTATATGTAAAGATATGTTTTCAAAGTGGACTGAAGCCTGGCCTTGCAGAAAACTGACTCTGCGTCAGTAATGAGATGCCTATTGAAAGACATTGTTCCAAGATTTGGCATTGGGGATCAAGCAAAGACGACATTATCCATATCACCCACAGTCTGCTGGACTGGTTGAAAGACAAGATGGTATCATAAACAAACTTGTGAAACTGTATGCTGAAACAGGACTGAAATGGACAGCCCTGCTGCCTTTGACCCTTATGTCAATGAATTCCACTTAACTTACACCTGAAATTAAAATAATGACTATTCCAAATAACTCAGTCCTATGTCTAAAAAGTGTGTCTTGGATGAAGCCATGATTTTATTTTGCTCTGCTCTAACCACTGCTGTTCAGTCAATCCACAGACAAGCAAAAGCTGTCCAGTCTTCTCTTTGTGATCACCCATGACGTCCAACCAGGTGACTGGGTCTGCATAAAGGAGAAAAGCACCTTGAAACCACACTGGTCCAAACATCAACAAGTCGTGCTTACTACCAACACTGCAGTCAAATGTGCAGGTTGGCAGGTTATAATCTAATGGAGATTATAATCATTTTCCTACCATTGCCAACTGTTGTTCCATACCGCTACCAAAAGGAGTGTACTGGATTTGCAACAGGATGGCCTATGGATGGATGGCATACTTACCAAGAGAGGTTTGGGGGGTGTGGGTCACGTGGTACCAGCTATGAGAGTACTGGCACCTGGAGTCAGCATTGTTAAATGGGACCTATTCACTCACACTCAGACCGCATGGATACAATTCTTTGGGGCTCTCGTTTCCAACTATGGAGTCACAGCAGCTCTGGAGCAAATCAGAGACCTTTCTCATGCTGTGGAAGATCTTGCTAACTCCACCGCCAAGGACATGAGCATGGTCTGACAAGAAAAGTCAGCGGTGACACTCATGGCTTTACAAAACTGAACTGCACTGGACTGTTTCCTTCTTACTTCTACTTACATCACAGTGGGAACTTGTGCAGTCATTGGAACTGGATGTTACACATTTATACCAAATCAAAATCCCACAATGCAGGACCACACATTGCCAAGACTTTCAAAATCCTCTGATCTTCTGATCACCTGCCCTAAATCTGTTTGCAGACAAGTCACAATCCTTCTATAAAGGAAGAACCTATTGATTTCCCATAGATTTTGACGTTGTATTTTATTTTATGTTATATTTCTTTAGATAACTTTAGTCAGATTGAATTGTATTGCATGCACAAACACATGCACACTTGATTTCAACCTAACTTCTCTTGAATTTTATTGGATTTTCTAATTCGTTTTCATGCTTGTTTAAAAAAACAAATGTGGATTGTGGAATAATACGAAATTATCCTTACTAGTGTAGATGCCCCAGTTGCATACTGACTGTCTGAGTATCAGCTCTCCTTCTTCCCGTCATCTCATCGTTTAGTCTTTTCTTTGACAGTCTCTACCCTCTCCTTCACCCTTCTCCTGCTCCTCTTGTAATGTCTGTCTCACGCCCTGTGTGGAGTTTCTGTTATCGTCACTGTGGACCATTGTGGCCTCGCCCCCACATCTACAAGGCCTCACAAAAAGACAAGGATGATGATTGTTACTGGCCACCCACAGGATACAGTGCAGGGCCTTGATGGCTGCGTGTCATGAGTGTCACTGCATCTGGCTTTGTATTTCACTTCACCTCTTTGTTGGCTCACAGTTGCACAATGAGACTGAATTTTCAATTAAATTTTATTTGTGGACGTCACAAATCATCATGTTTCTAATGTTTCCATCTACTGAGCTCTGATCAGTGCTCCCAGAGCCTTCTATTAATTATCATGTGACAGTAAGTACTGCTTATCACAGGTGTCCATGTTACATGATAATCACTGATTGTTTGTGCTTTCTCATAGTTACATTAACTTGTTGCCAACAGCAACAACTGATTCACTGGCTCATTTAAATAGACTGCCATTTAAATAGCTGTGGAAGTGTGGGGTCAAAGGTCAAGGATTGGAGGTGTTTAGACTTCATAAGAGGTTAACAGTGAAAATCCACAAAGCCTTGACCTCAATATAGATGAGCACCTTTGTCTGGTCTCAAGAGGTACTTATGTGACTGGAAATCTTCATGTTTCTCTGCATGGTTGAAGACCCATCGCAGCAGATGGTCCCTGCCGTGTTTCTTTACTCTTTTGACTCTGGTCCATTTGTTCCTTGAGATTAGAGTGACTTTAGGGTGAGCCCCCAGCAACATGTGTTCACACAGATAGCTTAATCAACTTAAAGCTCTGATAACAGCCTCCACCCAGACAGCTGAGCAGAACCACTGTGCCGCGCCGCCACTGAACCACGACGAGCCAGCCGCAGGGGAAGTGCATTGTTGTCACGTGTAATACGATCCCTGAATTTGAACACAAAGCTGATCTTGGTTTTGCTGCATCAGAGCAGGTCGGCATAAAAAGAGAGGGATGTGCAACACGTCAAAGAAAAGTGAGACTACTTTCTGTGAGAAAGACTTTCCAAAAACAGGGTGTAGGTAAATGTCAAGGTCTGTGTTTTCATAAAATACACAGACAATGGCCGGCTTGTAATTAAGGTCAAGCTGTAGTGTCTGGCATGTTACCGCAATATTTTCCAAAAAAAACAGAAGCAAATTGAAGGTTTGGTCTCGGGTGGCTCATCGATCGGCTCACTCACAAGGCTGATGTCACACTCCTCTTTTCTTTACATGTCCTCCTGATTCTCCACATCCACACATTCACACACTGCAGAAATCACAATATCTGGAGGTTATACATGCTTCACCACCTCCTCTTTCCTTCCTTCTATCTTTTGAAAACAAGCCTAAATAAACTTTGTTGAACAAAAGAAAGGAGCCATGAATTATTGGTCTTACAAAATGTCCCACTGCATGTGTTGCATCGATAATCATTTTGGGTGTTCTCGCCGCGAGGTCACAAACAGCAGAAAAGCATGGGAGCTGAATTTGTCCTTTCAGTTTCACAGCGACACGACAGTGATGGCTGTCATGTATAGAGAGGGAGCCCCGGTTCGTCTCGGTGTCTGAGCGAGGTCTCCACTACATTTAGGGTGTTACCACAGGGCCAGTGTGGCTTTTGGTTTTCCTCGAGTGCCACCATGATGTTGATATTTCTGTTTTTATTGGTAAAATGACTCGACAACTACTGGGTGGCCTGACCTTTGATTGTGTTGATGCACCAGCGTCCCCCTCAGGGTGAGTTTGGTGCTGGCTCACTGTCACGCTGCTGCGGTTTACTGGGACTTGAATAGAGACATTGTTAATGCTATAAGTGAAACCTGCGCTACAACTCAAAATGTGTTGATTAGAATTGAGGGTTTTAGCTGAAGCACTGTGCTGAAGTACCCACAGTGCTCAGGGACAGTTTCATCCCACATGCCATAAGACTTTAGACAGCTTGAGATTTCCTGGTCTTTACTGCACTGTTATTATTTACTGTTCATACCCTGTTTATATGTTCATTTTTATATATTCATATTTATATTTACTCATTACTACTGTTTATAAATGCACAAATTTTTTACAGGCTTTATAAATATTAGTGCAGCGTCTTTATCCATTAACCTTTCCATAACCTGTCTACGTTAATTTTATTCAGTTTATTCACTTCATCACTTCTGTGTTCCTGCCTTCTCAGTTTACTGTTCTACTTCTATTTGTGTTATACAACGAACCATGGACACATAAACAAAATCCCTCCAAAATTACACATTTTTGACATAATGTCAGTGAGGAGAAATCTTTTGGATGCACTAGAGAAAGATCAAGCTTTACACTGGATTGATTTTGGGACTCCTTAATGCATAAACTTTTTAAATTTCCCTGAGGGAGTCATCCCAAAGGGATCAATAAAGTTAAGTCTAAACTTGTATTTAAAGACAAACTTGAACTTTCAGGGTTTATCTTGGGGAGCATTAATGTCACCATATGTGAGCTGCTCTTTTTTAAATGTCATGGTGATAATGTTGAGATATGCACAAGCAGAGAGTCTTATATCATTGTGTGTCTTGAATGTGAAGGTCAGAATCACACCACATTTCCTGCAGCCTCACACTGTTGAAGGTTGCCACAGGTCCTTGTACTTACCCAACAAGTTTAACAAAAGCAGAGACCAGAGCTCATATGATATAATCAGTATTTCCCTTTTGATAGCTTTCCTTTTCTGAGCTGCTGTCTAGAATCTGTACTGATTTTTTGTGTAGCAGTTGTTGGAGATTTTAACATCCGTGTCGTGTTCTTGATAACTTACAGACTGATTCAGCATGTGGTGGAGCCCACACACAATTAGGGGCACACTCTGGCCTTAAACCTCTCTGAGGCCTGAACATTGCCACGTTAGAGGCGGCTGTTGCTGCTGCTCTCTGCTCATTCCTGTGTTTTCCTTCAGAGAGCACTATCTCTGTAAAAATATTCAACCAGAGGTAATGACAAAAAGTTTCTCTCACACACTCTCTCTTGAGTCAGTGAGCTCATAAATAATTTCTTATTTTCCTTAGTTTCCTAGTTATTGATGCTGTCATGTTTCATAGGAACTACAAGTCTATTACAGCAAGGTCTATGGACTCTTCACAGCAACCAGCACCTTGTTTATGGAAAAATACTTCAATAAATCAATTTTGTATGTCCAGTACTTTGGTTTATGACCAAGTAACAGCACCTGTACTTTGTCAGGGATTATTAGCCTTTGTTAATATACTTAATAGGCAGGACTTAAAGATAAACAAAGTGCAGAAAGACCTCTGGGGATACGACAGCATGTCCAAGGTGATGGTGATGCTACACTGTTCTGGTTTGTGTGTTATCTTGTGTATGCTATGAATGGATCACTTGCACAATCCCATCATCTGGAGGAAAGTTCCTCATGTTCACACCCAATAAGAACGTGGTTGTAACGTTAGCTCTATCGTGTTGCTTTGTCCTATAAGTTCTCTTCATGAGTCTGCAAGCTGCTCTGCCATATCCTTTGACCATCCTCACCCATTAAGAAGGACTGCACTTACTCAGAGGTCCTGAACATTGATGAGGTTAACTGAGGACACCTACACTGCAGCAGCTTTTCATCAGATTAAAAATGCACGCCAGTTTACTGTAACTCTGTAG